>JARHVA010001697.1:1342500-1942500 GCA_037957365.1 Torreya grandis
ATCCGAGCAAGCCAAATGAAGAAATCATTTGAAGCTATCAAAGAACGTAAAGATTGTTTTTCTTTGCATTTTAATTGGGTTTTAAATTGATGTTTGTTTATTAAACTCCCCCTAAGATCTAGGCTTAGAGATGTTATTATGTTAGTGTTTTGATTTCATGATTTTATGGACTAACACTTGATATAACCTCCTCTCTTTGTCAAATTCCTTGATCACAAGTTCCATATTTGATACTTATTAGATCACTTCATAAATAAGAGGATAGAGGAGTTACACAACCTCTTATAGGGTACTGGTATTATGGCTTAGTATGGGAGATGATTCCTAGACTTGATTTTGTATGTAGGGTTTTTTCAAGATGAAAAACTCCAAGTAAATTGGTTCATCAAGGGTTTGAATTCATATATAGATAAATTAATTCATATATAGATAAAGTAAGGGTTTGAAGTTAGTATGGAGAAGGCATATTTGGTTGAGGAAAACAAAGGGAAAAAATAGGATGATAGAGATTTCTTGTGGGGTAAGATTTGAATGCATCAAGAATTTAGATCATAAGGAACCTATCCCCCACCTAGGGGTACTTAGAGGCACTCTCACTTCTCATTGAGGCCTCCTCAATAGTCACACCAACATTCTCAGTAGCACTCTTAAAAGTAGCACCACTTCCCTCCATAGGATTCTTAGAGAGATAGAGGCCAAGGTGACTAAGGATAGAATAGAGACAAGAGACCATATAGATAATATATGGGGCCAACATGAACTTAGTAGTCTAAATTTTAGGGGCTTGTAGTTTCTATGGGATCTAGGTATCAGAGGTCATGAGGGTTGGAGATGAACAAAGAGAAGACCATGGGTGTATGTTTCTTATGTGGAGTCCCAAATCATTATGAATGATAGTGTCCACTTAGATATTATACCAATGATCAATAAAATTCCCCTATATTTAATTAAACCAATGGTAATACGGGATGTGCTTACCCCATATATGCAATAATGGATAATCAACATGTAGAGCACCAGGATACAATGATTGAGACTATAGGTGTTATTCATGGTATTACAATATCAATATTTTTTGACTTTGGAGATTTTGATTATTTTATTTCACCCTCCCTTATGGATCATTGTGGGGTGGTGGAATCTAGGCAAGGTGACTATTGGGATGTCAAGTTGGCTTCTGGAGCTAATATGATAGTAGGCTCTTTTTTTATTGGTTTTAATCTTGACTTGGGAATCTTCACCACTACTCATGATCTTCATATCATACCTTTGGGTTATTGTGATGTTTTTTGGGTATGGCTTACCTTTGAGCCCATTGAACTAATGTAGAATATCATAATAAGGTTATTGAGTGCTATGATTACCTTAAGAGTGTGACTCTTATCATAAGGATTTAGAGGCCCATATCTCTTTGAGTCATTTCCACTATGTAGCTTAGGTAGAGTGCATGCAAGGGATGTCAAATGTTTATCATCATAATTAGTGATAAATTAGATGAGGAGAGTTTAGGGGTGACACTTGATGATCATATTATACTCTATGAGTTTTTAGATGTGTTCCCTAATGATTTTTTGGGACTACCCCCTTTGAGAGAGAGAGATTTCATAATTGATCTTATTCATGGAGTAGAGCCTATATCCAGGTCTCCCTATAAGATGACTACACCTAAGCTTTTTGAGCTTAATATGTTGTTGGAGGAACATTTAGAAGAGGGACTTAGTCATCTAAGTGTTTCTTATTAGGGATCACATGTGATCATTGTGAAGAATAAATATGGATCCCTTCACTTGTGCATTTATTATCGATAATTGAATAAGGTGATGATCAAGAATCATTACCCCTTCTCAAGGATTGATGACCTATTTGACAAGATGTGAGGGGAAAAATTATTCTCCAAAATCTATCTTAAGTCAAGATACCAACAATTGAGGATAGTAAAAGTAGATATTCACAATACCACCTTCTAGACACATTATGGGCACCCTGAGTTCACAGTGGTGTCAATTGGGTTGACTAATGCACCTGTAGTCTTCATGAGCCTTATGAATGGTGTATTCATGACCTTTTTGGATAAGTTTGTTCTAGTTTTCCTTGATGATATTTTGATCTACTGATAGAGTGAGGAGGATCATGTGGAGAACCTAAGTTAAGTATTACAAACCTTACAAGAGAATAAATTATATGGGAACCTTAGCAAGTGTTCCTTCTTATAAATAGAGGTTTGGTAGTTGGGTCATGTCATTTATGGTGAAGGGATCTCAGTACACCCATAAAATATCAAAGTGATTATATAGTGGCATGCACCAACTAATGTGATAGAGGTGCACATTTTTATGAAATTGGCAAGATATTATCATCACTTTGTTAAGGATTTATCTCAGGTTTCACACCCATCACTTCCCGTTAGAGAAAAGGAAATATGTTAATTTGGTTATAAAAGTGTGAGCAAGCCTTATAGACATTGAAAGAACATATAACTAGTGCACCAATATTAGAAGTACTTGATCTAGAGGGTGAATTATTGGTGTGTACTGATGCTTCCAAATTAGGTTTAGGAGTGGTTCTTATGTAAGACAACTAGGTCATCACCTTTGAGTCATTAAAACTCAATGATTATGAGTTGAATTACCCCACTCATGACCTTGAGTTTTTATTAGTGGTTAATACACTTCTCATATGGTGGAATTTCCTCCTTGGTAGTCAATTTGTATTAAGGACAAACCAATTGAGTCTTCAACACAACTTCACTTATCCTAATCTCAATTCTCATCAATGGCATTGGATGGAGTTCCTTTCTAAGTAACACTTTGATTTCAAGTATATCAAAGGGAAGGAGAATGTTGTATTAGATGCCTTGAGTAGGAGGTGACATGAGATTCTGATCATGATTATCTAGGATGTGTTGGAGAGAACCTAACGTGAGCTTGTAGTTATGACCTTTCACACTAGTTTTTAAGGTAGATTTCTTGAGAAACTTCCTAAGGATAGTCTCTACCAAGATATTTTCAAGATGTTATAGTACTATAAGGCCCTAAAGGATAAGTTTATGTGTTACTCTTTATATTTAGATGGTCTTTTAAGACATAGAGGGTACATTTGTGTGCCAAATATTGGTGGTCTACAAGACTTGACTTTTTGGAGGCTCATTGATCTCCTATTCAACACACCCTAAGTTTAAAAAGATTCATGCAAAGTTTAAATAGTTAGATCATTGTCCTAGTTTGCAATAGGATAGTATAGAGTTTGTGGGATGATGTCTTAAGTGTTAGTGGGTAAAGATAGAAAATTAACATCTATAAGGACTTTTGTATCCACATGACATACCAGAGTGCAAATGGGACACCATTTATATGGACTATATCATTGGTTTACCTCTCTCTTCCTATCGCTATGATGTGATCATGGTGATAGTGGATAAGCTAACCAAGGTGGCTCACTTTTCTCTGATAAAGACCACTCACAATGCCACTATTATGTTAAAGGTCTTCTTAGATGACATTATTTGATTACATGGGAGTTTTTAGAAGATTATTTCTTATCAAGATATAGTGTATACTTATGAGTTATAGACTACTTTAGAGGGTGTTAAGAACATAACTCAATGTTATCACATCATATCATCCAAAGATAGATGGATAGACAAAGTGATTAAACCAAGTATTAGAGGATATTTTATGCATGTATGTGATGGATCAACACTCACATTAGAAGGATTGTTTATACTTGGTTGAGTTTGCCTACAATAATAGCTATCATATTTATCTTGATATGGATCCATATGAGGCTACTTATGGTAGGCCATATAGGACTCCTCTGAGTTGGGATAGGCTTGAGGATAGGGTTGTGATTGGCCTAGTGATGTTAGAGGGTATGAATTAGTTTATAGTCCTGATTCGATAGCACTTACAAGAGGTATAAGATAGAAATAAGAAGTACATTAATGTGAAGAGGATAAATCATCACTTTATAGTAGGGGATAAGGTATTTTTATGAGTATGACTGAATAAGGTCCTGATCTATTATGGAAAAGATTATAAGCTTGTACCTTATTTTATGGGTTATTTTAAGATTTTGGAGATATTAGGGCTAGTTTCCTATCACCTAGATTTACCACTTATCCTATCTTGAGCCCATGATGTTTTTCATGTTTCACTTTTGAGGAGATATGTTCTACATATTTATCATGTTTTATATTGTATGAATTTATAGGTCAAGGGGGATGAGTATCTGATATTAGATCCCATGCATATTTTACCTCATAATACATTGGGCCTTAAAGGTTGTGATCTAAACTAGGTCAAGGTCTAGTGGAATAGATATTATGAGTCATCAACTACTTTGGATGATGTGGCACCCTTACAATCTTGGTATCTACATGTATTTCAATGACTTCCAATAGGAAATCTACTTTTAGGGGAGGGGGATGTGAGACCCCATTTTGATATCACTCTTTATTATATGTTTTGTTACATTTTATGGACTCTATGGACATGTGTTTGACTATATGGAGGAATGAATTTCCCACACTTTATATTTTTCTTTATTGTGGACATTAGTTAGCTAGTTCAACCAATATTATTTGTATATGTGGTTACTTAGTATTATTACCTTGAGTGGATATATTTTACTATTTGGTTATTGTTATTTAATGGTGTGATGATTTAAAATCATGATTTTACTATTGATATTATTAAACTAACTAAGATATGTGACTAGTCTTGTGACATTCTCATGGTGAAATAATAATGTATATATACACATCCATAGTGTTCTTGATTTCAATTATTTTTTCATGGATGTATTTGATATTTATATTAAGTGTGAAGGTTATAAGGGGCCAAAGATGAGACTACAAGGGACTCATGCATGCCTCAATAGACCATATGCACACCTTGAACCTTTTCCAAACTTTTAAATCTTATATCCTTTCATTTTATAAACTTTTAAATGTATTATTTTGTACTCTTTTATATTTATTTTTAATTAACTAAAATTATGGTGATTTATCTTAAACTATTATTTTCGTCTAATCAACCTAAACCTAAATTAACCCTCTATAAGGTTAATTAACCTAGTTGTCGGGGTTGGGTTGACCCATAAACCCAAATCTTGTATGCAATCACGAAGTTATCCCTTCAACCACCTTTTTCTTTGATTGTTTGACAAGTAAACCTTATTTTACAAGTTCTTTTTGGGCCCATACCTATAACCATTGGGTATATGGGTTTTTTAGAAACCTTTGAACATTTTTTAGTCATATAAAGACCCTAATTTATGGCTTATATTTGTTCCCACAAGAAACTCTCATTTTCTTGTAAAAACAAGTTTTAATTTATAATTGTGTGGAAGAAACATTCATGTGGGTGTGTAAGGATATTAATGAGAATTATAAGAAAAAATTATGGAGGGTGGGTGCATCCTTGGGATGGGAATGGCCACATGTCATCTTATTATTTGTCATTAATTTTTTTCCTACTCCTTTTAAGTATTGATGCAGGAGCATCAACCCATTTTTAAAAATTTATACATAAGTAGTCTAAGTGAATCAATAAACCTTGTTTATGAAGGCCTAGAAGCCATGATAAGATTATAAATGCATGTAAAAGGCCTAATAAGGCCCTAGATATCTTATGTAGTCTTAATATAAAGATAATAATGGTGTTTAAAGAACTATGAGGTCTTAAATTTCAAGTCTAATCCAAATTCAAGTTTCCCTCCAAAAACTCTCATTTAAAAATTCAAATTTAGAAAAGAAATTTGTAAGCCTTGTGGACTAAATGAAAGGGTGTAGACATTATATAATGATCCTATAGGGTCATATACATGTTTTAAATAAAATTTGACTCAAATAAATGTAAATTATAACCTATCCTCAATATCTAGAAGATGATGTTTATGCTGGACAAGGACAAATAAGGTAAATAGCAAGATAAAAGGGTGGTCGAAAAGATAGAGGAGAGATTATTCATTTTTTATAAGACCCTACCAAGTTAAGACACTAGTTTTTCTTCATGATGATACTCAAACCAATAGTCTAAGAGGCCTAAACAACTATAAATTACAGGCTTTAGGAGTCATTTGGTAGCATTCTTGAACATTCAAGGATAATTATTGACTAGCAGTTGATTCATAATCAAATATACTTCTCTTGATCAAAATAAACAAGGAGAGTTACCATAGACCTTTACCTTGTACTTCATTTAAATGTCAACCTGAGGATGTAGACTTGATAGGATGATGTCACTATATGTATACACTCAATCTTCTAATTTGACCTTCTACTAATTATAATCTAAGATGTTAAATCCATGTAGTAAATGGAATGCCAAAAAAAAAACATGAATATAATACTATGAATTAAATGTTTACACTATTGGAATCTTAAACAAATATATGCAAGAATGTAAATCACATAATTCAGAAATAAAACACACAGCACATAAAAAAAATTAAATAACATACTTAGTTATTTAAATGGGTTGGATTGTTGCTATAATAATTTCAAAGGGGGCCCTTCCTCCTTCTGACTCCAGATTCAATCCTTCTTCTTAAAACACTAAAATGGACTCAGAAATGTTTTTTCATATTATCAAAATGTAGTAATGAATTGCTATAGGAAATTTTCAATAATAGTTGCTTGACAAAATGTACTCATGATAATTCTTTAATCGATATCTACTACCTTCTCAACCTTGCTTTTACCTATATATATATATATATATATATATATATATATATACAACAGAGGAGATTATTTTATACAAAATAATATATATTATAATATAAGAAACATTCAACTTAGGATAACCTAAATTGACTCCTTATGCTAAAGTCACCTTTCATGTGAAGTCTATAATATCACTTTAGGACAAATAAAGTTGTTTCATTATTTAACCACATCCTCATTGTGCTCCATGGAGGTTATAGTCATTTTTCTGAGTCAGTTGAACTGGGAATCAAAATCTATTCATCTATGGCTTTGGTCATGTAGTGGTTGTAGGATGTGTCAGCATAATGAGATTTTTTGCTATAGGATGTTTTGTGTCATATACCTATTACTCCAAAACATATTTAAAACACATTATATAAAAATCATCCTATAGTAGAAGATAAATATTATATACTTGATTTTAATACACTATTCTAACTATTCAAAGAGCATGGAAACATAATGTTATTTATAAGATTATGGCTATTTGAGAAAGGAAACTTTATGGTAAAGTACTTAAAATCATGGTAAATAATAAAGATGAGTGTGATAGATGAGGAAAAGAACATGACATTCTTGGGGCTCATCACACACCCCAACTTAAGACCTTGCTTAACCATGAGTAACAAACTCATTCATTTCCATTTCACAAAGAGTTTTAAAATCTATAGGGTCTATAGCACCACTGATAAGGTGAGCATAAAATACATGCCTCTATTCAAATAGTTTCTAATTTATAACCTCCTTAGCTTCATCTAATGGAGCTTTATCCTACCAGTCTAGAATAGGATACCAAAATAGAGGGCATTAGAAGTTGAGGCTCAATAATTAAGATCCCATTTCACCTACAAGGAGAATATATCTTGTGATCTTATTAAATGTTGATTTTAAGTTAAAAGGGGAATATGGATATCTTTTTCTTAGCACAAGATTTATCTCATTCTATCATTCAATGTAGGATTCTTTTGCTATTGGACTAGCAAATGCTCTCAATCCTAGGTAGAAATTTTGGGCTTCATTACAATTCTTGGTAAACCAAGTTTTGACTTCCTTCCTTAGCATGATGTTATCCCATTCTATAAATATAATTCCAGGTGTCATTGACTCTCTTCTAATAAGCCATTGGCTTTCTTTCTCCTTTTTCCTATATTCATCCCCCTCTATTCCTCTTCTTTGCTCATTTAAAAGATATAATGAAAATTCCTTTAGAAGGACATCTCCAACATACAGGTTAGAGTTCCATTCCCTATCATAAGGCACATCATAGTTATGAAGATATAACTTATGCAATTATGCTTGTTCTTCCTATGAGCTCTCTTTATAGATTTGAAAGAAGGAGAGGGGATCAATTACTTCATAAGGCATATCATAGTAAATTCTCATAAATTTAAACTTATGCCATTGCTCCTCAAGATAGATTGAATATACCCTTATGGGAAGCCTATAGTTAATGATCTCTTGAGTAAGATAAGCCATATATTCAATTTTATATTATAGATTGGAGATTTTTTATTCCTTCAACTTGACCTCTTCTTTCAATTTCTTGTTCTCTTTTGTTACTACCTTAATACTTTTATACTGAATGTCTATCCAATTCATCAATTTAGAAGACACCACAAATGAGGAACTATACTTGACATCTTGGGTAGTTGTAGGCTTTTCCTATTTTTTTTATACTATAGAAGGTTGTGAAACAATGACTTTAGGATGGTCTTTGGAAGAGGGATATAGCTAAAACATTTATTGTAGCAATCACATCTACTCCTCCTAACTAATCTTGTAGATTATTACTTAGTCACTAAATTTCCTATAGGGTTTGCTCTAGAGTAAGAAATTCTAATTATATGGTAGGTTATTCCATTTTTTCTACTTCTTCCTACATTGGTTCTTCTTGCAATTCTTCAAGACTACGTTTCGCTTGTTTTGCCTCCTTATTGTATTCTTCAAAATATTCTTCCTTGTTAGTTTCAAAACTAAATGCCTCTAGTGATTCATTACTATTGATAGTTTATTTTTCTCCAAATTCCTCATTAATTTCAATAATATAAGAAAGTTTAGTTTTCATCTTCCTTCTTAATCAGTGGGATCTATGAGGAGTAGATGTTACCTTAGCCTTTTTAGGAGAAGGTGGAAGTTCTTCCTTAGATTCCTCAAAGTCAAGTTGGAGAATGAGTTTCTTCTTTCTTATTTTGGATGCCTTGCTTGTAAAAGCCTTTTCTCTAAGATTTATCCTTACTACAGGTTCTTCTATTACTATAGGAAGGTCTTCATCTATAGGTTCTTGTGTGGCTATAATAAGGTCTTCTTCTACATGTTCTTGTGGTGCTACATGAAGGTCTTATTCTACAAGTTCTTATGGAGTTGAAGAAAGGTCTTATTCTATCCTCTATTCTTATACCTCCATTTCCTCTTCTATGTCATTTCCCTCTCTATCACTTTCTATATTTCTTGGTACTTTTAAAAAATCCTCCTAACTCATGTTGGTTCTAGTCCTTTGTAAATAGTCTTAAACAATCAACTAGATTAAACAATGATGAGAAAGAGATTCAGAATTACCTCTTCAAAATGCATCTACCATTTTTGTGATTATGTTAAGTAAAAATTTGGGGACATTTATCTCAATGCCATGTCGTAAATGATTTATAAATTTGAAGTGAATGCCATGTAACATGTAATACCTCCCTTCACAAGTGAAATATCTACAGATGAACTCAGTAACCTTGGCTCCTCTTCTTAGTAAAAATAATTATATTGTGCCCTATTTTGAAGTTTTCAAGCTTTCATTTCCTTTGATGAATTTTTGCCTCTTTACCTTAGCATCAATATTTTCTTTCCATGCCTCTCTTGTTCATGGCAATCCCATCACTCTATTGATGATGGTTTCCATTAGCTTTATTTCTATTCCTCTTATTGTTTCTAGGTTGTTATAATTCTTCTGTAATTCTTTGATCTAGAGCCTGTATCCTCTCAAAATATTATGTCCATCCTACATTATGGAATAAGGCCATGATTTTTGGGCTATTTGTCAAAGGATTGATATCAAACAGTTTGTGTTTATGCAAATCCCCTCCCATATTGTGAGATGAAATTTGAGTTATAGGGTCTATGTTCTTATAGTAAGGGTTTTGTATCTTTGGGTGGAATGTTTGTAATTTTTGCTTTGGGAGTGAGATAATTCATTTTAATTATGATAAATCCCCCCAACTTAAACTATCACTTGTCCTCAAAAGATGAACCTAACATGCGCAAATGACTCATGGAAATAACAAGGGGGTGGTAGCAACAGTACGTCAATGGTCACATCAATTGGTAGAGGAGAAGATATGGTGAGATAGCATGATAAAGAAAAGATATGGTGGAGTTTTAATAGAATTAAGACCCATCATATTAGTAATAATTAAAACTTATGACATAAAATAAATAATAATTAATTACCATAGTACGTGTAGGAATACCTTTCATTAATGCATAAATGATTATTCAAATTGGCAGATATAGGTGGGCATGTGTTATCATTTGATTGAGAGAAAAAATGCTTTGTGAGGATGTAATTTAGGATAGAATGATAAGAATACATCTTGTAGTGAGAAATGTTTCCTACAACAACAAAAAGTGTCCAAAACATAAAATATCCTACAGATGCAAAGATTTTCATCCTATAGAAAATTAAAAAGTGTATTTATACTCTAAAGGAATGAATCTACAAGCAAAAATAGATGAAAATAAAATGTTTTACTTCTATAGTGCTCCCCCATATTTTTTAATAAATGTTGATTAGCTAGTGACCTAGTTTTCTAAGACAACATCCATCAACAATGCCTGATGGTTTTCATTAATAGTTTTATTTATTTATTTTTATAGATTTTTTGGTCCCAACTCAACTGGAATTGTAGAAATATAGGAGGTAGGATTTTATTCATCGTGAACCAAGTCATTGTGAATGGCTTATTCTTGGATATAAGAAGAATTATTGCTTTAAGAAAATATTAGAGAAGGGTTGATAGAAATAACTTTCAGTTACAAGAATAGGTTGATTTGCTTCATGAAGAAGAGATAGATGTTATTATTCAATAATTTGGCAAGTGAGATTTTCCTTGTAAAATGATTTCTTATACAACTTGAGCCTATGGCCATTAACAGTCAGTTGAAACCAAATAGAGTCAATGATTATGAGCTTTATAGCTCCATTGTCAAAAACTTATTTGATCTCATAAGGCCCAAGCCATCTAGACTTCAGCTTTCCTTTATGATCCTTGTATTTAGAATCAAATAGGAGTGCCTATTCATCAAGTTATAAATTCTTAGTCTTGATGTTTCTATCATTCTAACCCATATGTTTTCTTTGTTGTATTTCAGTGTGATGAAGTGTTTCCTTTCTTATTTTATCAAGTGCATTCAATTGCATGAGCCTATCTTGTTGAGCTTAGTAAATATCCAAGCCCAAATCAAGTGTTATCCATAATATTTTATGCTCAAACTCAATGGGTAGAACAATCTTATTACCATAAATGAGTTCATATAGAGTAAAAGTAGTTATGGTTTTCTATGTGATTCTGTAAGCCCATACTACTTTTAGAAGATAAGTTGACCAATCTTTTCCATGTAGGCTAATAGTCTTAGTGAGGATATTTTATAATTATCTATTTATCACTTCCACCTAAACATTTGACTAAGGATAGTAATGGGTAGACTTTTTATGTCTAATTTCATATTTTTTACCAAGGTGGTTGTGAGGTATGATGTGAAATGTGTGCTTTGGTCTATGACTATTTCTCTTGGTACTCCATAGCGGGTAAATATTTCTTCATATAAGAACTCAGCTACTTTATCATCTTCAACATGGGTTAAGGCCTTGACCTCAACATATTTTGTGACATAATTAGTGCACACCAGTATATATTCCTTATTTTTAGATATAAGATTAATGGGACCTACAAAATCCATTCCCCATTTGTCAAAGGGTTCCAGAACCAGTTGTGGCTATAATGGAATTTCATCAGAGTGAGTGGGTTTCCCTATATGCTAGAATTGATCACATATATGGGTATGCATCATGGCATCCTTATGAAAATAATTCCAATAATATCTAGTATTAAGTAATTTCATAGCAATCTATTTGGCAGAAAAATGACCCCCATAGGGTTTATCATGGTAGGATCTAAGAATGTTGTAAGCTTCATCTTCTCAAATACATCTTCTCATTACTAAATTTGCTCTAGTGATAAAGAAATATCCTAAAATCTAGGAATAATGTTTGCTCTTTTGGATTAGATGTTATTTTTCCCTGGGTGCGAAATGTTGTGGTAGTTATGTTTTAACAAGATAGTTAGAAATATCTATGAACCAAAGAGATTGAATAGTTACTACAAATAAACACTCATCAAGAAAGGAATTATCAACAATAAGATTGTGCTCATCATTTTTTAATCAAGATAGAAAATATGCCACTATATTATCCTTACTTGGTCTATCTATAATGGTAATATAAAATTCCTATAGCAAAAGCAACCATTGAATTATCCTACTTGTTATAGCAAGTTTATTCATTAAATACCTGATTGTTGCATGATCTATGTGGATGAATACTTGGTAACCTATAATTTGGTGTCAAAATTTGTTGATGGCATAGATGAAAACAAGAAATTATTCTTTGTTATAATGTAGTTGAGTTCAACCCCTTGAAGATTCTTGTTGATAAAATAGATTACATAACTCAAAGATTCATTTTTTTGGCCAAAGACAGCTCCTAATGTGGTGTCAGATGCATTTATGTGGATGTGAAAAGGCGTCTTCCAATCAGGTCCTCTCAAGACAAGATTTTTTGTGAGAAAGTATTTAAGTTATTGAAAGTTAATTTCATAATTATTAGTTCATGTAAATTCAGCATCCTTAGTAAGCAATCCAAATAATAGGGTGATAATTTTACTAAAATCTTTGATGAATCATCTATAATAATCAACATGTCCTAAAAATCTTTTAACATCTTTCTAATTCTTTGGTGTGGGTATATCTTTAATGATACTTATTTTTGTTGGGTCAACTTAAATTCCAATAGAGGATATGTGATGCCCCAACAAAATCCCTGTAGTCATAAGCATATAACACTTTTCATTGCTCAAAGATAATCAGTGGTCTTGGTAGCATTGAATAACTTTCTCTAGGTTGGTAAGCATTTATTTGAATGTCTTCTTATAGATAGTGAAATAATCTATGTAGATTTCAACATAGTCATGGGAGAGAATAGAAAATATGCTCAAAATAACCCTTTGAAAAGTAATGGGGGCATTACAAATACCAAATGGCAAGATTGCATAGGCATAGGTTACCCAAGGGCAAGTAACAATGGTTTTATTTTGGTCTTATGGAGTAATTCATATCTGATTATAACTACTATAGCCATCTAGGAAGGAAAAGTACTTGTTCCCTGCTAATGTATCCAATACTTGATTAACAAATGGAAGGGCAAAGTGATCCTTCCTAATAATAGCATTCAACATTCAATAGTCAACACAAATATGCCATTTTCCCCCTTCTTAAGGATAATGACTAGAGGAGAGACCTATGGGCTATCTAAAATAGGATAAACAAATCCTACATCTAAGAGTTTTTCTATGTCAATTTTAACAATGTCTTTAACTACACGATTCATTTGTCATTAGGGTTAGCAAATAGGTTTGCATTCTTATTTAATGTAAATGTGATACATGCATAAATCTAAGTGTATTCCTCTCATGTCATGGTAATCCTATGCAAATTCTATTATGTGCTTTCTCAACATTGTAAGTAATTGATTTTATTGATTGAGTGTTAAGGAGGTGCTAATTTTGAGAGGTTTATTTAGCAAAATTTTAACTTATTTTATTAAATAAAGCATGGTTTTACATTGGTGATTAAAGGAGCATAACTGTATTGATGGGGAAGCAATTCATGAAATGTCTAAATATCTCTTGAAATTTTAGTAAGATCATTATCAAGAAAAGTATTTTGAAGAGGGCATGGTGTACATTCCAACATGTTTGTGGCTATAGGATCCTATCAATAGGTATTTTTAGGATACCAGTAAGGATAGTGTCTTCTTCTTATGACTATAAAGATAGACTCTGATAAATTATGTAGAGAGTTTCCAAGGAGATAACTTCTTCAAAGTCA
This sequence comes from Torreya grandis, assembly GCA_037957365.1. NCBI lineage: Eukaryota > Viridiplantae > Streptophyta > Pinopsida > Cupressales > Taxaceae > Torreya > Torreya grandis. The sequence continues at coordinate 1,356,359 of JARHVA010001697.1, forward strand.
TCAATCCAAGGTATTGGACCATCATTCTAGGAAGGTTGGGCTGGTAGATAAAGAACTAGTTTTTTGGTGTCATTTTCATTAGAATTTAGTATTTTTCCTAATCTATAGCCAATAAAAGCATCAGCAGTGGTCAACCATGGGTGGCCAAGGATGAGAGGATAACCTCCCAAGTTGTTTTTTGGTTACAAGACAATAAAGCCTACTAGATATTGCCAAGAGTCCACAATGATAACCAGGTCCTCAACAATCCCTTCAAGCTTAATAGTTGACCTATCAGCCATCTAGAGGATGGTGGCTGTTGGACAGAGAGTTGTAATTTTTAGTTGTTTCATGGTCTCCATGGTCATCACATTGATGGTTTCACCCAAGTCAATTAAATTATTATATATGGGTTGGCCATGGATGCTAACATTAACTATAAGACTTCTAAGATTAGAATATTTTGGGAGAACTATATTTCCCAACATAATATCTACTAGTTGGCCAATGACTTAGACTATTTTAGGATCCTTCTTCTTTCTTCCTAGTTTTTTAAAACATAGCTCTCTAAAATCCTTATTATAGATAGTAACATCCTTTATTGCTTGAAATATTGGGATTTTTATGCATACATTCTTGAGTTATTCTAAGATATCAAATTTGGGTTCTAGTTTAGGGTGTGATATGTTCAATATCTTCAAAAAAGGAGGATTTTTTGATTCTTTTTTATTTTATAATGGACTTGGCTCAAGATTGGCCATGGGTGGTTGTGGATTAATATGGAATGGAGTTGGTTCTTCAAAGGGTTCTTTTATTTTAGGTGAGGTGGGTTGTAAAAGAACACGTCTTGAGTGAAGTTAAACTTGATTAATATCTAAGGTGTATGTTGGATATTGCATTATTTTAGTGGATTGTGTTGGTTGAACCAAATTAATGACAATATTTGGGATGGGCTAGGAGGGTAATTAAATAGTTCTAATAGGTTGTTGAGTATTTGGTATTAAGGCCTATTATTGTTATGGTTGTTGCATTTACTGGGGAAAGCCTTGATTACCTCTCCATTGTTATTGCCATGGATTGAAGGGAAAGAACCATAGTTGGTTTTGAAATTACCCAAGTTGAGTATGTTATCCATTTTTTTGCATCCATAATTGATTCTGGGGTAGCTGTCAATTTTTTTGGGGCCAATTTTGATTGGGTAAATTCATCCAAGAACCATATTGAGGATTGATTGAGAATTAAGAATTTGCAAACATAGAGTTTGATGGTATACCAAATATTTATACCCATGGTTTCCATTGAGACACAAAAAAAACTTGATTATCATCTTCTCCTATGGTATGTAGCTCCACTATTTCAAGATTCTCTTTAGTTATGCTGGCTACCCAAGATTTCATAGAATGGCATGTACAATTTGCCTTCTTTTTTCTAAATTCATGGTAATAGGTAGCTAAGGATTTCTCAATTTCTTCTTGCTTCCTTTGTGTATGTAATATATCAAATTGAGTAGGTAAGTGGCTAATAATTTCCTTCTTCATGTCTTAGAGTAGGTTGCTAACTTCTCCTTTAGACAGTCCTACTACAGATGTTGTAGGAAGAGTTTTGCCCCTACTTTTGTTCATGGTTAATCTGGAGTAGTTTATACATAGAACTGTTATTTCATTAAAAAAAAGTTTAGAAACATCACCACCAGACATTAGATCTATTACCTTCAAACAATCATCTCTAATCCACTTTAGGAATATCATCTTGATTGATTCTTTCTCCATTGTAGTCTATTTTGATTTTTGCAAACTAAACAAAACTCTTTTCATATATTCTTCTAATGACTCATCATCAGTTTATGTCATTCAAAATATGTCATCTCTCCTATAGTTCTTGCCCCTATAATAGTCTTGTTATTTCATCAAAAACATCTCCTTCATTTCTTCCCAAGTAGAAACGGTATCCTTTCCAAGTCCCATGAACCATCTAAGTCTTGCATCTTTAAGTGCTGCTAGAAATAGTTTGAGTTTCTGAGTGTTTTGATTATAATCATATCTATCACATAAGATGTTGAACTCAAAAAGAAATGTGTCTGTATCCTCAAATGATTTTCCCCTAAAAGTAGGGAGGTCAAAGTAAGGAATATTCTTCATGGGTGAATTTCTATTAGGAGTAAGGATGGGAAATTCAAAAGTTGAAAAATCACCAGTAGTTTTTTCTTCCTAAGGATCCTCCATGAATACTCTTTGTATTGGTAGACCAGAAGTTGTTGCTACCCATTGCTCAAAACTCCTATCAATTCTTTTATTTCCTAGGGTGTAGAAGATGGAGACTTTATCTTTTTTCTTGGGAATATATGGCTTCTTATACAATGGGGATGGTGTGGAGATTTTAGAAGATCCATCTTGTGTCTTAGCAAAGAGTCTTTCTAAATTAGAAGATTTTATTGGCCTGGTGTTTCTTATAGGATCAAGAATAACCTTGAATGCCTCCTTATCAATAAATTTAGGTGATGGAGGGAAGTGAACTTTAGATTATTGAGTATGAGGTGATAAGGTGGGAATTCTCAAGGGTGGTACATGTGGGTCTCTTCCAAGGGTATGAACCTTTTCAAAGTCTCTAGCTTGTGCTACCAATCCAGCCAAAAATTCTTCATTTTCTATCTCTTCTATTGACAATTATGAGTGATATTTAAGAATTCCTTCCTATTCCTCAATTACTTTAGGATGAATTTCCTATCTTGTAGCAATAGTTGATGATTTAAGAAAAAATATTCCTATATATTCCCCTTCACTTTGCATATACCTCAACCATTTTTCTCTTTTTTTTAAACTATTTGCCCACCCTACCTACACAAGGTTAGTAATATGGGGGGTTTTTGAAAATTTCCACTATCCTACTTGAAAAAATGGAAATTTAAGTTATAAAAGCAAGAAATATTTAATCTAAAGAACATCAAGGTCTAGAAATAAAAATAATAAACATCTAGAAATAATCGCTATTAATATTGAAGATTATAAGTGTGTGACACCCTTCCCTGGAAATGGTGCCAAAAATGACTAGCAATTAATTCACAATCAGATATACTTCTCTTGATCAAAATAAATAAAGAAAGTTACCATAGACCTATACCTTCTACTTCATTTAAATGTCAACTTGAGGATGTAGACTTGATATGATGACATCACTATATGTGCACACTCAATATTATAATTTGACCTTCTATTTATTATAATCTAAGATGATAAAGCCATGCAGTAAATGGAATGTTGAAATTAAACATGAACATACTACTATGAATTTAATGTTTACACTATTGGAAACTTTTTTAAATAATATATTCAAGAATGTAAATCACATAATTCAATACTATAAATTTAATGTTTACACTATTGGAAACTTTTTAAAATAATATATGCAAGAATGTAAATCACATAATTCAAAAATAAAACACAACATAAATAAACTAAATAACATGCTTAGCTATTTAAATATGTTGGATTGTTTCTACAAGACTTCGAAAGGGGGCCCTTCCTCTTACAACACTAAAATGGACTCAAAAATGTTTGTTCATATTAATCAAAATGTAGCAATGAATTACTACAAGAAATTACCATAATATTTGTTTAACGAAATGTACTTCTAATAATTATTTAATCGATATCTACTACCTTCTCAACACTGTTGTTACCTATATATATACATCAAGGGAGATTGTTTTATATAAAACAATATATATTCTAATCTAAAAAACATTTGACTTAAGATAACTAAAATTGGCTCCTTCTGCTAAAGTTGCCTTTTATGTGAATTCTACAATATTGCTTTAGGATAAACAAAGTTATTTCATTCTTCAACCACATCCTTATTGTTCTCCATGGAGATTATAGACATTCCTGTGAGTCAATTAAACTGGGAATCAAAATCTATTTATTCATAGCTTTGGTCATGCAGTGGCTATATGATGTGTCTACCTGATGAGATTCTTTTACTGCAGTATGTTTTGTTTTATATACATATTACTCCAAAACATCTTTAAAACACATTATATAAAAAGCATCCTATAGTAAAAGATAACTATTGTATACTTGATTTCAATACATAGTTTTAACTATTCAAAGATCATGGAAACATAATGTTATTTACAAGATTACTGATATGTGAGGAAGGAAACTTTATGGGAAAGTACTTAAAAACATGGTAAACAAGATGAGTGTGATATATGAGGATAATAACATGACATTTCTGGAGCTCATCAATTATTGAGGAGGATATTGAGGCTTTAAGCCTCTCAAAAGGCTTTTGTACATAATGGAGTGTGTTAATGTTATTTAGGATATGATGAGTTAAGGCTAGTTGAGTGCCTTTTATAGATTTTAAGTTCTACCTTTGATATTATCCATGAAGCATAAGGTATAAGTATAGATTGTATTTGTATATACTTAACCTAGATCAATTAAAAAAGAGTTCTTTGTATGGTTATTCTCGTGTTCATTATGTGTTGAATGTTTCTTGAGTTTAATTATGATTTGAAATGTCCTTGAGGATATTATAAAGGTGATGTCATGTATGTTATAGGTCAAAATGGAATATGATATAGTGACAGTTTTTAGAGGCTCTTAGAATTCTATATATACAGTTTAGAAAGTCAAGAATGTGATAAAAGTTGATTGGTTATTAAGTAATATTTAATTTTTTTGGGATTCATACAATAATATATAGCTATATTAATCCATCTAGAGGTTTATACAATCTTTTTATGATTATAAATTATAAAAACCTCACACAGTCAAGAAACAAGAAATGCATAATTCATTCTCAGTATATGGAGGGGTCTTTTGAGGATTGATTAAGAGAATATAGTTGCTGTATAAGGTGTAAAAGTTAAATATATATACCTTAAAAATTATTATGTTTTATTAGAGTTGTTTATTTTTCAAATTAGCTCCTTTTGAGAACTTTCTGGTTGCTCAGTCCTAATCAAGAAACTAGAATTTTGTAAAGGTACATTTGAGGGAGTTTGTGAGAATGAATTAGGGTTAAGTAGTTATTTTAGGAGTTGTAACATGATATGGAAAACCTTGTATATGTTTTAGGAAGTTTTGAGAAGTAATAAAATTCAAATGAGGCTAATTAGAGTGCTCTTGACCTGTGTTATGTGTTGAAACCCTAGGGTATTAAAAACCTTGTATATTTTTGGTTATAGCATATCAAAATGTTTAAAATTAATAATGGAGTTATTATTAAGTGTATTTTTACTATTTTAAATGGTGATATATTTATTACATATGTGATGAGAGATAAAAATTATTTATAAGGTCTGTATACCCTAATAAACCCTATCAAGAAGCCCATAATTCTGTCAAAATGGATGTTGGATGTGTTTGGAGGTTGGATGAGTGAAAAGGGTTATTAAATAAGTTGTATAGGATTGTTACATACCTATTTTCGGTCTTTAAATTTAATTAAGAGGTTAAAATTTTATTTTATCCCTTTTGGAGAACTCTCAGCTTGTAAAGGCCTATTATAGACCTAGAGCTAGGGTTTGAAGTTACATCTTATATATCTTTTGATTCCACCATTGTAATATCTTAAAAATTTGTGATCTATTATACCTTGGAATAAGCTGAAGGATTTTAGAGTTTTTATATTGACCCAAGACTGTATATTATGGATTTGACACTATGGATTTAAATGAGACTTAGAAGAGACCTAATAAAAATGAAAAGGTAATAAAAAAGAGGTTTGCATTCGGAATTATGAGCTAAAAATTTTCATGAGGATGAAACAAGGCAATAGGTACCTAAACCTAGTTTCATTTGGTCATGAAACCTTATAAACCATTTCAAATAAATAAGTTTGTATGTTTATAGGGCTACAAGGAAGAGTGAAGGAAAGGTGGGTAATGAGATTGAGAGAGAGTGGCAGGTTTAAGTGAGTTGATACAAGTAAGTTATGATAAAGGAAGCTTATATAAGGTATGAATGTGTTCATAAATCACTAATGAAGTTTTTTGAATTTTTGAAGCCTTGAAAAACTAGTAGAGAGTTGCAGAAGAAGGGTGAAGTAAGATAGCATGAATGTGATAATTGTAAGTTATAGAGATGTAATAAAGTAGAGATTAATAGAATATGCACCAAGTGGTATAAGATTTTAGGAGATACTGGTAAAATATATGTTGTTATGAAATTTTTTTAAGTTTACAAATTATAAATATTTTTCATGTGATTGACAAGTTGCAGGTTGTGGAGATCAAGCTTGCAAGAAGGAAAGGTAACAAGAAGTTTATGAAAGGAAATTTTAAGATCTTAAGAGGACTAATTATGTTTAATTGTTTCAATTTTAGGGATTTGAGAGGAGTGGTTCAAGGCATCCAAATACTATAAAATATTATTAATAAAGTGAAAGCCAAGAAGGCTTGAAAAAGAACTTGTGAAGCTTAAAGAGAGAAGAGCATAGTGAATGTTTTTGTAAGAATATCTAATAAAAAGTCTTATATAGTATACCAAATGAGTGCATTGAAATAGACTCAAGTGAGGTAAAATATGGAGTTTGAATAAATTATAAGAATAATTGAGGAGTTGCCTAATACAAAATATCACTTAAGGAAATAAAAAGAAAGGGAATTAAGAAAGAAGCAGAGAGAAGAAGACTTCCAAAAGGAAATGAATGAAGTGAAGCAATAGATAGATTTGATAAACTTAATAATTAAGATAGCATGAAAATCCCATGGAGTGGGTTGGTAATGAAAAAGAAGGTAAAATGGCCTATAAGACCACTTGTTGAAAGAAAAATAAGGCAAAAATTGATTGCCTCAATTAAAGAAGAGAGAAGAAATCTAAAAAAGACAACAAATGAAGAGTAAGAGGTGGAAAATAAAGTTCTCATAGTGGAGAAAAAAATTGAAGAAGAAGTAATTGAAGATTATTAACCTTTCAAGGAAAAGGAAGAGGTGAAACAAACCAAAGAGAAGCCAAGAAGGTAAATTTGCCTCAAATTTTTGAATCTAACATTGCTTTTGATGTTATGAATGCAGGATTTAAAAATGATTTAATAGAGGAAAGAGAAATAAATGCCTCATTTATATATAAGAGTCAAGAAAAATTATAAATTGAGTTAAAGGCCTTGTAGAAGTTTATCTTCTCATCAAATGAAGAGGTAGTGTTATAGAAAAGTTGGGATCTTAAGTCATCAATCTTGTCAGGTGCTTATCTCATTGTCCAAGTTAGATAAATACTTGTTAAAATATGGCACAAGCCTTGACTAATCTTGTATCAAAAAAAAAATTCACTTGACCATGCTATCATCACTTCACATAATGTGTAAGTCTCATGCATTCACTTGAATCATAGTGTATAAAGAACTAGGGCCCATGTTGGGATAGTTGTGTCATGGCCTCACTCTATCCTTCAAAGACTTTGGTTAGTGAAACTGTAGACACCTAAAAAGTGTCTAACCCTTGGTCTTCCTCTCTCCCCTTGGTCCCTTGCCACTTCGACTATCCCTAACCTACCTAGGTCTTATTAATTAAAAATAATCATCTATTTTTAATTAAATAAGTCCATTTTCCCTCTCCTTGCCACCTCGCCACCCTAGGATACCCTCCTTGGATCCCCTTCATTCCCCACATGGTCATTTAATGCCTAAGACTCCCATTCCAACCTCTCCACTCGCCCAATTAACCCCCGTCGACTGTTTCATCCTCGCATTCATTTGACCCGGCGGTTGGGAAACGGATTAAAGGCTATTTTTAGCCTTTCTCCGGCCTTTTAGCCGCTGACGTCGGTCAACCGTCGACCGACGTCGGTGATATTGCCAGCGTCGGCACCTTTCATAATGGCTTCTTCACCGTTATCTCCTTCTCTACGCTCTCGGTCTCTCTCTCTGGCATCCCGACTCTTGGATCTTTGCATCAGACCCTTGTATCCATCTTTTCACTTGACCTCTCTACCAATCAATCTGCTTCTTTCCCTCAGGTACACAGCAAGCTTCTGCAAGTGAACAACAGGGATTCTCCATCAGCAACAGGTCTTCACATCCGGCATCACCAGCAACAGGACACCAACCTACACCATTTTCTTCAGCAGGGCACAAGTAAGTACTCTATTTGTGTTTTCATTATGCTTTCTAGTCATCTACTTTTAAACTAGATTCAGCACTTCTTTTTCCAAACCCAGACTGCTAACCAAACCAGGCAGACCTGGATTCCTATCTCCCTGATTGGCCTCCTTTATCTCTCTGTCCCTTTTCGACATTTTGTCCATTATCCTAGACCTCTGCACAGACCTTCAACTAAAACCAGACTCTCCCAGACCATTTTGTACGTCCACAGACCAAGCCCAGACCAGACTCTATCCATGACTCGACCAGACCCTGCCTAAATCCCGTCCAAGCCTATTGCCTAGACCGACGCCGGTCACTGCCTCCACCGACGTCGGCAGCATAATCGACGTCGGCAGACCTTGACCACCGACGCCGATAGAACCACCGATGCCGGCGACTGCAACCAGGCCGATAGCTTCTTCTAGGTAAGCCTTTGCTTTCTTTTCTCTTTCAGTTTTCTATCATTTCAGTCTATTTTAGCATTCTATCATTTATCAGTCATTTATCTTTTATCAAAATAGTGGGTTGACCTCCCTTAAGGAAGTTCTCATACTTCTGGGAACAAGCTTTCGCTTGGCAACCCACCATCTATCCATCTAACGCCTTTTTGTCCAAGTCTCCCTTTCTTTGCAGGTGTCATTCCTCCACAACCAAAGAGGGGTGCTCACAAATGTCTGGATTACGGTGCGCAATCTTTATCCAGGTACTTCTAACCTTGTCCATTTCTTTAGTTTCTTTATTCATCTTTTGAATGTAGAAAGCGAATTAGCGATAGAAACATTCTGGCACGCCCGGTGGGACCTTAGGTTCTTCCTCAGGTTCCTCTTCCTTTCATTCATTTAGGTGCATTTAGGCTCCTTCCTTCTTCTCTCCTTCTTCTATTCCAAATGACACTATAAGCAGGACTAAAATGAATCTTTCTTCCTTGCATTTCTAGACTAGTCTAAACATCATACTCTCAACCCTTTCTCAGACTTGTCTTCATAACAAATCTCACATTTCGACTTGGGCTTAAAACGTATCGCACTTTCATTTCTGCTTGTGCTTGCATTAGTCCACACCTAGTAATTAGTAATCCGCATATTGAATAAATCGTAGACACTTGATGTTACACTACCAGACCACATGCACTAAAATGAACATAAAACTTACTTGAGACAAGGCCCGACTGGGATTTCATCCCCCAGCGGATACCTTACCCGTCCCAGTGACCCTACTTGGATTTCATCACCAAGGGGGAAGCCCACTCCGTTCTCTGGTGGAGGATAAACTCTAGGTGAGGTATATCTTGGCTAAGTGAGACCAGCTAACCACTGGAATCGTGAAGTGAGGGGAGCTTGCTCCTTAGCACCAGGCCGCGTACCAGACCTAACACAGATTTTTGAGTGCCTAAAACAAGACCCAAAACCAGCTCTAGACTGCCTCTTCTAGGACCTTTCTTACAGCCAATCTCCCTAAACATTCATCTAAGGCATAAGCCACAAGATTCTAAGGTTAATTCCTAGGATTTATCGCCTAGGCTTGTCTGTCTCTCTCTGTTTTTCTCTTCTCATCTGTTTGTTTGAGTGAGTGAGGACGCTTTCTTCATTGTTTTTCCAAAGAATCTTAAAATCTTTTTGTTCTCTAGAAGACACAGTCACCGACATCAGTTCTGTCACCGACATCGGCTTTCCTGTCTTACCAGCATCGATTATCTGACCGACGTCGGCTATCTTCCTTACCGACATCGGTTTTTCAACCGACGTCGATCTCTGTCACTGTCCTTTTTTTTTCAAAACCAGCAGCCTAAAACCTGTCCCTTCTCTGTCAAAAACTCCATTCTGGTTTTCTAAGACTGCAAGAACATGGTTTTTGGAACCAGGACTCTCTTCTTAACCACTTTAGCCAACAACCGCTTCCGTCTACCCCGTCCCTAACCAATCCTATCATGGAGTTCCACTCGGAGACTGAAAGAACTCCTACAGGACTGACCCTGACCCCGACCCCGACTCAAATTCCCATCATCCCTGGAGGAGACCAAGATTTTGAGAGATTCTTGGACCTCAATACCGCAGCCCTCCAAAACTATCTCGTGAGAAACCCAACGCGAGACCTTTCGGGTGACGTGGCGATGACATCTACACCATTCACCACCCAACCCTTTATGACTCAGCCTTTCACCTCAACTATTAACCCAACCATGGCCAATACGCAAAGTTTGGCCTCCCCGTCTATTTTTAGACTGACCTTCATCGGGGTTCCATTACCCCCTCAACCACCTGCAATTCAACCAAGTTCTACATCATATCAGAACTTGATTGTCTCGACCCCTCACACTCTTGCGCCCCTATACGCAGGAGTGCCTACCTCCTCTTTTGTCCATGCCGCTACACAACCTCCTTTTGCGGTATCTAGTCAGCCTATGCCTTCTACCTTTGTAACTCAACCACCTTTGGCCTCCACTTCTGTCCCTGCGACTAGTCATCCGTACGTTGCGCCCTTACTGGTACAACCGACTACGTCGTACGCCTCTTCTAGCCTCTTTCAAGCACCTTACAACCTAGGGGGTGCTTCATTCACCAATCCGTCAGTAGACATCATTAAGATGCTGATGGATAAAATGTCCAGTCTTGAAGCCTCCATTTCCAGTTCAAGTAATACTTTGTCATATAAGCAAATTTGCAATGAGCCCATCCATCCTTCTGTCCCTATCTGACCATACCCTAACCATTGGGAGCTTCCTAAATTCACTCTCTTTCAGAGTAAGGAAGACCCACAACAACATCTATGGGCATTTAGACATGCCTGTTATCTTATTGCCCATGACGATGCGTTGCTTTTACGCACATTCCCTATGTTGCTTTCTGGCCCAGCCCTTGACTGGTATAGTTCTCTTGCCAGACACTCTATCTTTTCATTTATTCAACTCGCCCAACTATTTCTTGACCATTTCTCAATCAACATCACCAAACAAGTCTCAATCACAGACCTTTACTCCATCAGGCAATTTGACGACGAATCAATAGTCGACTTTATCGCTCGTTGGAGAGGTCTGATCAACCAGCTCTCCTTCTCTTTGCCTCAACCTGAGCTCATTGAGCTCTTCTCTCGAGCATGTGCCAGACACATCTCTTCTACTTTACGGATTCAGACATTCCACACTTTTGACAAAGCTTTCATCATGGCTCGAAAGCTTGAACTCTGCGCCCTTGAAGAAGATAAGGTCAAATTGCGTAATACCAACGCAAAATCTACTGACCATTCTTCTTCCAGACCCTCTTCTTCTGCCAACTCTAAGTCCAAAGGAGTGGCCAATACTGTGGTTGTTAGATCACCATCCTTGACAACAATGAATTACTCTCAACCTTCGACATCTTCAAGCATCACCAAACAATTCCAACAACGGTACATTCAGCGTTCTTACACTCCACTTGGGGAACCATACGCTTCCATTTTGGAAAAACTACTCAAGCAGGGGGTCCTCAATCTCCCTCCAATCCAACCACCTCAATTTGACCCTTCAAAAGCCATCCCTACTTGGTATAGGGAGGCCGACTTCTGTCCCTTTCATCGCGTCTAAGGCCATGACATTGACAACTGCCGAACTTTCAAAAACATCGTCCAAGACATGATCGACAAGGGGGATCTTATTTTAGATAACCCGAACGCCCCACCTAACCAACATATCGACATTTTCAAACACCCTTTTCTAAATCATCTGCCTACTCAAAACAACATCCAGACTTTGACCAAAGACCCTCAAGACCATGACATTCACATGATTAACACTATCTTGCCTCTTGTCCTTGACCAACCTCTTCCATTAAAGGATGAAGAACCTTCTTCTCCTACTAGTCCTCCGTCTACCTCTCTTGTATTGGAGGATGCTTTGACCACATCAACGCCATTAAGCCCACCTCCATCCGAAGACCCTACCTTGCCTACTCCTCAACTACAAGTAGAAGGCACGATCATCCATGCCCTCTGCCCACTTGAGGAGCCACACTCTCTTATTTCTTCTCCACCAAGAGAAGAACCAGTCTCTCCACCCATTTCAACCGAGAAAGACCCAGTCACGGTTTCCTCCTACCCTTTGCCTGAGATTTCTACATCTCACTCACCTCCATCCACATCCAAACCCAAACCTACATCTAACCTCACCTCACACAACGGTGACCCTCGACCCAAACCCACGAAAGCTACTAGACCTCACCGGAGAACTCCTCCTCCACCTTCGTCATTACCTTCAATCTTGGGCCCGCATCTGTCCACTTTAAAAGGAGTGTTTCCCACTCCCATCCTTCATAGAGGTAAGTCACCTCTATTACTCTCTCAACCCATCAGACATACATCTCCCCCAAACCCTCGACCTATGCCTCTTTCGCCTCCCAAACCAACATCATCAACCCCTACTGCAATAAGACATCCCGACCCGTTAGCAGGTTCATATGCCTTGCTCTTACGGCAATTATTGCAGTCATCTCGTATCGACCTCCCACCTCTTAGACAATATAAATCTCTCGGACCAAAACCACCTTGGTTTGACCACACTTGCATTTGTGTGTATCATCGCACGCCTGGACACGACACGGAACATTGTTGTGCCCTCAAGGTTGCCATTCGCCAATGTTTGGAGAATGACACCTCTCTTTTCAACCACATTATCAACAAACCTTCAACACCGCCTCACCCATCACCTCTCGGATCAAGACCCTCTTGGTTCGACAACTCTAAATTCTTCCATTATCATCACATTCTGAGACATGACACTGAGCGTTGTTGCGCTCTCAAAGTTGTCATTCATCAGCAACGGAAAAAAGATTCCCTTCTCATCAAGGATCCTCTTGACCACCTCTTCGACAAAACATCAACCCCGACTCATGTCTCTCCAACCTCATCACCTAAATCAGGATCCCCATGCCAGACTGTGGTCCCTTTGCCACCTTTGACCCCCTTATTCGACATTAATACCATCCATCTGACCACTAAACCTCAACCAACCTTAACCAATCTTTCAAACATTCTCCCTACCCGCTGGGGGAATTCATCCTTCATCCAAACCTCGACCAACTTTTCAACCCAGTCTCTACCACATATCAATCACTCATTTAATCTTAAATCTTGACCAAGTGTCCATCGACCCAACCCCCGACCAATTATTCGACTAGTCTCAACCAAACTTCAACCAAATATCAATCAACCAGACCTCTCGACCAAACATTCAACCTTTTTCAACCAACCAACGACAATGTCAACCAACTTCACATCCATCAATCAACACCTGACCAATCTCGAAAGAGGCAAATTGGGGCAAGTTTGCTCCTAATTGACTTGGACCTTATCATAACATACAAGCATGGCCCAAGGACTTATTAGACCTTGAACCCCTTTTTATGTCTTGCGTCTTCGACCATTTCTACTGTTAGTCGAGTGTTCGATCACTTGACGTTTTACTTGAGCTCGTCCCTTGAGCAACCCCTTGTCATTGTCATTCCTTTTCCTATCAACCCTGCTTCCTAACACTTGTCAACCCTTTTTTGTCAAGCAGTAATGCTTTGTCCTAATAAAAGGGAACCCTTAAACCTCTACCGGCTCGTCCATGGCTAAACTTCAGTCAACAATTATATCAAAAATAATATATCATACCAGGTCATAAAACACTCTAAATGTAGACTGCTCCCTCGAACGACAGCTACATAATTGCTGTATTACTAGACTGATCCCTTAAAGGACAGCTAGGCCAACTTATCAAACATTTAAAGCAAAGTATAGACCACTCCCTCGAAGGATGGCTATGACTAATTATTGCTACAGACAGCACCTATTTTAGAAGCTTCCCGCATTGATCAGCTTCACAACCTAACCACCAAGCAAATGACATCTCTATGCAGACTTCCCGCATTGATCAGTCTGCGCCAAAAAAAAAAAAAAGACTGACACGCTATCAAGTCATGGACATGCCTATAGTTGTTCTTGGGTCACCTATAAAAGGGGCAAGGTTCTTCTTGCCACCAAAAAAGGGTTACCCCATCCTCTCGTATCACATAACTCATCCTATCACCCCAACACACTCAAGGGACTTCGAGCTCACTTTAATGTCAAAATGATTCGATTACCGCTCTAACACAACGCTAGTCAACGACGTAATGCATGAACGGGGCTTTTGTTCTAATAACCCCTATCTATGCTCCCTTTCTGGTCCTTGTCAATGAAAGAGCGATTCGCCTTTCACCTTTTCTCTACACTTTGGTCACATTTAACCACATCAATTGTCGACTCAAACCAAGCTATTTCTCATCCTCATGGCATCAGACATCATCCTCATCCATTTCACATAGTTTCTATGGACACCAATACACATGGAAACTATCGACCAAACCCAATTTATGTTAAGCATAAACCAATACTTGCTGAAGCATAAATAGACCTTCATTCATTTTTAGCATACATCCATCACGACTATGGAAACTTGCTAGGGATGAAAGACTCTCGACCAATTCTACAGAATACATCATCTTATCCTCATCTTACCCTCATCATTTCGACACTTGACCACATCCAATCATTGACCAATCTTATCAATTTGTCCGAACTACATTGGTCTGAGGCCCTATGACCAGGGCTATGTAGGCAGCACTCAGATAACACATCCTCTGAGGTTAGCTCGACCACCCCCGTTTGTTCGTCTCTTTGATGGACAAACCTTCTCTTCTGCGACCTTGACTTTGACCACGACCAACTCCATCAACTTTGACCAAGACCAATATTTTTCTTTGACCATTCCTCCCTTTTAGGGAGAACTACATTGGCCTGAGGCCCTTCACACAAGGGCTATGTAGGCAGCACTCAGATCACATGATGTTTTCTGAGGTTAGCTCGGCCACATCTTTTCGTCCATCCATCCCCTTGACCAATGACCATTGGAGATCATGCATATCTCCTTCAACCTTCGACTACTTCCAAGCCAATGTTGTCTTGGTTGTTTTTGCGTGTGTGCTACCTCATGGCTGGTTAGCAAAATTGTCTGCAGACTATTTTTGACCTTTTGCAAGTATAGGATTGCAAGCCAGTTGATCCCTACTACTTGTGGCATTTTCGTGTTTCTGGGAGCACTTCCTAAGCCTGGGATACCTAGAACATGATGACTATTTGGAGCTTCAGCTTAAATTGAGTGACCCGATCAGCAGACGACTAAATGCTGGGGCCCGGTTACTTAGATTTTAGCACTCCTCGACCCTTTTGACTGCGACCATTTGACCTACCTATCCCGTGATGTGGTATACGTGTAATCACGACTTTTACAGCATTTTCACTCACTTTTCATCTTTCTCATCCACCTTTTGTCAAATCAGCACCCGACATCAGGTTCCCTTCCCTCGACTCCCGCTTTGAGGGGGAATACCTCATCCATACCTCGGGGCAATCCACATCATCCCACACCTGGGGCAACTACCTCCTATTTTTGTCTTGCAGTTCGTTCAGAACAACCAACAAGACAAAAAGGGGCAAATGTAGACACCTAAAAAATGTGTCTAACCCTTGGTCTTCCTCTCTCCCCTTGGTCCCTTGCCACTTTGACTATCCCTAACCTACCTAGGTCTTATTAATTAAAAATAATCATCTATTTTTAATTAAATAAGTCCATTTTCCCTCTCCTTGCCACCTCGCCACCCTAGGATACCCTCCTTGGATCCCCTTCATTCCCCACATGGTCATTTAATGCCTAAGACTCCCATTCCAACCTCTCCACTCGCCCAATTAACCCCCGTCGACCATTTCATTCTTGCATTCATTTGACCCGACGGTTGGGAAACGGATTAAAGGCTATTTTTAGCCTTTCTCTGGCCTTTTAGCCACCGACGTCGGTCAATCGTTGACTGACGTTGGTGATATTGCCAGTGTCAGCACCTTTCATAATGGCTCTTCACCGTTATCTCCTTCTCTACACTCTCGGTCTCTCTCTCTGGCATCCTAACTCTTGGATCTTTGCATCAGACCCTTGTATCCATCTTTTCACTTGACCTCTCTGCCAATCAATCTGCTTCTTTCCCTCAGGTACATAGCAAGCTTCTGCAAGTGAACAACAGGGATTCTCCATCAGCAATAGGTCTTCACATCCGGCATCACCAGCAACAGGACACCAACCTACACCATTTTCTTCAGCAGGGCACAAGTAAGTACTCTGTTTGTGTTTTCATTATGCTTTCTAGTCATCTGCTTTTAAACTAGATTCAGCACTTCTTTTTCCAAACCCAGACTGCTAACCAAACTAGGCAGACCCAGATTCCTATCTCCCTGATTGGCCTCCTTTATCTCTCTGTCCCTTTTCGACATTTTGTCCATTATCCTAGACCTCTGCATAGACCTTCAACTAAAACCAGACTCTCCCAGACCATTTTGTACGTCCACAGACCAAGCCCAGACTAGACTCTGTCCATGACTCGACCAGACCCTGCCTAAATCCCGTCCAAGCCTATTGCCTAGACCGACGCCGGTCACTGCCTCCACCGACGTCAGCAGCATAATCGATGTCGGCAAACCTTGACCACCGATGCCGGTAGAACCACCGACGCTGGCGACTGCAACTAGGCCGACAGCTTCTTCCAGGTAAGCCTTTGCTTTCTTTTCTCTTTCAGTTTACTATCATTTCAGTCTATTTTAGCATTCTGTCATTTATCAGTCATTTATCTTTTATCAAAATAGTGGGTTGACCTCCCTTAAGGAAGTTCTCATACTTCTGGGAACAAGCTTTCACTTGGCAACCCACCATCTATCCATCTAACACCTTTTTGTCCAAGTCTCCCTTTCTTTGCAGGTGTCATTCCTCCACAGCCAAAGAGGGGTGCTCACAAACGTCTAGATTATGGTGCGCAATCTTTATCCAGGTACTTCTAGCCTTGTCCATTTCTTTAGTTTCTTTATTCATCTTTTGAATGTAGAAAGCGAATTAGCGATAGAAACAGAAACAATAGTGGTAGTTTCATTGGTGAAAGCCATTCTAGGGGGGATCTGACTGTCTATTAGACACAAACCTATGGGATGTGGTTTTATAGCTTCATGGGAACAAGCCTTTGGTTTCATTGACTTAGCATTTAGTCAGGCACTAAGGGGGTTTCAATAGAGTACTTAGATGAGGGGCTTAGGCTTAGGCTTAGGCTTGTGATTTAGCATAAGTATCATTGCAAGTCATAATAATGTTCCTATACTTAGAGAATTTCTATATGAGGTGTTGATTCTATCATACACTACAAAAGCACCATGAACGGGCTAAGCCAAAAGCTCATGGGAACTCAATATATCTAATATAAATCTAAGCATTTGATCTATTAAAATATTGTGTAAACCATTATCATTATACTATTATGGTCACAACCATGTAAACCAAATTATCACTTATTAGATGTAACACCATCCATCATTAAAAGAGTTTAAACATATGTGTGTGTGTGTGTGTGTGTGTGTGTGTGTGTGTGTGTGTGTGTGTGTGTGTGTGTGTGTGTGTGTGTGTGTGTGTGTGTGTGTGTGTGTGTGTGTGTGTGTGTATCTGTATATGTATATATATATATATGTGTGTATATATATATATATATGTATATATATATGTATGTATATATATATATATGTATGTATATATATATGTATATATATATATATATGTATATATATATATATGTATATATGTATATATATATATAATACTCACCTTAAAGTTGTTAAAGGCCTAGAGGTTTGTAGGTGAGCTTTGTCACTACAATGGTGAACCTCAAAGTCATCCCAAAGTACACTCTAAGCTCTAATGGTGAACATATCATTTGGGATCAATCTTGTAGGGCTTAGCTACTCTAACCTCCTCTCTACTGGTAACTGGATTAACTTAGATTTATAGTGTTTTATAGAATTATAGTGCCATGGTGAATGAAGCATGCTAGTTTCTGAGTTGGCACTGGATGTAACTATTCTACTGACTCCACTACCCTACTTCTAATGAACTATTATTGTCCCATGTACCCACTTCTTGATGATTATTAAATCATAAGGGAGTTAATTAACCACCTACCAATTAATGCCACAAGATGATAAAATAGCAATCATACAAAGTAATTTCCTCATGCCTAAGTATCTATAATGTTGGCATAGATCTTATACTTAGATGGATTTGGGGCCCAATATTACCCCATACAAAATTATTAGTCCACCCTCGAACTAGTCTTTTATCACTTGTGGCACATAAAACTCAGTCATGTGTTCCTTTAGTTTCACTCTAAAGTCCTCAAAGATCTGGATTGAGAGCTTGATTTCTTATATAGTGTCATCTATCTATGTGGAGGTGGTGCTAAGGGTGAGGACATAAATTTTCTCCAACTCTTTCTTAAAGTCCGATATCCTTTCCTTTCCTTTGTTATGCCTTTATCTAGGATCATTCCTTGTTCATATGCCTTTGTTTATAGGGTTAAAAATATTTCTTCCAAGTCCTAATCTTAGGTCTTGATTTAGGTGCTTAAATTATTATCCTACACCATGATCTACACATGCTTAACCCTACTTATAGTATATGCATATGCAATTAGTTAGTTCATCACTCTCCCCATTTGCCTTTTTGTGTCATGCATCAATGACTAAAGCTTGGGTGGAGAAGTTAAAAAATATTATGTCGATCACTTTTACACCCTCTTCAATCTTTGTGAAGAGGTCTTCCACTTCTTCAAGATTTATAGTAATCTCTTTCTTTATGGTGGTGAAATGGTCCTCCTCTTCTTCTAGCCCTAATTTTGCCTTCAACCTTAGGATCATTTGTTCCACTAGAACACACACCTTATCAACCTCTAAAAAAACTTGAAGTTTCAATGCCATCTAAGAGGTATGTCTCATCTTCTTCTACATGCTCTACCAGTTGTTTCAACTTAAATTTCAAGTCCTTGATCTCCTCCTCTACCTCTAGCATGATCTTCTTCCAAATTAAGGCTTTAATGTCATTAATGTTCTTTGCACTACCTAGAGGCTATTCAAATGAGGGCATTGGCTGAATTTATTGGATTCATTATGTAGGGGTTGATAAGAAGGGAGTCATGCCATTCTTCTAATTGATCTATGCTTAGGATTACCTTCTGTGGCACCTTGAAATTAGGCTCATCCATATAACTATAGAAGGCAAAGGACATCTACTAGTGCATCTTTATCATGGAAGTTTTAGAGGGAATGTATTCCATCATATAATAGCTGTCATGAGTGAACCCTTTTATACCTTTTCTCATAGGCTTAGCTTAGTACCCTTTTATTCAGTGATGGAAGGCTCCATCTATTATTCCTCTTTAGCACTAGTGCTTTATCTAGTGCCTTCCACTAAGATATCTTCTTTCTCTAGTAGGGGTTCTTCTTTGGACTTATCACCTTCATCTACTTATTATTCATTGACACTAGCTTATCCCTCATATGTCAGTTGGGTTTATTATATTCTCTTTGTTTACTCTTTTAAGGCACCAGTATCATCTTCCTTATCTCCAAGCATCCCTTCAGTACTTGGGCATGTCTATGGTGCAGCTTCTTCCACTATGTTGGTCGGGGTGCTAAGTACCCCTGTTGCTTTCTCCTTCATCAATCTCATTCTTATGGTAACCTTATTTTCCTCCATTTATCTTTTGGCCCTTTCCTCCTAGGCCTTCTTTTCTACCTTCCTCTTCTTGGCCTCTGCTAAGGCCTTCTCTTCTTTGGCTTTTATTTCTTTGGCCTCTACTTATGAAATTTTATCTAGTGTCATGCCTTTAGCCTTCATGTCCTCTCTTTTTTGATATATCTCCAATGTTTTCTATATATGTTCCTTGATAAGGCCCATTTATATCCATTATTTCCTCTTTTCCTCCTCTATTCATGGAGGCCATGTAGCAAGTTTTATGGGTGAGGTGCTCGATGGATTTTCTAATTCCCCAAGCATGGAAGTAGTGCTACCTTAGAGAGCCTCATGAATTTATGCATTATTAATATCTTCACCTATTTTTTCTTCTTATATGATGTATACTTTTGTCTCACCTTCCTCTTCCTCTTCCATCTCTTCACATGCCTACTATGCTTTTAATTCCTTGTGTGCCTCTTGTGCCTCCATCTCTACCAAGGTTATCATGGAAATTTCCACTAGGCCCTTGGACTTCTTTTTCTTCTCCCTTGGATTGGGTAAAGAAATATTTGACATGAATACCATTTGATTTTTATTTGGTTACAAGGGGGTGGCTTCATCACTGGAGTTGATATTGAGTCTGATGCACTCCTGTATCTCCTCAAGTATCTCCCCCTTCTTTTTTGGGGGAGATTTCTTCACTATTACCATCACTAGCTTCTCTTTGTTACCAATCTAGAGGGGGAGGGTCTATTTGGATATTGATGGTAGATGTTTTTTCATTGATTTCAAGTGGCATTGGTGATGACAAAGTGGTCTAACAAATCATAATGATGGAACATGGTGGTCTAATGTACTTGGAGTAATGTGATACTTACAAGGGTATGCATGGTATCCTAGGTGGATGTTATATGGCTGAATGGAGCTTGGTATGATTATGTTTTATGTGTTCCTAATGTTTTATATGCTCAAGAGTTGACTTCATGTGGCCTTCATGAGGTATGTAGGTTAGTTTGTGCCTTGTAGGCTTGATCATGCATGGTTACCTATAGATTTTTAAGTCTTATGGCTTGTATGCCATGGTATGGAGCTCATTATGATTATATTATGAATTTTTGACATGTATAAGATGTTGAGACGTCATATATATGTTTTTAAAGAGGTGTCTAGTGGTCTTCAAGATAGCTTAGCCATTGGCCTAGTTGGCCTAGGTGGGCTTGTCAGGAATTGTAAAGGGTCAAAGGGTGTTTTCAGGTTGGTGAAGTTTGTACTTGAATGGGATATGATCATAGATGTCTGTAAAATTTTATTAACCAAGTTATAGGTCATAAAATGAAAGATAAAGTCATAAATTACTTCATGTGCTTCAGAGGGTGCACGAATGGTGTATTTTTAGCTTAAGAGGAAAATTTGTGCATTCATCAACTCATGTAGACTTTGAATGTGGAGTTAATTATTTTAGATAATTTGAGTAGGGTTATTAATAATATTTAACAATCATTATTTCATGGATTAATTTCATATTATTTATGAATGATTGCTAAGAAGGTAAGTAGGTTTTTATGTGCAAAAACCCTAGTCTTAGACCCAATTGGAAAGATCTTGATTGTAGATACTCAAAAATATGGTGGATGGATAGGATGATTATTTTATTTTTTATAGGACTCCTATAGGCTTATTATTATGTGTTTTTTCAATCTTGACTATGTGTGGGTCCCACATAAAAGTGCTTTTTAAGAGTGTTTTTGATGTTGTGAGAGATTTTTGAAAGTAACCAAGTTAACAAATGGGTGTGTGATGAATATTATGACTTGAATAAAACATTGATGAAAATTTTTATGAATATTAATTTCCCTATGTCAAATTTCTAGGTCCTCAAAGTTGCCTAGTCAATATGAAGGAAAGGATGCCATGAGTGAAAAAGACCAATCAGAATGAGAAGTAAAACTAGAAGGCCTAATTAATGAGTAGGGTTGGGTCTGATCTATTATATGTTATTTAGGGGATGTATTCCCTCTATCCATGATATTTTTATTGTTATTAGTCACTTGGATATTATTGAATGGTTGACTCAAAGTTGACTATGATGGTTTTGCTAGCAAAAGGAACTTGTTTTGGATGATTGAGTTTATTTTCTAGGTAGATCATCAGATCAACTATTTTTGTTTATTAGAGAGTGTTGAGGAGTTATTTAATATATTTTATAGTGATTTTTATGGTTTTAAAAATCTCTTATTGGTTAAACATATATTTACAAGTGGAGTTATGCTTCATTTGTGAGGTGTTTTTGGGATGAGCTCATGGTATGGTATAGAAAGCTTGCGCAGAGGATCATGGACAACAATGGGAGACATAAGTGATTCCTCATAAAATTTTATAAATTGAGATGGCTAACCATAATATATAATGGTATATATACAATGTGTTTTATGCCCTTTTAGGTGTGGATGTGCTAAGATAGACAAGTATGTGTTGATATTTGAAGACCTTGTGCAAAGGTTGTTGGGGGTCTTGGTGACCAATGTTTGTATTAGATTGAGAAAAGAAAATTTTCATTATACTCAACATAATTTTATAATTATATATATTATTTTTCATATATCTATGAGTTCATATTTTTATATGAGTGAAAGATTTGTGAATGGGTTATTGCATGTGTTGAAGAGATAGCTTGGTGTTGGTGACTTGTGTGGAGTTGTAGACTTGGAAAAGAGTGTTATTATAGGGTTTTTATATCTAATTGAGAACCAATAAAATTTCAATAATTTTTCATTTTATAGGTTTTGTGTTAGTGCTCAACATCTTAGTCAAGTTTTTTCTTGTCATCTTTAGGGGTTGGTGCTCCTTTTGAAGTGGGTGCTTCACTAAAGCCTCATTTTTTGTGATCATCTTATAGGACTATAGTCCATTGTTTTGAAAACTTGAGAGTGGGTTTTCTTCCCCATGAGGGTTTCTCACATAAATATTTGTGTAATGGTTGCATTCATGTTTTTTCTTTGATTCATCTATCTTACATATTGATGTGATTGGTTAAGTATCTTGAAGAGTTAGGAATTGGATTGCATTATTGTTAACCATTGATTCACCCCCCCCTCTCAATTTTGTGTACCTCTATCAATTAGTATCAAATCAGGACCTTTGAAGGATGATTAATAGCCTATAGGTGATCTTAAGTAGCTTGGAGGTAATCTTATGAGTAGTTTGGTGATTGGTGTGAGCCTAGTCAACTTTTTATTAGAATTGGTGATGATCAGTATGGTAGCTTGGTTGATTTCATGGTTCTTCATTGTGCTTTCAAGATTGATGAATTTTGAAGGTTGCTCTAATATGGAGAAGGATGTCAAGGTAGGTATTATTCTTTGCTCAAGCCAAGGTGAGTTTTTTGCTATTATAGGTGGTTCTTCAAGCATGAGGGTTTGTAAAAGAAGGCATATGGAAATGAATAAGGATTATGTTGAAGCTAATTCTAAGATCAAACCTATGTTGATAGCAAAAGGGGGAGATTAGTTTAATTCTTCTCAAGTGACAGTGGTTTGAGATGGAGCTTTATTGCTTTCCTAATGGTTAGGTCCAAGGATCTTATAGGTTTTATGGAGCTATGACCTGAGTTTGTTCTTGAAGAGAGATTAGTCTAAGGGGGAGTATTATGGTTGCTTTTTGATGTGATGTTGATAGTTGGTGTGCTTTGAGTTTCAAAGGATGAAAGAGTACATGGTATGTCCATGTGATTTATTATGTAATTAAAGCCTAATAGGGCTCTTTAGGTGGAGTTAAATGAATTAGAGTATGGGTTTGATGTCCTCATAAGGACTAATGAAGAATATCAGGCCTAAAGTTGTTGTGAGACTCTAAAAAAGTGTTTGGTGAGCTATTGAGGTCTATTTGAACCATCATAATGTATAAAGGTATGAATGTACATTCTTGTTTTTATGGTGATTAATCATATAATTTTTTAGGTTATCAAATAAATATTAGGTCTATAATAATTCTAGGAAAGCATGTGTGATGCATAAGGAGTTTCAGGGAGTAACTGTTGGAATTTAAATTCAAATGATTGTGTAAGTTGATTTGAGAACCAAGAACAAAGTTTGGCATGTAAAAGTCATGAAAGTGACCAAATGAGATTGGTATAAAAATGAAAATTGGATTAAAATATGTGAGGATTATCCTAAAAATTACTAGGAGTTCTGACAATCCTTATAATTGTAGTATATATGTGTCAAAGTCAACTTTTACTGATTGTGTTGTACCAGTAAGCCTAAGAGAAGAAAAGGTGGATTAGAACTTATCTAAATAACTTGGTTTGATGTTCTAAGGATTAGATCATGTTGATATCTCATTTTTATCTTGTTATATGCATTGAATAAGATCAGGGAGTGTGATTTTGTGCATGAAATTCATTCATAAAAGTGATTATATATGAAGGTTTGTGTTCTTCACAGACATGAGTGACTTACAAAGTTGTGTGGAGATTTTGGTTATTGAGAATGGTTGTTAAAATTTATTGGTTATGCTCTAAAGGTTTTATAACTCTTGTTAGTGCTCTGTATATGGTTATTTTTAATCCCTAAAAGGAGCTAGCTCAAGAGGTGAAAGGTAGAGGATTGAGGGTTTCAAAGTGCTTTGTCTCTTCAAAACCCTAGGTACGTGTTGAAAGGTAAAATAACTCATTAATGTTCTTTGGATATTTATGAGTGTTTGATGGATTAATTTCAAGGATTAATTTAGTAGTGTCCATGATTAGAATGCATTTTTGAGCTCAAGGAGGTATCTAAGGTACAAGATCAATTTAGTAGTTCATGAGAGTTGAAGTATGGTCTATAAGATTAGTGTTATTCAAGGATAGAGTGGTTGCTCACATGTTTTATGTCTTGAATATGATTATAAAGAGTGAGTTTCAATATATTGAGAGTGTTCATAGTTTTTTTAAAAGTTGTTCTAGCTTTTTTAGCTTCACAAGATTTCTTGTGAGCTTGAAGGAGATTGTTGAAAGTGATCTTGAAGGTTTTATGAGGTTGAAGAATGTTGTTTCAAGATTTGCCTTTGGGTCTGTGCCTTGTAGATGGTATGTTTCAGAAATGGAGAATGATTTGAGGATCATTGAATTCTTTTAAAGATGTTATTTGGTCTCTATTACATATTTGAGGATACCATAAGTTTTGAGTTTCCATAACATGGTCTTAACTGTGAGGGTGAGGTTGATATTTTGAGTCAATTTGAAGGGATTTCATGAAGAGATAAATGGATCTATTAGATTTAGGTCCTTTTTTGATACATATTCCTCATGTTACCTTAAGTGGGAAGTGTTTATGATGCTCATACACAAGTGAAATAGTGCTTTTAAAGTGACTTATCTGAGTAATGAAGACTGTGTGATAGTGAGTTAAGGAATTGGTTTGTTAGACCAATGGATGCTGATATAATAAGATAACTATATACTTGAGAGTGATATCGAGATGACATAGAATATATTAATATGTATTATATGTTATGAAAGTTCTCTTTCAAGTGTTAGACAATAACATCTACATGATTATACTGTTGGAAGCTACAAGAAGTCTGAGTGGTTAGTTTGAAGGAGTAAGTTGGAAGTTATTTAAGCATATTTGAAGAAAAAAATAAGTATTAAGATGATATAAAAGTCTCAAATATTAATGAGAGTGCATTATGAAGTCTTGTTGTGTTCATATTCAATATTGGAGAGTCAATATTTCTTGATTGAATATTGACTGTGTTGTACCAGTTTGAGTGGTCTTGTTGTAGAGGTGATTTTGGATGCTTGGATCCTGAGTGAAGGTGTCCAATGGACCTGAAGAAGTCATTTTAGATTAAAATATGAGTCAAAAAATGGTATCATCCTCATTTTTTTCATATTTAAGTTTGGAAGAGAAGGAGAAAATTTTAAGAATAGAAGAGGTATGTCCAAGTCTTTTAGTCTTAAAGTATATTTTTGATCAATTTTTAATGCCTTGGTTGAGTGGTGATTTGAAGAAGAAGGATGAAGATGTTTATATGAGGTCATGAGAAAGATATTCATGATTCATTCCCAGGTGGTCTGAGTCCTTTATGAGCTTAGACATGAGTTTTATGGTCAAAAGTTAAAGTTGACCAATTTCAATAGTAATGACTGCCTAAAAGGTGCCCAAGGTGCTCTTATGGTGTTCTAAGGTGAAAATAAACTTTAAAATGGGTGATTAAAGTTTTATTTGGTATTTAAAATGAGTTAATATTGTTTGGAGATGTTGATGAGGTGCTTAGGTGTGAATTTGACCTTTTGGTCAAGGTGCATGTTGTAGATAATGGACCTATGTACACAGTTTGCTTGGTTTCAAAGGCCATTTGAAGAATTAATAAGTATCACAAAGTTTTTTATGCTTATTAAAGTCTAAACATGTGTTTTATAAATTTTCCAAGTGGTTTCATAGGTTTTTGAATCCTTTTGTGCCAGGTGGAGCATTTTGAATGGTCACTAGCTTCTTTTCTCAAGAGCATGTGTTTGGTGGCTTAGAGGAAGTCAATGTTCCCAAATGTGTGGAGGCTTAAAATTTGGTATGGAGTGATTTTTGATGGTATCTAGGTGTTTTATCCATCTCAAGTGTCTATGTTGACTAGAGGTTGACTTTTGACTAATTATTTCTTAGAAGGCCTAGTGTTTTGGGCATGTTTAGAAAAGTGGTCAAAATTTGGAGTTGGAGGATAAAAGCTTAAAAATTAGTTGAATGGGCCAAATGGGTATCTGAATCATGATTTATATTATTTTTAAGGTGAGTATATTTCAAATTATTTAATTTTTGGTGTTCTAGGAGGCCTAATTGGCCAATAGGCTTGTGAAGGAAGTTAGAGATAAGGATGAGTTGGAGGCTCAGTTTTGGAATACCTAAGGAGGCATGGTAGTGGTTTTCAAATATGGAGTTTAAAGGTTTAAAGTTCTTAGGGTAGAGATTTATGAGGTTTTTAGTGGCTAGATAGGGCTACAAGGAGTCTAAATAAGACTAGTGAAAAAGATGAAGATTTTTGAGAAAGTTTTTCAAAATAAGGTTAGAATTTTTGGTTCCAGTTGATCATGTTGGCCTATTCTAAGTATGTTCCAAGTGTGGTGCTATGATTGGAGTGCCATTGGTGGTCTTTAGGGTGTCTTGAGTGTAATGGTATGTGAGCTTGTAAGGTGTTGTGATGATCCTATTATTATTTGAGTTGATTGTATCTATTCCTAAAGGTCCCACAAGTATGCATGGGTTTTGTGGATTAAGGAGGATCCTTAAAATTGTATTAGGGTCCTAAGGGGAGCTATGTTGCCTTGTAAATTAATGATAGGTATAAGGATCTTGATAGCTTGGAAGCAGTTTCTAAGTGAGCATATTCCAAGGGGGATTTGTGCCTATTTGAGGATTGAATGGTCCATTTTTATATGTTTTCCTATAGGTGAGAATGATTTCATGAGTTTTATGGAGCTCATTTTCTTGTTTTCTATGGTGCCTAGTGTTGAAGAGAGTCCACTTTGTCATTTTGGCAAAGGGGGAGAGAGAAAAGGAGTGTTAACATCAATGAAAAAGGGGGATATTTTTGGGATATTGATGGTAGATATGTTTTCATTGATTTCAAGTTTCATTGGTGATGAAAAATTGGTCTAATAGGGTAGAATGATGGAATATGGTGGTCTAATGTACTTAGATCATTGTGATATTTTTAAGGGTGTGCATGGGTATCCTAGGTGGATGTTGTATGGTTGAATGGATCTTGGTATGATGATGTTTGACTTGTTCTTGATTTTTTCTATGCTCAAGATTTAACTTTATGTGGCATTCATGAGGTATGTAGGTTAGTTTATGCCTTGTAGGCTTAAACATGTATGGTTGCCTAAAGGTTTTTGAGTCCTATGGATTATATGCCATGTTATGGAGCTCAATGTGATTGGAATATGCATATTACACATGTATAAGATAATGAAAGGTTAGATAGATGGTTTGCAAGAGGTGGCTAGTGATCTACAAGATAGTTTGGCTTTTGGCCTAGTTGGCCTAGGTGGGCTTATGAGGCCTTGTGAAGGGTCAGAGAGTGTTTTCAAGTTGG
This sequence comes from Torreya grandis, assembly GCA_037957365.1. Classification (NCBI taxonomy): domain Eukaryota; kingdom Viridiplantae; phylum Streptophyta; class Pinopsida; order Cupressales; family Taxaceae; genus Torreya; species Torreya grandis. Next base: position 1,384,083 of record JARHVA010001697.1, read on the forward strand.
TGAAGATTGTCTTTTCATGGTATATGAGTATAGAGGTTTGTTTAAGTTTATTAACCAAGTTAGAGGTTAGCAGATGAGAGATAAAGTTAGAAATGACTTCACGTGCTTCAGAGGGTTCTCGAATGGTGTATTTTTAGCTCAAGAGGAAAATTCTCACATTCATCAGCTCATGTAGAATTTTCATGGGGATTTGATACTTTTGGAGAATTTGAGGAGGGTTTATAAAAAAAATTACAATCATTAGTTCATGGATTAAGGTCATATTATTTATGAATGATTGCTAAGAAGGTAAGCAAATTTTTATGTGCAAAAACCCTAGTCTTGGACCTAAATGAAGATCTTGATTTTAGATGCTCAAAAAGATGGTGGATAGATATTATAATGATTTTATGTTTCATTAACTCATATAGTCTTTTGAATATGTGTTTGGCCAATCTTGATTGTTTGTTGGTCCCAAAAAAAAGTGTTTCTTAACAGTGTTTTTGATATTATGAGAGATTTTTGAAAGTAACTAGTGAATAAATGGGTGTGTCATGAATCTTATGACTTTCCTCAAACACTCATGAAAAATTTTATGAATATTAATTTCTCTATGTTAAAATTATAGGTCTTCAAAGTTTCCTAGTCGATATGAAGGAAAGGATGCCATGAGTGAAAAAGACCAATTAGAGTGAGAATTAAAATTGGAAGGCCTAATCAATGAGTAGGGTTGGGTCTAAGATCTTAGAGGTGATTTAAGGGATGTATTCCCTCTACCCATGAGATTGGTATTGTTCCTAGTCACTTTGAGATGATGAATGGTTGCCTCATAGTTGACCATGATGGTTTTGCTAGCAAAAGGAACCTATTTTGGATGATTGAGTTTGTTTGTAGGGACAATGGTCAGATCAAGTGTTTTTTATGATAGAGAGAGTTTAGAACTTCTTTAATATCTTCTATAGTGATTTTTAGGTTTTTTCCAATCTCTTATTGGTCAAGCATATTCTTACAAGTGGAGCTATGCTTCGTTTGTGAGGTATTTTTGGCATGAGCTCATGGCATGGTATAAAAAGATTGAGCAAAGGATCATGGCCAACCTTGGGAGACATAAGTGATTCCTTCTAAAATTTATAAAGTGATATGTTGAACCATAATATATAATGGTATATATACAAGGTGTTTTATGTCCTTTTGGTTGTGGATGTGCCAAGCTAGACAAGCATGTGTTGATGTGTGAAGACCTTGTGTGAAGGTTTTGGGGGTTTTGTTGACCAATATTTGTATGAGATTGAGTAGATAAAAATTTCATTAGACTCAGCATAATTTTTTATTCTATTGATTATTTTTCCTATATTTATGAGTGCATATTTGTATATGAGTGAAAGATTTGTGAAGGGGTTATTGCTTGTGTTGAAGAGATAGTTTAGTGTTGGTGACTTGTGTGGAGTTGCAGACTTGGATAAGAGTGTTCTTGAATGGTTTCTCTATCTAATTGAGAATCAATTATAGGTCAATAATTGTTCATTTTATAGGTGTTGTGTTGGTTCTAAACATCTTAGGCAAGTTGGTGCTTGTCATCTTTAGGGGTTGGTGTTCCTTGTGAAGTGGGTGATTCACTAAAGCCTTATATTTTTTGATCATCTTATAGGACTACAGTCCATTTTTATGTATACTTAAGAGTGGGTTTCTTCCCCATGAGGATTTCCCACATAAATATTTGTGTAATGGTTATATCTATGTTTTTTCTTTGATTCATCTATCTTGTATATTTATGTGATTGGTTAAGTAGCTTGAAGAGTTAGGAATTGGATTGAATTATTTTTAAGCACTGATTCACCCCTACTCTCAATGGTGTATACCTCTATCAAGGTCATAATCCTTTTTAGGGCACATGCCTTTCTTCTTTAGCTTCATGTCATAGTAAAACATGTATATGTGCTCAAGTATGACCTCTTTTTAAATGAGATAGATGTCAGTGCGATCTAAGTCATCATCCTCATCCTTAGTCACTTTCTCCCCTAGGTATATGTATTGGTGTCACAATAAATTTCATTCAAAATCCATGCTCTTTATCAGGGTGTCTAATTTTTACACATTAAGTATTATTTGAAGCATGTACCTAAAGTATTTAGCTAAGAAGGCATAAGGCAGCTTTAGTCAATCAGATTTGTTACTATTTATGAGTGCCAAGTGAACTACACAAAAGTGTTTCATTATGGCAAAGGTTGTCATGCCAAATAGATTCTGAGGGATCTCCTCAATAATCTATCATTCCTCTCTAAATTCCTTGATGTACTGGGCGCATCACCCCATTACATGAGTATTATATTTTGAGGAGAAGGATAAAGGGTAGGTGAAGTCCTAATATTTTAATTTCTAAGAGTCCTTGTACACTGATAAGACCCAAAGCTTATCCTTGTTTCCATCTGGTACTCTAATTTCCTCCTTGAAAATCAAAATCAAAATTGACCCCCATTAGAAGGTCTCCCATGTTGTGTGACACTTAAGAACATTCTTCACCATATCCTCCACTATGAACTTGGTGATGTTAGATTTGACCCCCTACATCATGTGGTAGGCTATACATAGGTAGGTCTTTATGATATCTACCCATCAACTACTAGGACATAGTTTTGAACTCACCAAGTACACAACTACCCTTATATTTGGGTCCTTGATATCTTTTATTGGGAATGCAAAACCACTGTTATATTATCCTAGGAGATTTTCAACTCTTTAAACTTTTGTATCATTCACCATCATCTAGTAGATATCTGTGCCAAAGTCTGGGAGTCGATGATTCTCCTAATGAGTCTAGTTGACAACCTCATGCACCTCCCCACAAAATATAATTAATCTTAGTGAATGTGTGAGAGAAGGAACTATATAAGTTCTTATGACTTTATAAAACATAACAACTCATAGATTTGAATTCCACTAGTGGTTACTAATTTATCCTAAATGGAGACATCAAATAGTGTCATGCCTACTTCAATCTTTATCCCCATATATACCACCTAGTCTTGCACATTGCTCATGGTATGGTGGTTATATTCCTTGAATTGGTAGTTGTGAAATAATAATTCACAACTCTCTCTTATCAAAACCTCTTTTATAAATTGCATTTATTAGTAGGACATCTTTGCAATTGCCTCTGGATCGACCTTGGTGATGATAACTCCTTCTACTAGCTGCACCCTCTTTTTCATCATGGTTGTTTCTTCTATATGTGCCCATTCAGCATCCTTATGTGACTATTAAAAGTGAGATCTCATGCATTTATTCCCAATATTGAATTAGTTGGTGTTGAAGCATGGTCTATTTATTTCTCCAAAACCTTCAATTTTAGTTGGCATTTTTCACAATTTATGAGGTTTATGACTATGTCTCTGATTCTCAAGCTTCATGTGTCATTAATGGTAGCCTCAGCATCACTTTACTTTTTTCTACCTAGTTTTTTCCCAATTTATTCCCCTTACCTTTCTATGTTAATCTCATATCAAACTCAATTTATTTCTTTACATAATCATTCACTTATGGCATCTAGGGGTGTTCCCAATCTCATTGTAGTAGCATTTATTACTTTTGGTTCTTTGTGCATTCTATCTACAATTTATCTTAAGTTTTGTAACCTCAACCAGTTAGTGTCTTGATACTTTATAGCCTAATTTCATATACCATCTTAATTATAGGTTTTTAATGGTGTGGTAGCACCTATAATTCTTAGGATTCACCAAAACCTGAGAAATCCATGAAAATTTGCTATCACACACATAATTAATGTGGATCTTTGTGCCTCCACCATCACCTCAATTAATTATCCTAGTGATATTTTAGTGAAGTGACATATAGTTCAAATGATCACTTCTTGTTTTTCTCTAGGTTGATGTCAGCTTATCCTAATGATGTTTCTCCTACACTTTTGTTTACTTAGTGCAACCTTCACCTTCCTTATGGAAACTTGCATGCAGTGTCTCACATGTATGTGATTCAGCATCCATAATCCCATTTCTTCTTCCTACTACACTTCCATTCTATGCATGTTTTCCTATCTTGGTCAGTTTTTGTTTGCTTTCATCTTCTTGCCTTTACCTGTCCCACCCCATACAAATCCATTACACTTTCGCTTCAGCACTTTGCTCTCTAAGTTTCTTATGCTCTTATCATCTTATGTACCTTTCTTTCATCATATGAATATGATTTTATTTTTTATCTTTCTCTATTACTTGGTATTCCTATTTCCCAAGTCTGATGAGTTCTATGCACCTAGAGACTTAGGTTTATGGTCATAGGTTATTAAGAAGCAACCTTTCATAATTCACCCAACTAGTATTATGTGTAGAAGTGCCAAAATAATTTTCCTATAGGACTCATAGTGCCTTGCTTTTTGATTCTTACATATGAATATTTGGTGCACCTTGTATTTGAATTTTGTGAACTTCATGTGCCCATAACTTAGGTGTCTATCATTGGGAACTTAGAAAGCATCGATGCTTGACTCACCCAATTGGAATTATTCATGAAGGTACTAGAAGAGTGTTATTGGTGGGCCACAAAGCACCACCTATTTCCTTATCTCCATAAATAGATAAGGACTATTTGGTTTATGCCAAAATGTATTTTGGCCACACAATATCACTAGCTTGTGATCAAGGAGCCAATGTGTGATGTCATAAGTGTCATTCTACCACCTATAAGGATTTAATTGGTTAATATTAAAATTTCTAAGGAGCATCTCACCTAAAAATGTACACAGCTTAAAGGTGTCAGTCTCTAATAAATTTTGGATGACATATGGACCCATCTACCTTATCTACATCTTGCCCAAGTCTTTGAGGTACTTAGAGGTATAGAGTAAAACTAATGCTCCTTCAGTCAATACTTTATGCTTGATATGCTTATCATGCCAGAGTTTTTAGTTCATCTCATATATATATTGGATCCACCTAACCTAGGTGTGGACCTCATCTAAGTGTTCTAAGTCCTCTAGTCTTGTATTCAATGATTCTTGGTCATCCAATCAACCAATTAGTGTGATACACAATGATGGCACCAATAACTCCATTAGTAAAATCACCTCAGTGCCAAACACTAGTTAAAATGGTGTAGCCTTATTCAGGTGCTTGTAGGTTGTGCGATATTCCCAAATCACTACTAACACTTGATCATCCCAATCTTTGTGACCAACATTACATATATTTATGATGCACATCCCTAGGATATTTTTGAATGCCTCAACTATACCATTAACTTTGGGATGATAAGGCATTATCTTATGGTATGCCACCATGTATTATGTCAATAAGATCCATATAGTTTCATTGATGAAGTGTGTGCCCCTATTTCTAGTCAAGATAAGTGGGTACCCATAGAATATTATGATGTTATCCCATATGAACCTTGTGGTTATAGTGGTTATGTAGTTTTTGGTTGAAATGGCCTCAACCCACTTGGTAAAATAGTCAATGGCTGCTAGAATGTATCTTGTGTATGTGCATCATGTTGTGGGAGTAATTGGTCCAAAAACATCAATGGCCCATTTCTTGAATGGTGCCTAGGCAAGAACAAGGATGAGAGGCATCTCATCTTAGTGTTTGGGCTTCCCTATGTGATGACATATGTCATGTGCTTTGGTGCAATCTTTCACATCCTAAAATAGACTTGGCCACCACAAGCTTGATTATAATACCTTACGTACAGTTGCATCACTTATGTAATGGCATCCTATTATCCCCTCATGTACCTCATGTAAAATATAATCCATTTCATGTTCTAAGACACATTATCATAGGAATTCATCTCAACCTAGTTTATATAGTTCCCTGATAATGAGCTAAAAAGGGGTGGTGCAAATTATGAGTTATTTCTTTTCTTTGGATATAATTATTTGGGGCATAGATCTAGATGTCAGAAAAGTGGATATCTCCCCTAAGTCCTTAAGGGCACACTAAACTTAGTATATTTTTGTATTCAACATATCATCCTCAATAAGAATTGTTGTATTTCAAGATTTGATACAAGTCAAATGGTTGGGGCCTGAGTTTTGTTTTCCCCACTTGACATAAATGGAGAATTGGAATTATTGAAACATAACTATCCATATACAAATTCACCCATGGAGAATGGGCTTATTCATGAGGTACTTAAGTTACTTATGGTCTATGAAGAATATTAATGGTGTCTCTAATAAGTATTATCTAATCTTTTGCAGTGCATAGACTATGGTGAGCACCTTACGCTCGATTGTGGTATAGTTTTGCTCTACTTTCATCAATTTTCTACTATTAAAGGAGATGGAGTGATCCATTTTGACTTCATGAGTTTGTGTTATAATGGCTCCAATTATAGAGCTAGATCCATAGACAGAGATGCGGAATAGGGTCATCCAGTTAAGTAATTGTAAAATAGGCACGCTAGCCAACTTAAGTTTCAAATTTTTAAGGGCATCTTCTTGTGTTTTTCCCCAATAGAATGGGAAATCCTTGCATAATAACTCCTCTAGTAGTGCCACAACCTTTTCATAGCTCCTTATGAACTTTATATAATATCCATAATGGCCAAGAAGGGCACGAATTTCATTTTATGTGGAATCAGTTTGGATTTAAATGATTAGCATGATCTTCATGGGATAATGAATAGACCATCCTTGTAGATGATGTGCTTGAGTAGGGTTCCAAAATGTGTCATGAAGATGCAATTTTTTAGGTTTAAAGATTTATGAAGCTATCTACACCTTTAAAACATTAGGCACAAGCTATCACAATGGTCCTTCGCAAGGCCATACACCATTTAGTCATATAGGTATACCTAGAGGAACTTATGGATGAAGACTTTAAAGATGGTGATCACCACTCTAGAGAACATGGTTGGTGAATTTTTGAGTCCAAAGGACACCATGTTATAAGAAAAATAGACCCAATTAGTCACAAAAGTTATTTTAGGCTTATCTTCCTCCTCAATCTAGACATGATGGTATCTAGAGAACCGATCAATAAAGGTGTAGATCTCACACCTACGCCATCATCCAAGACTTCATCGATGAACAAAGTCAAGAAGTGGTTATTAATGTAAGTGGCATTCAACATTCTATAATCCATGAAAATGCAAATGCACCCATACTTATTTATGATTATCACCATCAATCTTACCCATTTAGACTCTTGCATAGGGTAATTGACCCCTACAACTAGCATTACATTAATCTTTATCTTAAACTTGGCATAGAGGTTGGGATTCATCCTATAGGGGCACTTCTTGACTGGTTTGGCACCATTGATTAGCTTTATGCTCATGTTCCAAAGGGATGGGTGGGTACCCTCCATATCTTTATAATTATTAGGGAATAAGTCTTGGATTTCCTTTAGGAGATCTACATGCACACCAGTTTTATGTTAGACCAATAGGCACCTAGAGTAGCCATCTTTGGCTCTCCTTCTATGTTTATGTCCACATTGATGGTATTTAATGGTACACGGTAGGGTTCATTCTTTTCCTGGTGTGAATCCTCAACTTGACAAGTTCCCTCAGTTATCTTTATGTGTAGATGAGTCAGGTCTTCTTTGTCAGGAGCACTATCATCTATTTGGTGTATGAGCTTTCTTTTTCCCATCAAAGTTTTCTAGTAGCACTCTTTCCAAGTTTCATCATCTTCTTTTCTTGAGTCATTATTGATAATTTATTCCTCAAATAAATTTTGGAGTGATGGCCCTTTCTCCCTAAACATGTATTTTAGGAGATCTTCAAGGATTTGGTATCCTTAAACATTGCCCTTCGAATTACTTGTAGTGGCTCAATCAACACCAAGTTCTATGAGGAAATAGAGAAGGTGTACATAAAATTCTCATTAAAGGCATCCCAATTAGTCATTTAATGATATGTCTTATTGACCACATACCATGCTCATTCCCATGTCTTTAGAGTTATATAGAAGGCATGCACCCATAAGTTATTTGGGGTAATTAGATCGTAATTAGTCCATCTCTCTTTGCATAAACAGACATGTGATATGGGATCAAATTCACCATAGTATGTTTATATATTCAAGTCCTCATATCTTATCTTTAATCTAGTGAAAATGGCTACTTTCACATCTTACCAAGTTGGAAAATTAGACTTTTGTGCTACCCACCAATGGGTGGTAGTGTTTCTTAATGTATACACTAGTGCATCCATTCTACCTATTTCTTTGGGTATGCATGATTAGAGATTGAAGACATAATTTTCCATTGGGTTACTTCCTTCAAACTTTTGGAGTGTTATAAGTTTGTCTTTACTCAAGTAGAGTACCTTCTTTCCTTTCTTCTCATTGCAAGGGACCCATCATTTTGGAGTGAAATCAATCTGGACCCAGCCAATCCTCATAGGTTTTGAAGCCTTTGAACATACCAAGTGGCACCTACAACCAATAGATTCATAATCTTCTTCAACCCATTAGTCTCAAACAACATCGATGGTGTTCAAGGATAACTATCCATCTTCCCAAGAGAGAAATCCTTGATTAGTGGGGCTGAGATTCTTGATGCTTTGTGTCATGATGTTATATATGTGGTTGATCTCATCCTCAAAATCAATATTTTCTACATGAGAGAGTCCTTGGTCATTTGAGAGGGGAATCACTACCTTTTCCTTGCCATTTTTGAAGGTCATATATTATTTCTTGAAGTGTATATCATCATTGTTCACATAGCACCATGGTCTTCCTAGAAGAACTGGGTAGTTATCTTGTTCATCCAACTTGATTACCTCAAACACATAGTGTAATTTTGCACCCATAATATCTATAATGGAACCCTTCAGAATTATGATCAGTTGTGCTCAAGTCTTGTTGGCCATGAAGAGTACTTGGGGAAAAGGCCTTAAGGCTAGCCTACCCATATTTTCCCATGCATTCTTGGTCAAGAATTAACCTTGGTGCCTATGTTGATAAGGACCTCATAAATGGACCATCCATCAATGGTGGAATTCACAAGGAGTTATTGGTTTTCCTCTATATTTTGGGTATGCCTGACCTCATGCACCCTTTATATGTGTAGTGTAGCAATTTCAACTGACTACTACCCTGCATGTTCTAAAAGTAAGATTTTTAATAGAGGCAACATCTATTTTATTTTTAAGAGGCACAATATCTTTATTAGTTATTGTACTTCAACTTCATGACCATCCTACTTATTATGAGAAGAGGTAGTCTATGCCTCTAGGTCTTGTGCTATTTGGAGCTCTCCTTGTAGGTTCTAGATCATGATTATAGCTTATTACAATACATATTTTTGGCATGCAAGGTCTAGATAAGGTACAAATTTGGGTTTACACTGAGTTATACACTTAGATTGGCTTGGCTCCCCATATTCCAAGTGTAACTTTATTACTAGCATAAATGGTGGTTGTGTGGGGAGTCCACTCTAAGTAGTTTTATGTACTTTGATTGGCTCCATGAAAATTAGTTACACCTTTTGGGTCCATTTTTCCACTTTATGCTCATGCCTGATTATCCATATGCCCTTATCTATGTTGAGCCTACCTTGGGTCAATTTTTTGTACAAGTCAAGGCATTCCTTGACCTTGTGTGTTCCTCAACAATCCAATATGTTGGATGCATAAGGTAGTTATGTTGATATTACTTGATCAAACTGCACTTGTAACATGATCATGGTGTGAAGCTTCCTCCACCATGTCCACCACCTTACCCTTAGGTGCTTCTTTACATTTCATAGCCTACATTCTACTGGCCATATCCCTCATTTCCCTAGGCTCCTTTCCCTCCTACTACTATCATTACTTATCGTTCACCTCTCCCCATGTTTTAATGTATTTCATTGACTATATGGTAATTAGCTATGGTATGAGTATATGCATCACATGATTAGTATTAGGTGGTTGTGCTGACCTAACTATCACATTGTAATAAAGGGAAATTATGAGCATCATGTACCTCATAATAAACCTTATAGTTGAGAAGTAATGTTCACACATTCTTTTGAGGGTAGTTGTTCTTATAGTTGATGCACTACAACCCACTTTGAGCATATTGTTTTGAACTAGCAATCAGATTCTATAATTGGGAGGCCATAGACACAATTTGAGCCTCCATGAAAGGGCTCAAACCTATGTCAATGCTTCCAACTACCTTAGCTCTAAGTGTGGCTTCAAGCACTTCCCTAGGGTTTGTGAATGTTTTCATGGATAGCACCCTTTTTGAATGGTACTTATAATCCCCCAACTAACCATAGTATATGTTGGGAGGGATGAATATCATAAGGGAGCTTGTAAAGAATGGTTTTGAATCTAGCATCATATAGGTGCATGCTCTCTGATAATCCTTGGTCAATCTATTTGAACATGGTGATGCTCTACTATTTAAACTCAAGTATGTCAAACTTCTTTAAGAAGCTTCCTTTAAGGTGTCATAATCAACCATATCTTGTTTAGGATTAAACTTATTATGCCAAGTATGGGTGCAATCAAGCTTAGTTATTTTGAACTGGGGTACCTTACACTCAGACTGGGTTATACCTTAAGCACACCATTGTAGTTCACACTTGAGCACATGCTCTATGGCATTCTCTATGCCTTGATACTTGGGTAAATGCATGGCCATCTCATAATAAAACTTGGATGGGGGAGTAGCTAGTATTTGAGGCACTTATCCCTTGGGTACTTATCCTAGTGGTGGTCCTCTAACACCTTCAACCACTAGGCTAGGCACTGGTCCTATTGTTATTATTAGAACCATTGATGATGATAGCACTGTACTATTGACTAGTGGCACCAAGCCACTTCTTATAGGAAATTACCCAAGTTATGTAGCTAACATTGGCTAGACTTGAATATTTGTGCTTACATTCTATCTATTCGGGATAGCACCCTAAGGTCTAGAGATATATTTACTTATCTCCTTGTTAAGGAATAACCTATCTAATCAAAAAATTATGGTCTAAATCTACAAAATAGTCAAAGTCTATGTTGATAATGGGTTTAATTATCAATATTCTATCTTCTTGTGAGGGATCTAGTACATGAACTTGCATTGTAAGTTCAAAGGGGGTAGGTACATCTAGCACATCTCTAATGGTCAAATTCTTTAGGCACCCTGAACATTATTCATCTATCAACTATGGAGCTTATTTTATAGATTCAAGGTTTCCCTCTTATAAATGATGTTTCCATTTAAGAAATCCTTACCCATGTCCTTCCCACTTGATATGGGTCTTTTTGGTACTTTTAGGTTCCAAATCTTCCATCAACCTTCACCTCCTCTTATTATAAGCCTATCTCCTAAGCTCTCAGGTATCAAATTGCTCATCCCCTTCCATTGCACTTCACCTCCACATCCCCTTCTCCCCTATTACACTACTCATATGTGAGAGGAATTTAGCCTTCCATTTTCACACATTAAAATCCATAATTGACCATAAACTTCTTGAGTTTGGTGCCAAACTCTCTCACAAATGCACCTTTGGGTTTGTGCAAGAATTGATACTCTATTTTTTTAAAGCAAGAGTATGTTTATACTATGAACTCAAGCACGTAGTTGTTCAGCATCCCCTACCACCATTTTTTTGTGGCTCTAGTCTAAGTGGCATATAATTTATTAAACCTTTCTATGTGCTCTTCTATTCACTTGAGGTGTTATCCATAGTTTTGACTTCTATGTGTTGCATAAGTAGCCAAACATCAGTACACTTGATCAAGTAGTTACAAAATAACACCTTATATAAAGAATCATATAGATTTTTCTAGACCCACTTCCTCAATTTCTATCCTCTATAGGTTAGGTGCCTAAATGTAAATTTGTCCTCCACTTATTCTAACCAGTGCTTGATGTTCTCGAGGGAGAGTTAAAGTATCATTTTGGTACACCATTATGGCAACAAAATTCAACATAGGTCCTAAAAATAGAACTAAAATGTTTTTAAAAAGTTGGGGTATTAATTCATCAGCCTTATCGAGTGTTTATCTCATTATCTAAATCATGTTTAGACTTGTTACAACATGTTACAAGACTTGACTAATCCTGTAGCACTCAATATTTTTCACTTGATCATGTTAAAATTAATTCACATAAGGTGCAAACCTCATGCACTCACTCGAAGCTCAATGAAGAAAGGACTAGGGCCTATGTTGGGCTAGTTGTGCCATGGTACAACTTCATCATTGAAGGACATTGGTTAGTACAATGGTATGGTAAGTTCATGGGTATAACTCATTTTAAGGGGATCTAATTATTTTTTAAGCACAAGCCTATAGGATGTGGTTTTAGAGCTTCATGATCTCAAGCCTTTGTTTTCCTTAACTTAGCATCATTTAGTCACTAAGGGGGTTTCAATGAAGTACTTGGATGAAGGGCTTAGGCTTAGGCTTAGGCTCATGCTTTAGCATAAGTATCATCATGAGGCACAATATTGTTCTTATACTTAGAGCATTTTTATGAAGTGTTGATGCCATCATACACTATAGAAGCACCATGAATAGGCTAGGTTGAAATCTCATAGGAACTCAATATACCTAATATAAATCTAAGAATTCAATCTATTGAAATTTTATACAAACCATTCTCATTCTAATCCTATAGTCACAACCACATAAACTAGATTGGGACATATTAGATGTAACACCATCCATCATTAATAGAGTTCAAACACATAGTGTATATATATATATATATATATATATATTAATAAAAAATAATAAAATGCTCATTTTAAGGTTGTTAAAGGCCCAAATGCTCATATCTGAGCTTGGGCACTACAATGGGGAGCCTAAAGGGCATCTTAAACTACACTCTAAGCGTTAATGATGAACATAGCATCCAAAATCAATCTTATAAGGATTCACTAATCTAACCTCCTCTATCCCACTAACTAGATTAACTAAGATTTATAGTGTTTTAGATCATCTTATTGCCATGTTTAATGGATCACACCGGTTGCTAAAATGGCATTGGATGTAATTATTCTACCAGATCTACTACCCTGCTTCCAATGACTATGATTGTCCCATATGCCTACTTCCTGATGATGACTAAGTCATAAGGGATTTTTTTAGCCACCTACCAATGGGAACCACAAGATGATAAAATAGAATCATACCAAATGATTACCTCATTCCCAAGTGTTTTTTGTGTTGGTGGGGATCCTGTACTTAGATAGATTCAAGGCCCAATAGGTGGTTTGTGAACCAATGAAGGCCAAAGAAGACCAAGACGTTATTTAAGGAGTGAACACTTAGGTTGAACAATAATAAGGAACAATAATTAAAGAGATAAAAAACATAATTGAACATCAAGTATGGGAATTTCAAAAATTTGGAGAGACACAAGGGTCTCAAATTTTTATTTCTAATATTGCATTGGATTATGCCTGTATAGGTTTGATATAATAAAAGGTGAAGTATATAGAGAAAATATTTCTTATAAGAGCTCAATAAAAGAGAATATAAGTTGATATCCTCATTTAATAGTATAAACATGTAAAGAAGAAGATTAAATAGAATATGAGGTAGTAAGGCATTATGTGGATGGAGGAAATAGCAAGCAAAAAAAGACATAAGTGTCAAAGTAAGGAGCATGCACACTTGTATGAGATATTTAATAAAGAATAAAATATAAAAAAGATACTCAATTTTAATAGGTAAAATAAAATAATCTCATGATTAGGAGCTCATGAAATGTTTTAAGCCCAAGAGTTGGATGTAGGAGCATCAACCCATTTTTGTAAATTTGTACATAACTAGTCTAAGTGAATCAATAAACCTTGTTTGTGAAGGATTAGAATCTATTATAAGATTTTAAATAGATTTAAAAGGCATAATAAGTCCCTATATATTATTTACTCTTAATATAATGATAATAATGGTGTTAAAAAAACTAGGAGGTCTTAAATTGCAAATCTAAGCCAAATTCAAGTTTCCCTCCAAAACCTCCCATTTGAAAATTCAAATTTAGAAAAGAGATTTGTAAGCCTTGTGGACTAAATTAAAGGGTGTAAACATTGTATAATATTAGAGGTCATAAACATGTTTTAAATTAACTTTAACTCAAGTAAATGTAAATGTTAACCTATCCTCAACATATAAAAGATGATGCATACATTGGACAAGGGAAAATAAGGCAAGTAGCAAGATAAGAGGGTGATTGAAAAGATATAGGAGAGATTATTGATATTTTCTAAGATCATACCAAGTTAATACAATATTTTTTCTTCATGATGAAGCTTGAACCAGAAATTTAAGAGGCCTAAACAACTATAAATTATAGGCTTTAGGAGTCATTTGGTAGCATTCTTGAACATTGAAGGACAATTATTGAGGAAGATCTTGAGGTTTTAATCCTCTAAGAAAGATTTTATAAGAAATGGAGTGTGTGAATGTTCTTGATGAATATATGAGGAGTTAAATCCATTTTAGTGCCTTTTCTAGATTGTAAGTTTTATCTTTGATATTGTCCATGAAGCATAGGGTATGAGCATAGAATGTAATTATATATACTTAACCTAAATTAATTAAGAAAGAGTTATTTATATGGTTATGATCTTGTTCATTATTATTTGAATGTTTATTGAGTTTAATTATGATTTTAAATGTCCTTTAGGTTATTACAAAGGTGATATCATGTATGGTATAGATCAGAATGGAAGAAGATTTAGTGACAATCTTTAGAGGCTCTCAAAATTATGTATTTATAGTTTAAAAAATTAAGAATGTGATAAATGTTTGTTGGTTGTTAAGTCATATTGAAATGGTTTGGAATTTATAAAATAGTATATAGTTCCATTTTTATATTTTGAGGTTTAGATAGTCTTGGGGTGATTATAAATTACAAATCCCTCACACAGATAAGAACAAGAAACACATATTGCATTCTCAATACATGCAGGGGTCTTTTGAGGATTGATCAAGACCATATAGTTGTTTTATAAGGTGTAAAAAGTAAATATAGACCTTAAATGATTATTAGGTTTTATTTGAGTTTTTTATTGTTCAAATTAGCTCCTTTTGAGAACTCTCTAGTTGCTCAGTCGTAATCAAGAAACCATAATTCTATAAAGGTACTTTTTTGGGAGTCTGTGAGAATGAATCAAGGTTTAGTAGCTATCGGATGAGTTTTAAAATGATAGGGTAAACCCTGTAGAGGTTTTATGAATTTTGGAGAAGTGATAAAATTTAGATGAGTCCAATTAGATTACTCTAAGCTTGTGTTCTATTTTGAAACCTTAGGGTATTTATAACCTTGTATATTTTTGGTTATAGCTTGTCAAAATGTTTAAAATTCATATGGGAGTTGGTAGTTAGTATATTTGGACTATTTTAAATAGTTATATTATTATTTTAGGTGTGATGAGAGATAAAACTTACTTGTAAGGTATGTATTCCCTATTAAATCCTATTAAGAAACCCAAAATTTTATCAATATGGATGTTGGATATGTTTGGAGGTTGGATGAGTGAAAACGGTTATTGGAAAAGTTGTATAGGATTTGTAGATACCTATTTAAGGTATTAAAATTGAATTAAGATGTTAAATTTTTATTTTATCCCTTTTGGAGAGCTCTCAACCTGTACAAGCATGTTATAGACCTAAAGCTAGGGTTTGAAGTTACATTTTGTATATCTTTTGATTCCACCTTTGTAATATCTTTAAAATTTGTGATTTATTGTACCTTGGCACACACTAAATGATTTTGGAGTTTTTATATTGACCCAAGATGTACATTAAGGATTTGACACTATGGGTTTGAATGAGACCTATAAGAGACATAATAAAAAGGAGAAGATAATGAAAATGAGGTTTGCATTTGGAATTATGAGCTCATACTTTTCATGAAGATAAAAAAAGGAAATGGGTACCTAAAAATAATTTTAGTAGGTCATGAAACCATATATATCATTCCATACAAAGAGGTTTATATTTTTAGAGGGCTACAAGGAAGAGTGAAGGAAAAGTGGGTAATGAGATTGAGAGAGTGTGACAAGTTCAAGTGAGTTGATATAAGTAATTTATGATAAAGGAATCCTATAGAAGGTATCAATGTGTTTATAAAGTACTAATTAAGTTTTTGGAATTGTTGAAGCCTTAAAAAACTAGTAGAGAGTTGAAGAAGAAGGGTGAAGTAAGATAGCATGAATGTGATAGTTGTAAGTTAGATAGATGTAATAAAGAAAATATTAATGGAATATTCACCAATTGGTATAAGATCTTAGGAGATATTGGTAAAATATATTTTGTTATGAAATTTTTTGAATTTGACAAATTATAATTTTTTCAGGTGATTGACAAGTTGAAGGTTGTGTAGATTAAGCTTGCAAGAAGGAAAGGTAACAAGAAGTTTGTAAAAAGTTTTTTTTAAGATCTTAAGAGTATTGATTATGTTCAAGTGATTCATTTTTAGGGATTGTAGATAAGTGGTTCAAGGTAGTAAAGCTTACAAAGGCTTAAAAAAGTGCTTATGAAGATAAAAGAGAGAAGAGCATAATGAATGTTCTTGTGGGAAGATCCAAGAAGAAGTCTTGGATAGTTCACCTAGAGAATAAGTTGAAATAGACTCACGTGAGGTAAAATATGGAATTTGAATAATTAAGAAGAATAATTGAGGAGTTGCCTGGGACAAAAGACCACTTAAGGATATAAAAAGAAAGGGAATTGAGAAGGAAGAATAAAGAAGACTTCCAAAAAGAAATGAATGAAGTAAAGCAATAGATAGATTTGATAAAATTCATGATAGAATTATGAAAAACCTATGGAGTTGATTGGTGATGAAAAATAAGGTATAATAGCCTATAAGACCACTTGTTGAAATAAAAAGAAGGCAAAAATTGATTGCTTTGATTAAATAAGAGAGAAGAAAGTTGAGGAAGACAACAAATGAAGAAGAAGAGGTGGTAAATAATTTTCTCATAGTGGAGAACAAAAGTGAAGAAGAAGTATTAATTGAAGAGTTTTTAACCTCTCTCAAGGAAAAGAAAGATGTGGAATAAACCAAAAAGAATCCAAGAGGGGAAATCATGCCCCAAATATGTGAATCTAACATTGATTTTGATGTTGTGAATATAGGTTTTCAAAATGATTTTAGAGAGGAAGGAGAGATGAATGACTCATTTATTTATTAGAGTCAAGAATAATTGGAATCTGAGTTAAAGGCCTTCGATAAGTTAAACCTCCCATCAAATGAAGACGTAGTTTGTGAACCAATGAAGGCCAAAGAAGACCAAGAAGTTGTTGAAGGAGTGAACACTTGGGTTGAATAAGAAGAAGGAACCATAATTAAGGAGATAAAACACATACTTAAACATCAATTATTAGAATTTCAAAAATTTGAAGAGACACAAGGGTCTCAAATTTTTATTTCTAATATTGCATTGGATTATTCTTATCTAGGCTTTATAGAAGAGAAGGTGGAGTACATAGAGAAAATATTTATTATAAGATCTCAAGAAAATAGAATATAAGTTGATATCCTCCTAAAAGAGGATAAACATTTAAATAAAAATATGGAAGAGAAGAGGAGGTAGCAAGGCATTGTATGGATGGAGAAAATAGAAAGAAACAAAAGACACAAGTGTGGAAGCAAGGATCATGCACACTTGTATGAGAGATTGAATAAAGAAGACAATATAAAAAATAGTTATAATTTTAAATGGGAAAATTAAATAAGATCATGAGCAGAGCTCATGAAATTTTTTAATCCTAGGAGTTTGATGCAGGAGCATCAACCCATTTTTGTAAATTTTCACATAAGTATTCTAAGTGAATCAATAAGCCTTGTTTATAAAGGCCTAGAAGACATGATAAGATTATAAATGAATGTAAAATGCCTAATAATTCCCTATATATCTTATGTAATCTTAATCTAATGATAATAATGGTGTTCAAATAACTAAGAGATCTTAAATTTCAAGTCTAATCCAAATTCAAGTTTCCCTCCAAAACCTCTCATTTGAAAATTCAAATTTTGAAAATAAATTTGTAATCCTTATGGACTAAATTAAAGTGTGTAGACATTATATAATTATTAAATAGGGTCATATAAATTTTTTAAATAAACTTTGACTCGATTAAGTGTAAATTCTAACCTATCCTCAACATCTAGAAGATGATGCTTACGTTGGATAAGAGCAAATAGCAAGATAAAAGGGTGGTTAAAAAGATAGAGAGATTATTGGTTTTTTCTAATACCATAAAAAGTTAAGAAAATATTATTTCTTCATGATGAATCTTGAACCAGCAATCTAGAAGGCCTAAACAACTATAAATTACAAGCTTTAAGAGTCATTTGGTAGCATTCTTGAACATTGAAGGACAATTTTTAAGGAGGATATTAAGGTTTTAAACCTCTAAGAAATGAAGTGTGTGAATGTTATTGAGGAATATATGAGGATTTAAGTTCAGTTGTGTTCATTTTATAGCTTGTAAGTTATGTCTTTGATATTGTCCATGAAAGACAGGGTATGAGCATAGATTGTATTTTTATATACTTAACCTAGATCAATTAAGAAAGAGTTATTTGTATGGTTATTATCTCGTTCATTATGTGTTGAATTTTTATTTAGTTGAATTATAATTTGAAATTTCCTTGAGTCTATTATAAAGGTGATATTGTGTATGGTAAAGGTCAAAATGGAAATATAGCGATAGTCTTTAGAGGCTCTCAAAAATTTGTATATACAGTTTACAAAGTTAAGAACATGATAAAAGTTTGTTATTTTTTAAGTAATATTGAATTGATTTGGGATTAATGCAATATCATAGAGTTCCATTAATCCATATGGAGGTTTAGATATTCTTAGGGTGATTAGAAATTACAAATCCCTCACTCAATCAAGAAATAAGAGACACATAATGCATTTCCAGTGCATGCAGGGGTCTTTTGAGGATTGATCAAGACTAGATAGTTGTTGTAAAAGTTGTAGAAAGTAAAGATATACCTTAAATGTATCTTAGGTTTTATTGGATTTGTTTATTTTTCAAATTAACTCCTTTTGAGAACTCTCAGGTTGCTCAGTCCTAATCAAGACACCATAATTCTATAAAGGTACATTTTTGGGAGTATATGAGAATGAATCAAGGTTAATTAGCTATTGGAGGAGTTATAAAATGATAGGTTAAAATCTGTAGAGGTGTTAGGAATATTGGAGAAGTGATCAAATTCAAATGAGGCCAATTAGAGTGCTCTCAGCCTGTGTCCTATGTTGAAACCTTAGGGTATTGAAAACCTTGTATATTTTTTGTTATAGCCTATCAAAATGTTTGAAATTCATATGGGAGTTATTAGTGAGTGTATTTATACTATTTTAAATTATGGTAGATTTATTGGATGTGTGAGGAGAGATAAAACTTACTTGTAATGTTTGTATACCTTGTTAAACCTTATCAAGAAGCCCAAAATTTTGTCAAGATGGATGTTAGATGTGTTTGGAGGTTGGATGAGTGAAAAGGGTTATTGGAGAAGTTGTAGAGGATTTGTATAAACCTATTTCAGGTATTTAAATTTAATGAAAAGGTCAAAATTTTATTTTATCCCTTTTGGAGAGCTCTCAGCCTATATTAGCCTATTATTAACCTAGAGCTAGGGTTTGAAGTTACATCTTATATATCTTTTGATTACACCATTGGAATCTCTTGAAACTTTGTGATATGTTGTACCTTGTCATAAAATAAATGATTTTGGAGTTTTTAATTTGACACAATATCATATAGTACTGATTTGACATTGTGGGTTTGAATGAGACCTAGAAAAGACCTAATAGAAAGGAGAAGGTAATGAAAAGGAAGTCTACATTTGGAATTATGAGCTTAAACTTTCCCTGAATATAAAAAAAGGTAATGGATACTTGAATCTAGTTTTATTTGGTCTTTAAACCTTATATATCATTCTAAACAAAGAGTTTTATATATTTGTGATATAATGAAGAGTGAAGGAAAGGTGGGTAATGAGATTGAGAGAGAGTGACAAGTTCAAGTGAATTGATACAAGTAAGTTATGATAAAGTAATCCTATAGAAGGTATGAATGCATTCATAAATCACTAATGAAGTTTTTGGAATTATTGAAGCTTTGAAAAACTAGTGGAGAGTTCTAGAAGAAAGGTGAAGTAAGATAGCATGAATGTGATAGTTGCAAGTTAGAGAGATGTAATAAAGCATAGATTAATGGAGTATGCACCAAGTACCTTATCATGGAATTTTCGTATTTATGCATTTTGGATTTTGGGATAACTTATGTGCTTGGAGAAAGGCTTTTTGGAGATTGACAAGTGAAATGTTTAGTTGACCTAGGCCTTTTTACTTGAAATCTTTTTTTTTGAATGCTTCCTCTTCTCTTGTTTTCTCTTAAATGAATCTCCTTTAAATGAAAATGAATAAGTGTTTTTCCTTGAATTTGAGGCCCTTTTTTTATGGGTTTTAAGTTTTTCCATTTTGTATTATTACTATATTTTTCCCTTTTTTTGTTTTCTTCTTTTGTTTTTGTACGATTGTTAGGTATCATAATTTGGAGTATCCATATGCAACCCATGTGGGGTTGACACAAGTGATTATACTTGGTGAATTAAATATTGGAGCTCTTACTCATGAATTTTTGGACAAGCCCACTCTAGACTTCTAAGCATGAACTTGCTTATGAGAAGTGAAACCTTTTAATAAGGTTAAAAATCCACTCTTCTTTATGAAATATGAGAGATTTAAGGATGGATAAAGGAGGACTAAGGAGGCATGATACATTTTGGTAGGTCTAAAGAGGAAAATTATTTCCTAATAAGCACTATTTTATTTGGCTTTATAATCCCTTGTGTTCATTAATGAACTTATGTGACAAATAAATCAAGTGAACTTATGTGACTTCCTTGTTATTTAATTTTTCATTATGAATAATTTTCTATTTTGTCTTATTAATTTTTTGTACCTATAAACATTTCCATTTTAAGATTATTAAATTGTGCATACGATTTTAGGCATGCCTCTTTCCCTTGGACTTGGGGAAGGCTATGTATGAACCTCACTTGGTGAGATTTACATGTGGTGATGCCTATAGGATGGGTGGTCAAGCACCTTCTTTTGGCCTATTTTGGTGCTTTATTGAAGTGTCCTTGGCCCTTGACTACTTGTGTGTAGGTTTTCATTCTTGGATCTTGGAGCTTGATGTTGTTGCATGATGGTTATTCTCATATGTTATTTTGGCATATCAAGATTTTCATGTCATTTTAGAGATTATTCTCCATTGTAATCACTATTTGAGGTATGATATATTTTATGAAGTCTTGTTAAGACTTGTATCCTAGGATATCTCTTTTTTGGACTCTTGTAAATGGGTTGTAATGAGATAATGATCTTAGCCATGTGGACTTAAGATATATGCATTTTATATCTTGTTGGAAGTGTTTAAATATTTTTGAATGGATGTGTTAATAATGTTTCTACCTTCTCTTATTTTTAAATTATCTTTCTCGATATGAAAAAGGTTACTAGTTAAAAATATGGATATGAGAAAATCTATACTCATTTTTGAGGATTTGATTGTTGTGAAAGTATTGTAAATAATTATAACTTTGTATACCTCTCTTATGGAATCTTATAATGAGTATATGGAAGATAATGTTTATAAGTTATGATGATTAAGAATCATTCTCTAAAATAGAATGTTGTATGTATTATGTAAATGCAATAATTATGTGTAGGAATGATTTTAACCCCTACTCTTATATTCTCATTTTGTTGTCATTATATGTAATCAGTTTGTTTTAGGTTAGGAATGAATTTTGTTGGGAACAAGAAACTTACATTATTTTTACTCTCTTTAGGTGTTTCAAATTTTCAAAATGTTATAAATTGTGAATGATATACACATATATTAAGGTATTCTTCCTTGAATTGAAGGTTCTTCCTTCTTTGGGATATGATTAAAATGAATCACTTATGGAACAAGATAATCACTCTCTCTTCCTTGTGCTAAGTTTTTGAATTAGTCTTGTTTATTATATTTATACACATTTTTCTCTCTTTGATTCTCCTTTTTTTAGAAAAATGATTGAAATGAAGATAAATCATGTGCTTGATATTGTGCACTATGAAGGAAATCATGATGGTTACTTATTTTAGTTTATACTTTACAAATAAAATTATAAGTAAGTGTCAAATGTGGAACTCCTTACCTCTTAAATATCCCCTTTATTGTAAATTTGAATTGGTAATGACATTTAGGTATTTTAAGTTTGTGCATTCAAACCCAATTATGGAAACTATTAAATTTAAAACTCCATTTGAAATGTGTTTAAAGGAGCATATATTTGTGTGTATATGTAATCGTTAATTAATAGTTAGTATATGTGCATTATTAAATATAAACATTATAATAAATTAAATAAATAAAAAATAAAGATTTAATATGTCAACCTTTTTAAGATAAATAAATATAAATATATTGTTATAAAAAAATTAAAAAAAGGAATATTATATAAAGAAAACATGTTAAAAGTTAAAAAAAATCATAGTATTATAAAAAATTAACAAAAAATTAAATTAAATCAATTAAATATATTAAAAAAACTTAACAATGGGGTGGGTACGAGGGTGTAAATTGATCTGACCCCACCCCCCTCCATTTTAGGAAGGGGGGAAAGGGGTTGACCAACCTACCCCTTCACTCCTTTCATAGGTCAACTGTGGTCAAGCCATACGGAGTCAGCCATTGACTGCTGACCAATATTTTTGAAGAAAAAAAGAAAAATATATTTTTTTTTATTAAAATAAATTATATGTGACATATTAAAAATAAATCAAACAAAACATTTTCAATAAAATGAACAAACAATTAAAAGTGTGTATTTACAAAAAAAATTGAATGGGATATATATGAATAGGGTTTTGAAAAAAAAAGTACATGAGTATATAAAAATTAAAAGAAAATGTGTTTTTATATGATAATATCAAGTATATATTGTTGATGTGGGTGTTATACATACCTCAAAAGAATGAACAAGATAGACTCTAACATTTTAGGATCTTTATGGAAGTGAGGTTCCACTCTAGGGCACGAGTGGCAGGTATACGGTGAAAACAAGTATCTCCAACAGGTATAGGTCACTTCTTGGTTGTTTATTTGATGGACAAGTATCTCCAATACCAATGTTTATTGATTTTAGTTATTTCACACTCATGAATAACCATGGTTAACAGTCTGGGAAAATAAGTATAGAAAGCTTAATGATCTCAACTTAAGGTTGCTCTCATTATAGTTTCCATTGTGCACCCTTATCTAAGAGGTTACAGTTTAGACCAGGAAGTTAGCTAGAGTAGCTAGAGCACACACTCAGAATACTATACCAAAGGAAATAATCCTACACACCTCTGAGTATCAATTCAATCTATACTAATTGCTTAAACTAATGAAATTTACCAATCCTCAATAGTTGCACATTTAAGATCAGCATTTATTAATTAAAATAATTAGATTCATTTGTAGTATTATCACACTTGGAAATTATTGAATTTATATAGACAATGAAGATAAAATTTCAATAACATACAAAAGGAAGAAGAGAAAATAAACACATTTGCATGAAAATCAATGAATTAATTTCTTCTTGTATATTCATCAAAACTTAAACCCTTTGAAAGAGGTTTTTACATCTATATAAATGACTTAGGGAAGGGGTCACCTCATCCTCCAAGTGTCAAAAAACTTTATATTATATCAAGATAACTAGAGCCTAAGTTTTAGCTAGATATAAAACTATATGTTATAACTCATAGATTACATTAGTCATGCATATGTGCATGTTGGCAAAACAATCCATTTAATTATAACTTAAATATAACAAATCTTGACTAGTCATGGTTATTCAAATAATTATTACATTCAAAATTATACAATATGTTGTAGAAAAGGGTGCACAAAGTTGTCTTAGTCAGTTCTAGGTTTATTACAACTAGGCACAAGCATGGTACGTTCTCTTTGCAATCAACATTTTAATAGTCAGTTGTGCTGACATCAATCCACATAAGGCATAGGCCTTATGAAATCACCCAAAGTGTAGCTGAGAAGGAATATAGGCCCACGTTGGGCTAGTTGTGCCATAGCCCAAGATATCAATTATGGGACTTAAGCAATTCATAAAAAAATTAAAGTAGATTCATAGGTATAAGCCTTTTTAGGACTAATCCTAGAGTCATATGGGCACTTGAAAGTTCAAAAGGATATGTTCACTCACCTTACTCATGTTATATTCATGCTCTTAACAAGGATGTAATCACTTAGCATAAGATATATACTTATTCTCTCTACAAATTTATGATGATGTTACCATCTATTACAAGGACTCTATTAATGATATGAACCAGAAACATTGCATGAACACTAATTAACATAATTGCATTTAAAATATGGCATTACATCCATTAATTAGTTAATTAGCAATGTAAAAGATGCATATACCAAATTCATCATGTTTTTCTAAAATTATCTTCGCTATTAATCATAATTCAGAAAAAGTATAAAGTTCATAACATTTAGAATAAGTAAATACCTAGCTCCAACTACTTAATGACCTAGACGCTCATAGGTGAGATTTCTGTGATTACAAATAGATCCTTCATGGAATCCATATTAATCCTAAGTCTAATAATTTCTAAAGTGGTGTATAAAAATTAATTCCAATTCACTAAAGCTTCATTGCACTATCTTTCATCTCTCTGCATCAACTAGCTCGTGCTCCTTAAATAGCTCTTCAAGTGCAATTTTACCAAGGCGGAATATGCATGCCAAGTGTCAATCTAGAGCTTTGGTGATCATTCCTACTAAATCCATGACTTTTTTAATCTTTAATTTTAGCTTCCATGTATCCCAAACTATCAAAGATGCCCTAAAGATCTAGGAACTAGTTAACCACCTGCCAGCTGGTGCAAGGTATACACTGTAACCTCTAGCTAGTGCCAAAATGTCAATCATTATGAAAAATAATATCTTCATGCCCATGTGTATGTCATGTTGAAATTAATATGAGACTTGATGAAATAATATGCCTAACATCACCCCATACAAAATTTTTAGTCCATCTTCGGACTAGGCTCTTAAGCTCTTTGAAGCATAAAACTTGGGTGCACTTTCCTTGAGTTTGACACTGAAGCATTCAAATCCCTTAATGGTGAGATTTATTTTATTGATGGTGTTATATAATTAAATGGAATAATTAGTGAGCATAATCACATTTATCTTATCTAATTCCTTACAGAAGGCTTCAATCTTTACTTTTGCATTTTCCACACTCCCTTCTAGGATTGCTCCTTGATCACAAGCCTTAGTTTGTAAAGAATGAAAAAGTGATTCTAAGTTCTGATATTTAACCTTTATTTTATTACTAAACACATTTATTATCCCCATTATCTACACCTATTTTGACCTACTTATCGAGTATACATATGCCATCATCTTCTCCTTCTCCTATATTTCCTACTTTAGGCATGCATCTATGATTAAGGCTTGGTTGGAAAAGATTATAAAAATGGCATCAAATGTATAGGATCCCTCTTATATTTTAGTGAAGATGTATTATACCTCTTTAATATTATCATCCAGCTTCTTCTATAGCATGGCATAGGGATCTTCTTTATCTTCTTGTGTTGGCTCAGGATTTAACCTTGGGAGCATCTGTTCCACTAACACATAGATTTTATCAACCTTTTAGAGGTCCAAAGTATTGATGTTGAATATAAGGGATGGTTTGTTTGTCTTTATATACTCATAGATTTTTATTTTTAATTTGGTATCTTGCACTTCATCTTTGGCTTCTTTATGCAATTTTTTCCATTTTATCACCCTACCATCATTGATGATGTTTTGATGTGCAACCTCTTTATCCATTCTGATCAATGCATTCCCAAATTAGATTTGGTTCATGGAGTGAGGTTTTATAAGGAGGGAGTCTTGCCCCTCTTCAAGCTCTTCTATGCTTAAATTAGCTACTCTAGGTGCCACAAAATGAGGCACATCCATATAATGATTGAATGTAAATGAGAGTTGTTTTCATATCCTAGTTGTGGTAGCTTGGGGGGAATAATATCATACATGTAAATTTATTCATCCACCCATCCCTTTAATGCCTTCTCCCTTAAGCTCATCTCTTTTTTATCCTTCACAATTATGGCCATCTCTATTTATTTAACCTACTCTTCAGTGGCATCACCACTCTCTTCGATGCTCTCCTTAGAGAACTCACCTATTTGATCCTTAGGGATTTCTTCCTCAGCCTTTACCCCTTCATTCACTTCTTCCTCCCAGGGTTTCTCAAAAATAACCTCTATGGAAATTCCTTTAGTGTTAGTGTCACCTTGTTGTTGTTGGGTTTTCTCTGCTATCTCCATTTATTTTTATAAGGCACCAATATCGCGTTCTTTTTCTTCAAGCACCCCTTCACTACTTGGGCATAGCCCTTGTGCAGCTTCTTCTACCTTCCTAGTGGGGGTACTTGGCACTTGATTAACCACTTTACCTATTGGTCCTACACTTTAAATAACCTTCATGGCCTTTTTCTCTACCTTGGTCAATTCTTTTTCTTAGGTAAGTTAATGTTTCTCTTCAAGTGCTAGCACCTTCTTAATATCCTCCTTTCTCAAGCCCATTTTCTTTGAATCCATTTTTTTCTCTCCTGTTTGTGGAGGTGGTGTGGAAGATTCTTCACTAGATGAGGGGCTTGTTAGCTCCTCTATTTCCTCAAGTGTGATGGTTGTGCCACTTTGAAGGTCTTTTTGGGCATATTTGTCACTTGAATCATACTCCTCTTTTATCTATAGGATATATGTCCCTGCTCTTTCTTCTTCATTTTCCTCCTCCATTTCAGGTGTGAGGGTTGCATTTTTCTCCATATTTACCAAATTTATATTAGGGAATGCTATTATCCCTTAATATTTTTCTTATGCTTCATACTAGATGAAACACTCTTTGGCACAAAGGTCATGTGCTTCTTAGGATCTAGGGATGTAATTTGTTATTCAAAGGCAATATTCAACTTATTGTGCTACATGATCTCTTCAAGTTTCTCTCCCCATTTATTTTATAGATTATTTTCCTATGTCTTTAGTATAGCCTTCCCTTTATCATTGACTAGGAGGGGGAAATCATCATCATTTCTAGAATCACCACCCTTCTTTTATGGCTTCATTTCATAGTATATCTTGAAGATGCACCCATTTATTATCTCTCTTTAAAGGGGATGAAGGTCCATCCTATTGGAATAATCTTCCTTGTCTTTGATGGCCTTGGCTTTGGGGTGCATAAAATGGCACCTCAACCTACTCATATCTTGATCTATGATCTTGGTAGGGATTTTTAGCTATTGTACATTGGGAATCCTCCTTAACACCACCATGAAATACTTGGTGTAAAATACATAAGGAAACTTAAACCATCTAGATAAGTTTTCATATGTGAACACTAGGTGTACTACATAAAAATGTTGCATTATAATAAAGGTCACCATTCCCACTAGATGTTGGGAAGCTCTTGAGTTATGCACCATTCAATCCCAAAGGATTTGATGTACCTATCATACCACCCTTGCACCCTTGTCTTGTACTTCTATGAGAAGCTAGGTGGGTAAATGAAGTCTTAAAACTTCATTATAGTGGACTCATGGTTGGGTAGGAACACCCATAGGTTGTCATTGTCATTGTATACCACACCTATCTCCTACATTACTATCAATATCATCATATACCCCCACCTAAAGGTTTAACACACTCGATGGTACTCTTTTTCATTTTTAATAATCTCCTCAATAATGAATTTGGAGATGTTGAATTTTACCCCTTACACCATGTGGTGGGGTGATGCATAAGAAGGTTTTACTAATGTCAAACCACCATCCACTAGGGCATAGTTTTTAACTAAATAGGTGCACCACCACCCTCATATTAGGGTCCTAGATATCCTTGATGGGGAATATGAATCCTAACTTTTAGTAGCCTAAGAGCTTTACGACCCTCTCAACCTTCACTTCATCATCCATCATTTGATGGATGTCTACCCCTACACCTATAAGACCCATGATCTTACTAATGAGGTGCATCAAGATCCTCATGCATCATCCTATGAAGTAAAAATAGTTTCCATGGACTCATGAGAGGAAAAACTACACTAATTCCTCTAGCTTGCCAAATCTTGGTAGCTTGAACAGTTAGGTTACACTGGTTGTTTCCAATTTGTCTTTAATGGAGACATCAAAGAGTGTGCTTCCCATATTTGTCTTCTTCCCTATGCATACCATGCAATCTTGGTTCAACTCTTATGCATTTCTCCTTATTTTATGGTGGTAATATGTGATCTTGTATATGTGCATAAATGATAGCCATTTCTCCCCTACTATGACCTCAAGGGGGAGCTGTATCTCTTTATAAGTAATCTTTGTGCTTGATTTTGGGTCAATTACCACAATTTTTATGCCTTCTAACAATTATGCCTCTTGTATAATAGTAGCTACTTCTTTCACTATCCATGCTTTCTTCACATCCTTATGTGCTTATAGTGGACCTTTACTTAACCTTTTTTACCCATTCTGAATAGGTAGTTATTAAATTATAGTTGGTTGATCTTTCTTAAGTCCTTAATCATGTTTGGAACTTCTTTATAGTCATTACAACTATGACTATCTTTGGATCTCAATCTTCATGCATCATTAATGGTGGCCTTATCATCCTATAAAACTTCTACTACCCTATTTCTCTCTTAATCCCTCTCTCTTTTCCTCCTTTTAATTCAAATTAGAATGTAATCTTTTTGTGGTTAAATTGTTATCATTTGGGGGGATATGGATGCTCTAGTTTTCACTGGTAGCATTTTTTGGTATTTGAGTGGCTTTAACTTTATTCAGCTCTATGTTTTAGTTTGAATTCTCACAAGGTTTGTAACTTATTAACATTTTTCATTCACCCCTTTATACTCTATTTTCAGCTACCTCATAAATGGTTGGTGATTAATGGCTTGGCAGTGTATGGATTTCTTTAAATCTACTAAACCCATGAAATCTACTAAAATATGCCCCTAACTATGCATTTATTATGGATCTTTATGATTTCTCCATCATAGCATTAATTTTTCTAATGATTTATTCAGTGAAGTGATAGGTGATTCAAACAATCACTTCCCACCCACCATTAAGTGGGTGTCAGCTATCTTGATGATCTTTCTCTTGTGTTTTGTTCACTTTAGCATGACCTTTACTCTTTTATGGTAACTTGGGTATATCTCTTCACATGCACATAATTAATCCTCCTTGGTTCCATCTTTTCTTAGTGTTGTGATTCTTTTTAAGTGTGCCTCTCTTTCTTGGTTGATTTCTATGCACTTTCATGTCTCCTAATTCAACCTTTCCTACCCCATACAAATCCTTGCACTAATCCTCTAGCACTTCATTATCTCTTCTTGATTTATTACACATGACCATCTTGTGTTCCTTCACTTATCAAATTTTACTCACATATTTCTAAATCTATCAATCTTCATGTACCCAAAAACTTAGGTGTTTGGCCTCGGGCATTTAGAGAGCATTCATGTTTGACTCACCTAACTGGATTTATGCATGTAAGTGTCAGAAGAGTTCTCCTATGGGATTAAAAGTGCCATTCTTATTCACTCAACATAACCAAAAAAATAAGGAAAGATTTATCATGTGCCACATTTTATTATGGTCAACACAAAATAACTGAATTGTGATGGGGAAGTCAATGTCTGATCATGTAAACACCATCCTGGTAACTATAGGGATTTAATATATTTCCATTGAAATACCTAGAGATAATTTCACCTATCATTTTGTGTAGCTTATAGGCACCATTTTTCAATATACTATGGATGACATGAGCATCCACCTAATATATAATTTGTCTAGGTCCTTGAGATAGTTAGAATCATATAAAAAGACCAATGCACCTTCAATAAATTCCTTTCACTTTATGTGCCTAGCATGCCATAGTTTTTAGCATGATTTTTCTATTTGTTGGCTCTATCTTGATTGGGAATGTGTCTTTTCCAAGCACTCTAAGTCTTCCAATAATGTACTCAAATACTTTTGGTCATCTAATCAACTAATATGCATGATGCACAATGAGGGCACTAGAAATTCCTTAAGTAAAATGGCCTCTACATTAAATACTAGTTGAGATGGTGTAGCCTTGTTCAAACTTTTGTACATAGTGAAATAGGCCCACAATACTATTGACACATGATCATCCCAATATTTATAACTAACATCACATATCTTTGTGAGGCATGTTCCCAATATCTTCTTGAATGCCTTAGTAGTGCCATTTGCTTGGGGATGGTATGGTGTCATTTTATGGTGCACCACCATATATTCAGTTGACAGGATCTAAATAGTTTTATTGATGAAGTACAAACCATGCTCACTAGTCAAAATAAGTGGGCATCTATAATGATTGATAATATTCTCCTAGATAAACCTTATTATGGTAGAGGTTGTATAATCTTTGGGCAGCACTACTTTGGTCCACTTGGTAAAGTAATATGTGGTAGCCAGAATGTATCATGAACCTATGACCCTTTTAGTTGGAGTGATAGGCCCAAAAAATTCAATGGACTATTTTTAAAATGGCACCTAGGCAAGGATGGGGATAAGAGGCATCTCATCCTAGTGTTTTTGTTTTCCCATGCACTAGTATATGTCACATGTTATGGCACATTATTTTTCATCCTAGAATAGATTTGGTCACCACAAGCTTGATTATAGTACCTTGCATGACATAGAATCTCCATCACAATGGCCTCCATCAATCCCCTCATACACCTCTTTTAAGATTGAGTCTCATTCATTCTCTAGGACACATTAATGCATGACTTCATCATAGCTCAATTTGTATAGTTCCCTGCTAAAGAGTTGAAAAGGGGTAGCATGAACTATGAGTTGATTCTCATCACTCATTATACTTAGAGGAACTTGTGAATGAAGTCTTTGAAAGTTATGATCACCACTTAGGAGAATACGTCTGGTACATTCTTCATCCCAAAGGGCATCACATTATAACCAAAATAACCCCATTCTATTACAAAGGTAATTTTGGTCTTGTCCTCCTCCTCAATATAGACTTGATGATATCTTGAGAATCCATCAATAAAGGTGTATATCTTTTAACTTTCAATGTCATATAATACTTCATCAATGAATAGAGTTAGAAAGGGGTCAATCATTCATGTGACATTCAATAATCTATAGTAAATACAAATCTAGATGTACCCATCCTTCTTGATGTTAATGACCATGGGGCTAACCCATTCAAATTATTACATGGGGTATATAATTCCTATAGATAGCATACCATCAATCTCCATCTTGACCTTGGCATGAAGATTTGGGCTCATCCTATAAGGTTGCTTCTTGATGGGTCTTGTACCATCAACTAACTTGATGCCCATCTTTCTAAGGGATAGATGTGTGACTTTCATATATTGATAATTTTTAGGGAACAAGTCTTGGAATTCCTTCAGGAGGTCCATAATATGTGTCAGCTCTATGTCGGACTAATAGGCTCCTAGAGTGGTAATCTTTGGTTCCCCCTCTGAACTGATATCTACCTTAGGAGTTTTTAGTGGCATGTGGTAGGGTTCATTCTTCTCCTGGTGTGAATCCTCTACTTGTTTTATTCCCTTAGTTATTTATATTAAAATATGGATAGGGTATTCTTCTATGGGGGAAGTATCCTTGACTTGGCACACTAACTTCCTTTTGACTATCAAATTATTCTAGTTGTGCACCTTCCATGTGTCATTATCTTCATCACTAGAGTCACTATTTAGATTTTTCTCTTTGAATAAAGTTGGGAGTGCCAACCATTTTTCATGGAACATGTCTTTTAGGTGTTCCTCTAATATTTTAGTGTCTTCAGATACTAAATTTAAAACTACCTATAGTGGCTTGATAAATTATAGTTTTTACAAACAAAAGGAGGTGTGAACAAACCGCTCCTTAAGGGAAACCTAATTGTCTATCTCATGGCACATCTCATTAACAATGTAACATACCCATGCCCAAGTATTTAAGGTCCTATAAAAGGCATGCACCCATAGATTCCTTGCAGCATTTTTTCCATAGACAATCCATGTTCTTTTACAAATATGCACATGCACTATAGGGTTATAGTCACTAGAGTAAGCTGAGATGTCTAGGTCCTCATTATTCTTTTTGAATCTAATGTAAATGGTTGCCTTCACATCTTTCCAAGTTGGAAATATAGGCTTTTTCACTACCCACCAATGAGTAGAAGTTCTCTTGATCATATACACTAATGTGTCCATTCTATCCACCTCTTTTGGGATGCACGATTCAAGGTCTCAAGCATAATATAGATTAATCCCCTCATATCTTGGGAGCACTACAAGTTTTCCTTACTAAGTAAAAACACTCTTTTTCCTTTCTTCTTAGTGTAAAATACCCACCTTTTATAAGCATGATCAATCTAGACCCATCTTATCTTTACTAGTTTTGGTGCCTTTACATGCACCAAGTAGGACCTTCGATCAGTGGTCTCCTATGTTTCCTTGACCCATTGGTTATAGGAAATATCAATGGTGTCTAAGGTTAATTGTCCATGTTCCCAAGAGATGACTCGATCATTTAGCTCTAGAGTCTTGGCACCTTACACTATGTTGTTATATATGTGGTTGATCTCATCTTCGATGTCTATGCTCTTGACATAGGGTGTCTTTAATCATTTTAAATAGGTATGAATACCCTCTCATTTCCATTCTAAAATTTCATGTATCACCTTTTAAATCATATATCTACACTATTTTCATAACATCATGGCCTTTCTAAAATATTTATGTAGTTATCCTAGTCTCGATCACCTCAAAGTCAACATAGAATTTGATGCCCATGATATCTACAATTGTGCTCTTTAAAATTCTAATAGGCTTCATTCAGGTTTTATTAGCCATGAAGATTACATGAGGGGAAGGCCTCAAGGCTGGCCTACCCATTTTTTCCCAAGCATTCTTGGTCAAGATGTTGACCTTGGTTCATGTGTCTAAAAAGACCTCACAGATAGACCATCCATTAATAGTGGCATCCACAAGTTCTTGGTCATATTCAGCATTTATGTATGTTGAATTTCTCACACTCTCTCCATGCATCACCTGATGACCTCAATTTTATTTTGACCTACATGTTCCAAGAGCAAGTTCTTTAATAAGAGCAACATTCCTTTTATCCATAATAGGTAAAGGATCTCAGTTAATTCTTGTATCTCAAATTATTGGTTATTCTACTTCTTTTGAGAGGTAGTAGCCTATGCTTTTAGGTCTCACACTAATTAGAGATCCCCTTGAAAGTTTTGGATTATACTCATGACCTAATATTATACATCTTTTTAGCATGTTGGGTCTTGGTAAGGTAAAACTTTTAGTTTAGACCATATTATATGCTTAGTGCAATCTTTATCCCCATATTTTAAATATAACTTAGGTATTATCACAACTAGTGACTGAGTGGTGAATCTATTACGAGTATTTGCATGCACCTTGACTATATTTATGTTGGTTAGTTACACCTTTTAGGTCCATCTTTCTATCTTTTACTCATGCTTAATCATTCATGTGCCCTTGTCTATGTCAGGCCTACCTTGGGTTACCTTATTATATAGGTCAGGGCATTCCTTGACCTTATGGGACCCTCGATAATACCCACACATGGGATGTATAGGGTAGTCATGCTAATAATTCTCTGTTGAGCCACACTTATAACATGAGCATGATGGAAACCTTCTACCATCATGTCCTCCACCTCACCCTCTAACACCTCATTGCATCCTAAATTTTATGTTTTATTATTCATAACCCTCATTATCTTGGTCAGCCTACCCTCAGACTACTACAATGGACTATTGTATGCCTCTTTCCATATTCTCATGCATTTCATCAATCACCCAACAATTAGTAGTGGTATGGGTATAGGCATTGTATAACCAATACTAGATGGTTGTGTTGACTTGGTTGGCAT
Organism: Torreya grandis; assembly: GCA_037957365.1. Classification (NCBI taxonomy): domain Eukaryota; kingdom Viridiplantae; phylum Streptophyta; class Pinopsida; order Cupressales; family Taxaceae; genus Torreya; species Torreya grandis. Next base: position 1,418,047 of record JARHVA010001697.1, read on the forward strand.
GTTATAATAAAGGGCCATTATAGACATCATGTGTTTTTTGATAGACTTTGTAACTTAGATGTAGGTTACGCACATTCTTTTATGTGTCGTTATTCCTATTATGGCCTTTCTTTTCATTGTCGATACATTGTAATCCACTTAGAGAATATTGTAATTAGTTGGCTATAATTTTTTAGAGTTGGGAGGCCATAGATGTAATTTTCACCTTCATAAATAGTCTGATCCTAATATCAGCACATTTGACTAGCTCAGCTCTAAGCATGACTTCAAGCATTTCTCAAGGGTCTATAAAAGTCTTCATTGAAAGTGCTCTTTGGATTGGTATGAACAACCATCTAATGAACCACTATGCATGTTGAGAAGGGTGAATATCATATGGGAGCTTAGATAGGGGGATTTTTAACCTTGTATTGTGTAAGCACACACTTTTTAAGAGTCCTTGGGTAACCTTTTTAGCATAGTGATGCTTTATTGTTCAAACTTTGGAATGTCAAATTCCTTTAGGAATGCATTATTCAGGGTATCATAGTTAATCATAGCCTGATTAGGATCAAATTTTCTATACCAAGTATGGGTTTGATCAATTAAAGTGGTCACAAACTAGGTATCTTTGTGTTCTGATTACATTATACCCTATATGCACCACTGTAGTTCACACTTTAGCACATACTCTATGACATTATCCATGCCTCGATACTCTAGTAAGTGTATAACCATTTCATAGTATATTTGTTGTGGGGGGGAAGTTGGTATTTGGGGTGCTATCCTCTTGGTGTCTCTCTTAGTGGTGGTCCTTTAATGCTTCTATCCACTGGGTTAGGCACTATTCCCATTATTACTACTGGTGCAAGTGATATCTATAGCACTATACTACTTATGGAACCAGTCAACTTCCTATAGGTTATTACCTACTTTGCATTATTAACATCAAATGAGCTGATATGCTCTTGTTCAATTTCTATTGTGGTGAACTAGCAGCCATTAGTCTAGAGGTAGTTGCTTTCACCTCCTTGCATGGAATAATATGTTTAATCATAAATTTGTACTCTAAGTTTACAAAATGTCTATAATCAAAGTCATCAATAGAGTCAATTATTACTTTTGTACTTTCTTCAAGTGGGGGATTTAACATGTGAGAATGCATCATAGGTTTAAAGGGGTAGGCACATCAAGCATATCTTCAATCACCAAATCTTATAGAAACCTAATGAGTTCCACACTTATCAAGTATTGAGCTCAATCCATCACTTTATTATATTTCTCATCCTCATACTGATGTATTTCAAGAGATCCTTCCCCATGCCCTTCCCATATGCTACAAGTTCTCTCAACACTTCCAAGTTATAGATATTCCATTAGGCTATGTCATCTCTTATTATAGGTCTATCTTCTAAGCTCTCAAGTGTTAATCTACTCATCCCCTTCTATTACACTTCACTTACACATCCCATTTCCCCCCTTTGTGATGCCCATACATGAAAGGATTTTAGACTTTCATCCCCAACATTTAAAAATAGTAATCCACCATTAGATTTTTGAGCTCTGCACCAAACTCTTAACAAACATGCCTCTAGGGTCATGCAAAAGCTAGTAATGTGCTTCCTCAAGGCATGAGTATGTTGAGGCTATGAACTCTAGTATGTATCTATTTAGTGTTCCTTACCACCATTTGTCTAATGCTCCAATCCAAGTATCATCTAGGGTCTCAAGTCTCTCCAAGCACTCCTCCATCCACTCATAGTTTTATCTATAGCTTCTTCTTCTATGGGTTTAATATGCATCCAACCACTAATCCACATGCTCAAGAAACTCACATAAAAAGACCTCATATAAAGCATCATATAGGTTGTTTTGAACCCATTTTCTTGGATTTTATCCTTTGTAGTTTGTATGCTTCAATGTAAATTTATCTTTCACTTGTTTCAACCAATGCTCATTATTTTGAAAGGATAGTGGGTATATCATTATGACACACCATTAAAATAACAAAATTCAACATGGGTCCTAGTAACAAAACTAGAATGTTAAATAAAAGGGTGAACAAAGTTATCTTAGTTAGTGAGACATTCCTTTTACACTCAATATTTTAACACTCAACTATGTGGACATAAATCCACATAAGGCACAAGCCTTATGTCTTCCCCTGAAGTGCAACTGAGAAGGAACTAAGGCCCATGTTAGGCTAGTCATGCTATGGTGTAAGATATCAATTATGGAACTTGAGTAATTCATAGAAAGCTTAAAGTAGATTCATATATGCAAGCCTTTTATGGATTAATCCTAGAGTCATATAGGCACTTGAAGGTTCAAAAGGTTGTGTTCACTCACCTTACTCATGCTCCTAACAAGTATGGAATCACTTGGTGCAAGATCTATAATATTCTCTCTACATATTTATGATGATGTCAACATATATTATAGAGACTCTATTAATGATGCAAACTAGAAGCATTACATGAACACTACTTAACATAATTGCATTTAAAATATGACATTACATCTATTACATAGTTCATTATCAATATAAAAGATGCATAGACTAGATTCATCATGTTTTACTACAGTGATCTTCACCATTAATCATAATTCAAATAAAGTATAAAGTTCATAGCATTTAGAACAAGTAAATGCCTAGCTCTAACTACTTAATGACCCAAATGCTCACAAGCAATTTTGGGTGTTTACAAATGGAGCCTTCATGGCATCTATTTTACTCTTAAGTATAATAAATACCAAATTAGTGTATAAAAAGTAATTCTAATTCACCAGAGCTTTGTTTCACTATCTTTCAGCTCTCTACATCAATTAGATCGAGCTCCTTAAATAACTCTTTAAGAGTATTTCTACCAGGGTATAATATGCACACTGAGTGTTGAGTTAGAGCTATAGTTATCATTCCCACTAAATTCATGACTTTTCAAAGTTTATGTTATATCTACCATGTTTCCCAAATTATCAAAGATGCCCTAAAGATTTAGGAACTAGTTAACTACGTGGTAGCTGATGCAAGATATGTACTACAACCTCCAGTTGGTGCCAAAATGCCAAAATGTTAATCATTATGCAAAATTATCTCTTCAAACCCATGTGGATGTCATTTTTGTTTGAATTTAATACTTAAAAAAATAAGGGTACCAACATAATATTAGCCTTCAACTAAGGTTGACTTGGCTCTTACTTGGCACTACTTGTTTTTATAGTTAGAACTAAAGTGGTAGGCATATTGGAGGCTAAAGTTAGAGTTGTAATGGTAGGTATAAATTAAGTTGTAACTAGATTTAAACTAAAGTTTGTGGTTGGAAATAAACTAGTTTAAATAGAAGGAACTAAAGTAGTAGGCAGTGTTGAGACTAGAACATTAGATGGAGTCTAAGTTGTTAAACTAGTAGATGGTGTTGGAACAAACTTATTATTCACCTCTAGCTCCTCATAGTGTTTATATTCACTATTATGATGTGCCTAAAATATGTTTATATATAAATATATGATTTATTCTCATTTTATTCTTGTGTCATCATCCTTGCATGCTTAGTTTTGGTAGTTCAAAAGCCTACTCAAAAAACTTTTACTTTAGTGGCCTTTTTCCTATCTATATTTAACTTTGCTTCAATATCTTATAAAGTTGATTCTTATAAACTCTACTTGAAATCATATAAATTTTGTTATAACATTTGGTCAAAATCAAACTTGGATACCAACCTCTCAATTATATCCCATGCATGTGTCAATTCTATCTCATTCAAAGTTTGCACTATGTGCTTCTCTTATTTAGTGATCTTTGTAACCAAATCAATAGTAGCATTTACCCATTCTCATGATTATTAAGTCTTAATGACTATTAGATTTATTACATTTTGGTGCCTCTAGGGGCATCATCAAATTCAAATGGTTGAATTCCTTATTAGTAGTATACAAAATCAAAAAATTCAATATGTTCTCATATTCCTTGAAAACTCTAAACAATTTAGTTATTGTGGTTGCATGGAGAGCTAATTGTGCTCTCAAAGAATCAATAATATCTACTATCTCATCTAATCACAATGTTGCATTTTTAACATATTGTTCTATAGCATAGGGAACATCAATTACCTATTGTTGTTCCCTAAGGGTCTCCATCTCTTATTATAATTCTTTTCTTGCCTACTCTATGCCCTCATGAATGGCTAACATTGTTCCAATGTGGCTTTCCATGTAGGACTTAAAGTCCTCAATATAAGGGGACTATCCCTTCTTTATATCTTGTCTCTTTCATAGAGATTAAATTTACTCTCTTTATTTCAAAATTATACCTCATTCAATGATATCTTCTATCTTCCTATTCCTCACCCTTTGCATAGTGCCAGTTGATTTATCAAAGATCGAGCTCACTATGGGCAATTCGGTGATCTTCAAGTTTGGCCTCTTAAAAGCTGATGCACTTAATTCCTTGGCCCAATTTGGAAGAGTAAAATTTGATGGATCTAGTGTTTTTTCCTCTATTTGAGTGTCCTTTATAGGTTCAATCTTAGGGTATGGCTTAGGCATTAAAGGCCATATTAATTTTTACCAATCTACATTCCCTAGATGTGGTATGAGATGAACAATGTAGATAGGTTTCTTCTTTATAGCTCTCTTAGTGGCCACCACTATTATGGTCTACACTACTGATGAGGGCATTGGTGAGCTCAATTGAGTAGAATAAGTTAAAAATTAGGTGAGGGAATGAATAGTGATAGTGGAAGCAGAGGTGGAGACTAATGGAGTAGTTGTATAAATAATTTTGAAAATAGGTCCAGAAGGAGATGATGACACAAGAAGAAAAGAAGAGAAAATTATCAATGAAAAAGTAGAGATAACTGGAAATGAGATTATAAGAGATTTGCCTTTTGGGGTAGTAGATAGACGACCCTTACTTGATTGGTCACCATTAAGGGGTGCCTTTATTTTTAATCCTTGTAATCTTAGAACCTTATCTTGTTATAGCTCATCTTTGTCCACCTCATGGCTTAGATCACCCTTAATTTAAGGTTGTGCCTACTCACTTGGTTTCTCTATGGATGGTGTATGTGGACTTTCTACCTTGGATTTTCTTTTATAGCAAATTATTGTCTTTTTCACCTAAAGAGTAGTCACTTATTGGGTAGGAAGGGGAAGAGTCATATTAGATGTTATGATTGTTGAAGCCACCATAATAATTCCAATCTCTTCTTCATTAGAGGACTCCTGACAAATGATTCCATCCTCTCCTGTAATAGTGTTATCCTTCACCTAAATTGATTCTTATGCTAGTTATTATTTCACCTTTCTCAGTGTAATAGTGGACATTTGAACTTGATGAGTCTATTCTTCTTTTTGCACATCAACAACTGATGTTTCCCCTATACCTTGATCTTGCTCTTTCTTTAGAGCTATCATCATAGTAGGTGGGTTTTTTGGATCTTTTCTTTCATATTGTGGTTTCTAGAAGGTTTTGTTGTTTCAAAAATTTGAAGATGTCCATCCCCCTAGTGGTGAGACCCTGAATTTGGCTTGTCCAAGTGAGAGGGAAGGATCCACTTGGATTATTCTAAGAAATTCCTCACTCACACCAGTAGTCATATCCCTTTCCTTGACTTATACATCATATTTTTCATTGAGGAACAAGAATTCATGATCAAATGTCTCATGATCATAGGGATTGCCTAGATTATGAACTTTTTGTTGCATTTTATCATAAGGGTCCCAATCCCTATGGGGAAGAATAGATAAGGCATAAGCCTTCCTTTCACTATTAGCCTCTCTAAAATGTTTTTAGTATGTGTATTTTATCCTTGAAATTATGAGATGGGAGCCATGAAAGGTGCTCTTTTTACTCTTAATTAGGTCCTCATCTATCCCATTCTAAAATTGATATGTAATATCTTGCTCAGAACTTTGTCTAGGATAAATTTAGGGAGACAAAGAGGGTTAACCTTGTGTCCAACAACCATGATAATAGTATAGTTTGAGCATAACTAATAATCACCCAAATAAATGAGTGTAATTATAATGTTCTTAGATATCCTAGATAGAGTTTCACCATGAATTGCCATCCAAAATTGAGGATACAAATCTTCTATAATTCTTGATATGTTCCTCACATGTGCATAGATATAGATGAATGAGTATAATTCATAGATTATATTTTTAATGTACTCAATGTTTGGATTCTATAGATCCCTATTATGTCTATAAATAGTCCCCATGACTGCATCTAAAATATATGACATCATATAAAATTTTCCACCTTAGGGTCTCCTATCTTTGTAAAGTATTTGTACGTGTAGGTGGGTGCTGATAATTTGCCCCAATGCATAAGTGTGATCTGAGGTGATCAATAAATCTAGAAGTGGCACCCACTCAAAATTAAGTGGATTCTCAAGTGACCAAATAAATGGTTGAGCAATGCCATGCCAATGTAGATTCCCATCTAGAACCTGGTAATGGGCACAGGGTTCTTGTTGGTTTCTTTGAGTGTGAAGGTTTCTCTTAGGAGAATCCATTTCCTTTTTGTTATATGTTATTTTTCTTCTTCCAACCAACCACACTATGTAAATAAAAATTAGTATCTAAAATGGGTAAACATAAATACATCTCTTGGTATATATGAGATAATGGTGTTGTTGTTAATATAATGTAAGAAACCACCATTTACAATTATTCCTTTGAATAATAAGTCTCATAATAAGTAAATAGATGGCATAAATTCTAGATTAGAAATTACACAATGGATTTCTTGGTGTTTGAAGGTTAGCAAGTTAGCTAAAACTTGTTTTTCTTCTAAGAAGACATCTTCCTTGTAAGCAAATGGGTCAACATTATTGATGACCTCCCATAGAGTTGATTAGTTTTCATAGAGACCCCAAACACTATTACATCAAAAACTATGTCTATGTATTCTATTGAATCCTTGATGGAGAACTTGGACAGCTCATGGGCTCCCCTACATGCTCTAGATGAAGATTTCATAATTACTTCTGAATGCTGGTAGGATTCAACCTCTTGGTGATGGTGGCTTTGTACTTTGTTATTCAAATTGTAGTTTATTTGAATGTAGATAAGGATTTAAATTCATAAGAGGAAATATATGCTCAAGTTAGATGGTAATCAATATATCTGAGCTTGGTTAGTGGCTAGATGTTATATCTTTTTGACATTCATGTTTAGTTCATACACCATTAATCACCAATGTCTACGATCTCATCACCTTCATTCAATTTAAACTTGACCACCCAAGCCTAGTGATCATGCCATGTAGGATGCTTAATCATTCAAGGGGTACCATGATGCTATTATTTTTTACACTTATCACTATGTGGTTTAGTCAAGATTTAGTATTTGCATTTGGGTTGAATCATCTAACTTTGTGAGCTTAGAGTTTTAAAAAAATATATTTGAAGACCTAAATATTCTTTAGGGAGATTCATGAAACTTATCTTGAAAGAAAAGGCACCAAACACTTTTCCCCAAAGACCAAATTGCCATTTGGGAGGATTTATTAGATAAAGTCCCCAAATACCAAAACTTTCTGAAGACCAAAGTTTCTGAAATAAAGTTGCCACATAATAGGTGTTGAACAAAATGATATAAAGGAAAGTTCCTAACCAAAATTTATCGACCAGAATAATAACTAAAATAAAGTTCCTGAAGACCAAAATATTTTGAATACTAAAGTGTCGAATATAATTTCATGAACAAAATCTTTTGAAAACAAAAGTGCCGAAGACCGAAAAGTTCCTGAAGAGAAAAGTGTCAAGGAAACAAAAATGTCCATAATGCCAAATAATTGAATCTCAATAAGTAAATATGAATAAAATAACTTGAATAAACAAATCTAAATACATGTTATACATAGTAAGCTTCCACAATTTTCATTAATAGTTTAGTTTCAATAATTCCTAATGAAATGAGTTGTAAGATAAAATAGGTGTACCCAAATTAATTTAATGTTGAAAATGTTCAATTTCCACATATAATAAAACCATCCAAATGCAGATGCATATCCCAAATAATAAACAAGCCTTCTAAAGACAAAATGGTCTCCACTTTTTCATAGAAAATCTAAGGTGAGGTGTGTTGAATACAATAAATAATGACTCATATGGGTGAAAACTCTTGAGTTTTAAGAACCCAGAATCCATTGTTTTGCAATCCCAATATCAATCATGAACCATAATATAAAAGAGGTGATTAGATCAGAATTATGAGACTCCTAATAACATAATACAACATACTTACTTTACCCATATCTTGGACCAATGTGTGTCTAAGTGATATCTTTTACTCCTTTTTATGGATTTTATTAAAGACATGGGATGAGATATAGGTTTCATTCTAATTGGGCATTGAGTTAGTACAAATTTAGGAAGATCAGGCATTGCTCTGCTACTAACCAAGCATCCATAGCCCTGACAGTGATACCTTTGATCAACCTTCCTTCCTTCCATCATATATTTTCATGATGCATGATAAATTTATCTTATTTCAACATGTAGTTTTTTAATCCCTTTTGATTTTATTTTTTAAACTTTTGGATTATACATCTTCTTTTTCTTTTTTCTTTTTTGAATAGAATAAAGAAAGAAGGTGACCACCTTGAGCTAGTGTTAGTATAATTAAACTCATCAAAATGTTCATGTAAAATTTAATCACATCAATGGTTATTACCCCAAAAAAGTATTAGCATTTAATGTGCATTTGATCCAAGGAGATAAGAAAAGCTTTCTAAATTTGCATGGAGTTGTGGGAGAAGTTTTTATATACCTAGTGAAATCATCTACTTCATAGCATCACCATAATTAACTCTCTCATTGCTTACCTAGATTAGGAATTCTAATGTACAAGTTCTAACACCCACTGATTCAAGTTGGATTCAAAATACCCATGTTATTACTTTATTATATGAAGAGTGATCAATTATATTGTCATGATGACAAAAGGAAAACTATTTTAAAAAGTGGGAAACTACCTAAAATAAACCACTAGAATAAGAAAAGTAAACTATAGAAAGTAATAATGACTAATCTCGAAAGCATGAACTATTATAATGAAATAAAATGATTGTAAGTAGGAAACTAACTAATAAATCAAATATAACCTATCCTTACCTCTATCGAAACATGTATTGTTACTCAGAGACATCTCTAAATGGAGTAACCATGAAGTAGTGCTTTAAAAATTGTTTATTGATCAGATATGTCATTTCATTACCTTGGAGGTCTTTCAAATAAAAATCATTATTACCCAAGATCTCATAGAACTGATAAGGTCCTATCCATAGATGGGTGAACTTGTCATGATGTCCTTTCTTTTCATTGGCTTTGGTCTATAGAAGCACCAAGTCATAGATCATGAATGCTTTAGATTTTGCTCTCTTATCAAACCATATTTTGACTACATCTTGATGCCTATTAAATTTGTGTAGAGCTTCAGTCTTGGAGTATTCCATCTCTATGATATCCATTAATCTAGACTCAATCCTCTCACTAGGTTCCATGTATTCCTACATGAACTGATATGTTGGCAACTTTAGCATGATTAAGAGCATTGACTATCTCCCTTAGACCAGTAGGTATGGTGGGGATTTAAGGGCTTACTTTTATCGAGTTTGATATACCTAGAGTGCATATTTTTAAAAAATATTCCACTCTCTAGGCTTGTCCAAAGAAAAATTATTAATTGCATTGATGAGTTTCTTATTGATCAATTTATTCATTTCATTCCCATGTGGGTAGTGATTAGAGGATGATTTTATTATGATCCGATTAGCATAGGCCTACTTTTTAAACTCAATTGATTGAAATTTTGACCCATTATCACAAACTAAGTAAATAAGAGCACCAAACCTAGTTTTGATGTATTCTTCAAGAAAATGGATCACATCTAGTGCTCTTAAATTCTTGGTGGTTGTTGCCTCAATCCATTTGGTGTAGTAATCAATAGAGATGAGTATAAATTTTTGTCTAACTTAAGAGTTTGGGTTGATGATACCAATGAAATCTAAACCCCATTAGGTAAATGACTTACCCTTAATCATAGGCTATAGGGGCATTATTCCATGCACCTCTCTTATCACCAAGACCTAGAATTCATGGCACATCCTTAAATGTGAGTGAGCATCCTTGAAGACTAATTTACAATAATATACCATTATAAGTCTTATATGGGATGTGGTATTGCTATATAGATGGTCATTTCCAATCTTTTGATGCATATTTTCCATAATCTCTTAGGATTCTTCATGTGAGACACATCTTAAATAGATGTCTTCATAGTTATTCTTGTAGAGGATTCCCTTTTTGATCATGTAATGAGTATATTTGAGCCTCAAGGCTCTTTTTTCTCTCTCTTGAGTTCTTGGGGACATGTTCTAGTAAGTAATAACTAAATAATACCTACCAGTCCTTTTTGAAAACCTATGTTTGGTAGAGTTATTTGATGGTGATGTGTGGTTTTGGTTCAGTCATCAACTAAATAATACCTTATCCTCTAATGATATTGGTAGGTTTGATCTCAATATCAAAATCTTACAATTTTTCCATCCATTTTCCCCTACTCTCTCCCAACTCATTATGTCCTAGTGTAAGTTTGATAGTAAGATCTGGTATAATAGCAATGGCCTTGTTTTTTAGGATGTAATGTATGAATTTATTAATGAATTTGATAAGAGTGAAGATTTATTTATCAATTAAGGAGTATTTGAGCTTTTCATCCTTTAAGTTAGCTCTCATAAAAGTGATAGGGTGTTCTCTTTCTTCCTTATTTTTCATAAGTATAGCAGCAATGGTATGCTCTAAAGTGAATTTGTATAAAAAGAAGTCCTTAGTAAAGTCTAGGCTCACTAGTACTAGGGCCTATGATATAGCATTCTTAATGTCTTGGAAGGATTTCTTGGCTTTCGGTGTCCATTCCACTTTGGCATCTTATTTGAGCATTGCATTTAGAGGTTTAACAATCTCTATAAATCTTGATATGAATTTTCTCATAAATTTAATCTTCCCAAAGAAGGACTTCAACTCCCTTTTACTATTTAGAAACATTATTTTTTAAATTCCTTGAATTTTTTTTGGGTCAATGGTGATCCCATCTTTGGTTATAATGTAGCCCAATAACTTGCCTTTATTAACACCGAATATGCTCTTTTGGGGGTTTAGAGAGATACCAAACTTATTGCATTTATCAAATATGAACTGAAGATGGTATATATGGTCAACCCTATTCTTATAAAAAAATAGTGAGATCATCCATGTATATAATTATGAATTTACCTATCAGTCCCTAAAATGCATGATTCATCACTCTTTGAAAATTAGATCCAGCATTAATCAACCCAAATGGCATTCTCTTATACACATAAATTCTCTATTTTGTAGTAAACATTATTTTCATTCTATCCTATAATTCCACTAATACTTGATTATATCATGAAAATCCATGTAAGAAAGACATCATTCCAAAACCATTCACATTTTGTATCACCTCATCTAATAAGGTAAGGTGATAGTTGTCTTTCTCAAAAGCTTTATTAAGGTTCCTGAAGTCAACACATAGTCTAATTTTACTACTCTTTTTCCTAAGTGGAACTAAATTATCTACCCAAGTTGAATGCATAATAAGAAAGACTATTTGGGCACTTAGCAACTTCTCTACTTCCTTTTAAATTAGAATAAGATTAATCAATCTTTATCACTGCCTAAATGTATTATGATCTAGCTTGAGTGGAAATGTATGGGTGATGAATCTAGGGTTGAATATCCTCAAGTCATCATACATCCATGTAATTACATATTTTTATATGATAATTAATTCCTTGACCCATTGCCTTTTGTATAGAGTGTGGCTTAAGCCAATATTGATGAGGTGTGCATTCCTTTCATCACCCACATTTCCTGAATTGAACTCAGATTCATTAAGCTTGAGATGCCTTTATTGTTGTGCTTGAGGATACATATCAAAATATCTTTTCAAGGTGACCATCCCCAATGGGAGATAATTTTCCTTTAGTTGTATGACATATTTTTCATCCAATTCTTCATGACACCTATGAATTCCTTTCTCATCATCAATTATCTAGGACTTAAACTATTCTAAATTGGTCAAAAACTAGATGATCTATTGATCATCATCAAACACTTGAGAATTTTTAATATTGTTTAGTACTAATGGACATGGTACTAATTCTATGGAGAACTTATGTACTTTTTACTATTGTATGGGTGATAAATTTGTTATTAAAGTAGCTAGTGAATCAATAGCTAGGTTTTGTTCTATTAGAATGGCCACTATACTGAAAGCCTTAAATGACTCAATTAAATCATAGGCTCTATGCTTGTAATTATTTAAATATGACAATGTTACTTATTCCTGACCTAGTTAATCACCAATTCTGAGTCTTCATATACCAGGAGTTCTTTGACATTGTTCTTAAGGGAAAACTATAATCCCAAAATCAAGATTTGAGTTGTACTCTATTATTAGTATGTGGAAATTAGAGCTTGTACACTACTAAGGATTTATTTCCTTGTGGATCAATTAATTCAACACCAATACCTAATCCTTGATTGGATCTCACTCTATCAAAATGGAGGGTCCATAATTGGGAAGAGCCCTGCACTTCTTCCTATGTTTCATGATCCGTAGTAAATGTATAAATTCCAAGACTAGGAGACTTGTAACTTACTTCTTCATTAGCAGTGTTGTACTCTATGATAGGGTAATTCATCTTTGTCTCTCAATCAATCCTAACCTAGTTGGTAATACCCATCCATGGCAACCAAATGTGAGATAAGTCTATGGAAAAATATCCATTGATCATTTTCAACCAATCTCTACTTAATAGTAATTCATACCCCTCAAGAATATCTACTACTAGTATGTCAATAATCATCTATACTCAAGGTTATGATGTAACCTAGATTCTTACATTATTAAGTTCTCCTATCATAAGTACTACTAATTTATATAGCTATAAAATAATCCTCTTGGATGGACTTAGGGTCAAACTAAGATTTTTTGCAAATTGAGGTTGGCATCACCATTGCTAAAGCTCTAGAATATACCAAACAATTATGTATGTTCTTACCAAATACACGAATGGTTAGTAATAATAGGGGGACCTCATGCATGCTTTTATATATAACATTTCTGTTAGTTACTTTGGATTTTTACGTAATAGATTTTTCTGTGATAGATTCCATAAGATCTCCCTTTGCTCTATGATTTATGTCAATTCATGAAGAGTGATATTTGCCTTGATCTTCTTCATATCCTCAACATTGTTATATCCTCCCTTGTTTTATTCTTCTCTATGTTGAGGTTGTTCATTCCCTTTTGGAGGAGGATTATTGTCAACTTTAGGATTCATGAGAATAACTATGTTATTAGGAGGAGTAAAAGTGGTGAGAGGCTATATATTCCTTAGATTGTAATTATTCCTATTGAACTATTGAAATTCTTTTACTTCATTAGAATTATCCTATAGAACATTGTCATCTTCACTAGGGAAGCGAAACTCACAAGTTTCAAAGACCATATCTAAACTTGAGGGGCCATATTCATGAGTTACATCCATATGATTTAACATTTGATCTTATTTAATCATTTACCTTTGAAATATGTTAAATGTTGCACAAAAATATACACAGTCCAATTCCCCATGTTGTGATGTGTTATGAACTCTAGACCAATTAGACAAAGATTTCTCCATGATATTAATTTCTAGTAGCTTAGTGGACTATTATTATTTTGTAGTATTTTTGGTTCTATTGAAATGTCTATTATATCTTAGAAAGTCCAAATTCTAGTTAAAATTCTAATTTATGGTATTACCCATCCTTTTTTGCATATTCAAGAAATCATTTCTCAACTTTTGGACCATTCTTTGTATAAAATCCAATTTAGCTTTGGTGGAATCAAAACCCTAAGAGACTATTGTGTTGGTGTGATATAGATGTTGATTTTTTTGTTTCTATTGATGGCCAGTCCTTTGTGTTTGATTATTTAGGAAACTATAATTCTAATTTGTTGCTTGTTGTGTCATGGGAGGTAGAGTGTAGAACTAATTTTGGTTGAATGCATGGAAATTTTGATTATCATGTGGTATTGGACTCAAATATGGAAATACATTATTTAATGTTAATCCACCTAAATTTTGAGGATTGAGTTGCTTGTCAATGTTAATAACTTCTTGATATGTCAATGCTAAAGTATTAGCTATGGCAGTTCTCCATAAAAATACTATAGTGATGGGGCCCAGAGAATTTTTATGTATCTATAATGATATATCTACATCCTCCTTGTATGTGACATTTAATTTATTGTACATCTTCTAAAATCTTGCATTGAAGTCCTAGATTGACTCATTAGGCTCCCTTTTCATGCTGGTGAAATGTTGATACACCAAACTTGGATTATTAATCTACCTAAATTGTGCAAGAAAATTATTTTGGCATTTATTCCATACTATGATGGAACTTTATTGCAAATTAAGATACCGATTTTAAGCATAATATTTAAAAATAAATGGGAAAAGCCTGCATGCAACATCGTTGTGGGTGACATTCATTAATCTCAGAGCAGCCTTAAAAATTTTGATGTGTTCATATACCATCCTCCCACTTGAGGGGGAGAAGGTGGGAAATTATTTCTCTAGGTTCCTTGGTAGATCATGTTGGTCTCTAAGGATGGCAATAGAAAATTTAACTAAGGTTGAGCCATATAATGATTGATAAGTAGAACATTTATTACTAGGGAAGTTGTCCTATCTTAGTGTACTTTAGGAATGATAGGTACTAGTTTAGGCCTCCTATGACTTAGGAAAGGTGAAACCAAAATTATTTCATGGGATATAGATGTTTTTAATCTCTTAAGTTTCTCAGTTCAAATCTACGTAGTCACTAACTTCTACTATTGAGAAAACACACAAGTGTGCCCTCCTTCTAACACTAGTTTTTTACTTCTATTGATGTGGTTTTAAGCACACCTCAAAAAAATGAATGAGGTAACCTCTAAAATTTTAGGATATTTAAAAAATCAAGTTTCCACTCTAAGTCATAAGTTTTAGGTATGCATTTAAAACAACCATGTAGTGGAATAGCAGGTTGAGCCTGTAGGTTATTTAACTAGGTTTATGGAAGGATTCATGAAATCTAATATAAAATAATCACTAAGTGAGTTGGATGGGTGGAAAGTTACTCGATAGTGGGTAGATATTAAATAAACTCAAAAGAGGGGAAAGGTAAGGTAATAAAGAAGGCTCTATGTTCCTGAAAGGTCACTTCTTGGTTGTTTCTTTGGTGGATAAGTATCTCCAAGACCAATGTTTATTGCTTGTAACTATTACACACTCACAAAAAAACATTATTAGTAGTCTGTGAAACTAAGTATAATAAGCTTAATGATCTCAACTAAAGTTTGATCTCCTTAGAATTTTTATTTCACACCCTTATCTGAGAGGTTACAACTCAGACTAAAAAGTTATCTAGAGTAGATAGAATACACACCTAGAAGACTATACCAAAAAAATACTCTTACACAACTCTAATTATCAATTAAATATATACTAAGCACTTGAAACTAATGAAATTTACCAATCCTTAATATTTTTTGCACATCTGAGATCAGCATTCATCAATTAAAATAATTAGATTCATCTGTAACATTAGCACACATCAAAATTATTGAGTTGATACAGATAATGAAGCTAAAATTTTAACAACATAGAAAAGGAAGAAAAGAGAACAAACACAGTTGCATGACAATTTACTAATTGATTTCTTCTTGTATATTGATTAAAAATCCAACCCTTGAAAGAGGGTTTTACATGTATATAAATGACTTGGGGAAGGGGTTGCCTCATCCTCCAAGTGTATCAAAACTTTAGATTACATTAGGATAACTAGAGCCTAAGTTTTAGTTGGATACAAAATTATATATTATAACTCATAGATTACATTAATCATGTATATATGCATGCTGGAAAAACAATTCATTTAATTATTACATAAATATAACAAGGATTGACTAGTTGCGGTTAATTGAATAAGTATTACATGCAAAATTATATAAAATTAGCCTTTGACTAAGGCTAACTTAGTTCCTACTTGGCACTACTTGTTATGTTGGCTATAATAAAAGTGGTAAGCATATCAGAGGCTAAAGTTGGAGCCACAATGATAATCAGAACTAAAGTTGTAACTAGATTTGAATAAGTGGTTGAGGATGGAAATGAACTAGCTGAATTATAAGGAACTAAAATAGTAGGTGGTGTTAAGACTAGGACATTAAGTGGATTCTGAGTTATTAAACTAGTAGATGGTGTTATATCAGACTTATTCTTGGCCTATAGATCCTAATAGTGTTTATATCCACTAGCATTTTATGCCTACACTATTATCATGTTTAAAAGAGATGGTTTGTTCACCCTAACCACTTGTGTCATAGCCTTTCATGCTCAGTTTTGGTAGCTCAGAAGCCTACCCAAAAAAAAATTACTTAAGTGGCTTTATTCATTTCCAAACTTAGATTTACTTCAATATCTTCTAAATTTAAGCCTTTTAAACTCTACTTGAAATTATATAAATCTTGTTGTAAAATTTGGTTAAAAATAGACCTGGCCACCAACTTCCTAGTGTTATCCCATGCACATGTCAATTTTAGATCATTCAAAATTTCCATTACGTGTTTCTCTTATTTAATGATCTTTTTAACAAAAGCATTAGTAACATTTACCCATTCCTAGGCTTCTTGAGTCCTAATGATTGTTACATTTATTGCATATGATGCCTTTAGAGGGTTCATCAAATTCAAATGGCTGACTACCTTATTGGTAGTATACAAAACCAAAAAAATCAATATGTTCTCATCTTCCTTGAAAACCTTAAACAATATATTTATTGTGATTGCATGGGGAGCCAATTGTTCTCTCAGAGAATGAATGGTATCTAATATCTCATATAGTCCTAATTTTACACTTTGGGCATCTTGTTTTATCCTAGAGGCAATAAGGATTACCTATTATTATTCCCTGAGGTTCTCCAGCTCTTCTTACAATTCTTTTCTTAATTGATTTTTTCCCTCATGAATGGCTAACATTACTCCAATGTGGGTCTCTATGTAGGACTTAAATTCCTCAATATAAGGGGACTAACCCTTCTTTCTATCTTATCTCTTTCATAGAGAGTAAATTTACTCTCTTTCTTCTAAAATTAGACTTTTTCCAATGTTATCTTCTATATTCTTCTTCCTCACCCTTTGCATGGATCCAGTTGATTTATCAAAGATTGATCTCACAATGGGTAGCTTGGTGATCTTCAAGTTTGGCCCCTTAGAAGCTGATGCTCTTAATTCCTTAGCCCAATTTGGAATAGTCAACTTTGATGGATATATTGTAGGTGCCTATATTTTAGTGTCTTCTATAGGTTTAATCTCAAGGTTTAGCTTACGCATTGAAGGCCATATTATTTTTAACTAATATACATTCCCTAGATGTGGTATGGGATGAATAATGTAGACTAGTTTATTCTTTGGATATCTCTTGGTGGCCACCACTGTTATGGTCTGCATTGGTCTTAATGAGGGCATTGGTGAGATCAATTAAGTGGAAGAAGATAAGACTTGGGTGAGGGGATAAATAGTGATAGTAGAAGTAGAGGTCGATACTAATGGATCAATTTTATAAACAATTGTGAAGATAGGTCTAAAAGGAGATGATAACATAGGAGTCAAAGAAGAGACAATTGGCAAAAAAAAAATTGAAACAATTGGAAATGAGATTATAGGAGATTGGCCTTTAGGGGAAGTAGATAAATCACCCTTACCTAATTGGACACCACTAAGGGGTGCCTTTCCTTTTAATCTTTAAATTCTTAAAACCTTAGCTTGATGTAGCTCTTCTTCACCTACCTCATGTCTTTACTCACCCTCAATTGAAGGTTGTGCCTGCTCACTTAGTTTCTTTATGAATGGTATCTATGGCCTTTCTACCATGGATTTTATTTTATAACAAATTAATATCTTTTATACCTGAGGAGTAGTCACTTGTTGTGTAGGAAGGGGAAGATTCATACTAGATTTTATGGTTGTTGAATCTATCATAGTAGGTGCAATCTCTTCCTCATCATAAGAATCTAGACAAATGATTTCTTCCTCTCCCCCAATGGTGTTTTCCTTCACCTAAATTGATTATTATTCTAGTTCTTGTTCACCTTCTTTAGTTCAATAGTGGGCATTTGAACTTGAGGGTATGTTCTTCCTCTTGCACATCAATAGTTGATGTCTCCCATACACCTTGATTTTAATCTTATTATGGATTTTTCATCATATTAGGTGGGTTTTTTGGATCCTAGCTTTAATTTTATGGCTATTAGAAGGTAATGTTATTCTAAAAATCTAAATATGTTTATCCCCCTACTAGTGCAACCCTAAATTTGGCTTGTCAAAGTATGAGGGAAGGATCTATTTAGATTACTCTAAGAAATTCCTTACTCCATCAATCATAGCCCTTTCCTTGACTTTTACATCATCTTTTGCATTAAGGAACAAGAAGTTGTGATTAAAAGGCTCATGCTTATATGGAATGCCCAGATTATGAACTTTTGTTACACTTTCTTGTGGGGTCCCAATTCTGATGGGGTAGAGTAGCTAAGGTATAAGCCTTCCTTACACCGCCAGCCTCTCTAAAATGTCTTCAATATGTATATTGCATCCTCCTAGCTATGATATGGGAGACATGGAAGGTGTTTTTTTTCTCTTAGTCAGGTCTTCATCTATCCCATTCTATATCTGATATCTAATATCCTACTTAGCAACTTTATCTGAGATGAATTTGGGGTGATGAAGAGGTTCGACCTTATGTCCAATAACCATGATAATATTATAGCCTAATTATAGCTAATAATCACCTAAAGACATGAGAATATTGTAAATGTTCTTGGATATCCTAGTTAGAGGTTCACCATGAATTGTCATGCAAACTTGAGGATAAAAATCCTACACAATTCTTGATATGTTCCTCACATATGCATAGATGTGGATGA
Organism: Torreya grandis; assembly: GCA_037957365.1. Classification (NCBI taxonomy): domain Eukaryota; kingdom Viridiplantae; phylum Streptophyta; class Pinopsida; order Cupressales; family Taxaceae; genus Torreya; species Torreya grandis. The sequence goes on from JARHVA010001697.1 coordinate 1,437,078, forward strand.
ATGAGTAGAAGTCACAAATTTTATTCTTGATGTACTCAAGTTTTGGATCCCACAGAGCCTTATTATCTCTACAAATAGTTCTCATAACTCTATCCAAAATATATGACATCATATAAAATTTTCCACATTGGGGCCTCTTGTCTTTGTACAGTATCTATTTTTATAGGTGAGCATTGATAATTTCCCCCAATGTATAGGTGCACTCTGAGGTGATAAATAGATCAAGTAGTGGTACCCACTCTAAATGAAGTGGATGCTTGGGTGGCTAAACAAATGGTTGAATAATGTCATGCTAATGAGGATTCCCATCCAAAACATTGTAATGGGCACAGGGTTCTTATTGGCTTCTTTGAGTATGAAGGTTTCTCTCAAAATAATCCATTTCCTTATTGTTTGTTCTATGTTATTATTTTTATTCCAACCAGCCACACTATGCAAATCAAAGGTAGCATCTATAATGGGTAAACATAAATACCTCATGAATGCATTACCTGATATATATATTATGATGGTGTTATTATTGACATAATGTAAGAAACTAACATTTTTAATTCTCCCTTCAAAGAAAATGTCTCTCAATAATTCAATTCATGGCATTAATTTTGGCTTAGTAGCTACACAATAGAGTGCTTAGCATTTGAAGGGTAGTAAGACAAATGTAACTTATTTTTCTTCAATAGAGATGTCTTCCTCATAAGTGAATGGGTTGACATTCTCTATGACCTCCCATAAAACTGAGTAATTGTCTTAGAGACTCTCATACACTATTGTATCAAAACTTATATCTACGTATTCTATTTAATCCTTGATGGAGAACCTAGATGGTGCTTGGGCTCTCTTATATGCTCTAGATGAAGATGCCATCATTAGTTAAAAATGCTAGTAGGATTTGAGATCTTGGTGATGGTGGTTTGGCACTTTGTAACATAAATTTTAGTTTGTTTGAATGCAGCTAGGGATTTAAATTTGTAGGAGGTAATATATGCTTGAGTTTGATGGTAATTAATGGATGTGAGCTTGGTTAGTGGCTCGATGTTATAACTTTTTGGAATTTATGTCCAATTTGTGCACCATTAATCACCTAAATATATGATCTCATCACCTTCATTCAATTTTAACTTGACCACCAGGGCCTATTGAACATGCCACATAGGTTGCTTACTCATTCTAGGGCTGCCATTGTGCTATTATTTTTTATACTTGTCACTATGTGGTTTAGTTTAGAGTCAGCATTTGTATATGGGTTGAATCATCTAAATTTGTGAGTCTAGAATTATAAAATAAAATATCCAAAGACCTAGATGTTCTTTTGGGAGATTCATGAAACTTATCTTGAAATAAAAGTCACCAAACACTTTTCCTTGAAGACCAAATGTCCATTCGTAAGGATTTGTCAGAAAAAGTCCCTGAAGACCAAAACTTCCCAAAGACTAAAATCTCTAAATAAATCTATCACATAAAATTTGATAAACAAAATGACCCAAAGGAAAGTTCTCAACCAAAATTTGACGATCAGAACAACACCTAAAAGAAATTTCTTGATTGAAAGTCCTCGAAGACCAAAATATTCTGAAGACTGAAGTGTTGAACAAGATTTACTAAATAAAAGCTTCTGAAAACCACTGTACTGAAGACCAAAATGTTCCCACAAATAAAAATGTCAAGGACCCAAAAATGTCCATAATGCCAAATAAGTAAATCTAAATAATTAAATTCAGATAAAATAACCCAAATAAACAAATCTTAATAAATGTTATACATAGTAAGCTTCCACAATTTTCATTAATAGTTTAGTTTGAATAATTCCTTCCAATGAAATGAGTTGTGGGAGAAAACATGTGTACCCAAAGTGATTTAATGTTAAAAATTTCTAATTTCCATAGATAATAAAACTCACCAAACATAGATGAATATCCCAAATAATAAACAATCCTTCTAAAAACAAAGGGGGTCCCCACTTTTTCTTAGAAAATCCAAGGTGGAGTTTGTTGAATACAACACACACACACACACACACACACACACACACATATACTTTAAAAATAAAAATATCTTTAGAGTAAAAGAGATTCTCTTCCTTAAGCTCCTCCTCCTCAAACTTCCAACCTACAAATAAAATAAAGTAAAAATGAGAGCCAAAACTTAGAAAATTAGTTTTATTTAATTACATTAGAAATTAGGGTAATTTGAATTTATAACCCTAGATCCTAGGGTGCATGAGATTTTGATTTGAGGGTCAGGATTTGTCCCACCACTTGCAAGTGGAAACTCTTGACTTTTTAATTTGTCTTTTAGATTAATCAACCTAGTTATTAAATTTTCTTAGACACATTTTTAAAATAAACTCTTCCTTCCTAGTTTTCTCAAAAAGATAACATTAAATATCAAATTTTATTTGTTAACATTAAGTAATAATTTGACCTTTGAAAGTAAGTCTTATATAATTATTAAACTAAAATAATTAGAGGCAAATTAAATAAATTTAATATATAATTTGTAATGAAATTATGGTGGTTAAACAACCCTATTCAACTTACCAGTGTTGAAATTTTAGTGAAAAAAAACCTTTTTAAAGGATTTATAGCATGTATATTTTGGACATTACACATCATTATTATATATAATTTACCACATTATTTGCATTTAAATTAGGTTGAAAATCATTATCATTACTTCTATCCTTAAGTATTTCTTTTTTGGAAACTTGGCACTACTAGAATTATAGCATTTGATCAATATTTAAGCATGTTTGCATATAAAATATTGATCTCAAATATTTAACAAAAAGTGTTGAAGACTACTTTGTCCTTAATTATTGGAAGCAGGCTATGTGAAAAGATACTTTAGTTCACTATCCATTAGTTGATGAGTAATTTGTAATCATAGTCTTAAATTTAAGCACACAATAACTAATAGTCTCATTTGATCCTTATTTGAATTGAGATAATTATGTAAATGTGACCTTCATACTTATATTGATTAAAAAGTTATCTAAAAATTCATAAAATAATGTTATAAACAAATATATATATCCACATGGTAAAGCACAACATTGTTTTAACTAATTTTAGATTTAGTGATCTAAATAAACCAAAACACTAAGTCTAATCAAAATGTATAGCATATGTCTAATTTAAACAAATATGATTATAACAACAGAGTATAACTAATTTGTTAAAATTTAATATTTATGTAAATGACCTAGTATATAGTGTACATATCATGTTTAAGTTTGTGATAGTGTACAATCATTAAAAGGGGTATGTATGGGCTCTATGTTGACTTAAATAAGGAAATAGAATGTGAAACTTGTTGGGACAAGTTTGGTGTTGGATGCATGCCTATGATGATTAAATTCATTTTTACTCTATGAGATTCATCTAAAATATATGTATATACATGAAAATTTGGATTGATGTGCCTATACCTATAAACAGCTCTTGTATATTCATATTTATTCTGACTTGCATAAATAAATCTATTTTAATTCTCTTTACCTAAAGGCCCTAGCTTGCACCCTTGAAACTTACTTATCCTGTATAAATGGATTTGAGAAGATGGATTGATATGACCTCAACCATCCCCAATAGGTGGATAAGTGATGTCTACATTTTGATACTCTGAATAGGGCTCAAACCACACATAGTTCTCCCACTTAGCTGAGTGTATGTAATCAATGTAATACTAGCACATTGTATAATCTTGTGTATGGATTTCCACACTTGAAAACCTATTATTTTGAACTTATAATGGTAATAAAAGATTTTTTAGGGCCTTCTCCTTTGAATTGTTTTAAATTTGAATATTTAGGATAATTCCTCTGAATGTGTAGATGTCTTCCAATGATAGTTAAGTGTAGATAGGAATAGGCTAAGGCTAGCTTTATATAAATAGTTGACTCTATGTAATTTCCCTCTATAATGACATGTGAAATATATGATCTAACTCAAATGAAAAATTTGAACATTTAAAATAGTATTTAAATTTCATGTGGATGAGTCCAACCAAGGCAAATGGATCTGGTAACCGAATCCATCTAAATATCATTGGAACTCTCTATAAATTAAGAAATAATGATATGAGATAGGGACATGGTAAAAGTACAATAATAAGTTTTTGAAGTAGATACTAGGGAAATATTATGTATCAATAATGCTAATTTGGAAAGGTTGAACAAAACTATGGGAGAATGGTTATGAGAGAGTGTGAGGAAGAGTTATTTATGTGCACCAAGTCAATACACAAAGGGTTGGACAAAATTGACAATTTCAAGTGTCAAATACAAAATATGAGTGTTTACATTATCCCCCACTTTAATCTAGTAATTTAAATGTTATAATAAAAGGATAGAGGGTGTTCCCTAAGTGTAACCATGTTAGATGCATTCAATTATGAGCTAAGTGTTGTGCTTGCTCCATGTAAAAGCTGTAACGAAACATGTAAAAATTAGTTTTCACTTGTGATATAAAATCTAAAGTAAAATCATAGAACATAATTTGATTTTAAATTAAAATTAATGAATTCACCTATATGCACGTGAACCAATTTTCCTTTTGGATATAATAGAGAGCAAGGTGATTATGCCCCTTGGAGATGCTAGTGTTAAAACTAAGGGTTGAGCTAAATATTCCCCAACCCTTATTGGAAATGAAGAAATTCTTAGAATTTAATTCATGAAAAACCTCTATAACACTACTCATTATATTTTTTTCTAGATAATGGGACCCAGCATTGGTTCCAATAAATATGATAATCTAAGAACTTGTGAATCTGAGTAAGTTTTCTGAATGATTTACTACAAACAAATTTTATGATTCAATCTAAAAATTTGAGTATAGTTGAGTAGAACCTAAGTAAATATTTTTTTAGAGTGCATCACATATGACACCAATATAATATCATGTAATCTAAGTAATATAACATGTGCTAAAATATTGTAATATGTGTAAACTATTCTCATATACCATGCATATGCCCACAATTTGATAAACAACTCAAGCATAGAGTTGTTGTTGTGACCTGTATTGAGAGAAGATAACTCTTGAGGGAAGATTACTAGTATGCCCACAAAGTAGATGAAAGAGTGTGATCTCTTTATTGTAATTTCCTTCTGTAATGAGTTGAATACAATTGTGTGTTGCCTCTCATATTCTATGTTATTTCTTATTTCTAGTTACTTATACTTCTGGTATAATTCTGCATTTAGTTGCTTATACAAAGGTAATCATATGTGCTCTTAATTTTGACAAGTGGTGTCAGAGCTTTGTGGAACCTAGGTCCTATCAATTGGTATCAGAGTGAGGTTGGAGGTTTTCAGAGCGAGGTTTACTAATAGTTGGTTTAGATCTGTTTAGTATGTTTTGATTACAGGTTACTCTTAGGGGTTTCTGATTGAGTGGGAGTATAGCAACGGCAGAAGAAGGTAAGCTGAGAATGGAGAAATTTAGACATAGGTGTAGCACCATAGGGTGTGTGGTGGTTGGTATTCAAGATTGAGCTTGAAGAGGGATACAAGCCAGGATACAGATTAGACAATGTATTGGTACAGGTACAAGTGCAGTTGTTTATCTCCAAGTGGGAGATTGTTAGGTTGTGGAGATAAAAGCTTCACCCAGATGCAAACATGGAGGAGGGTGCTGAGTGTCACAGTCACTAACATCGACAGGATCACTGACATCAGGAAGGGGTCGATAGAAAGCAATCGACATTGGTAGGAGTTGGCCGACGTCGGTTACCTCTAGTCAGATAGGGATCGACGTCAGTTGCCTGTGCAGTTTTAGAACTGGCTATTGATGAACAGTTAGTTTGTTGAATGGGTTGTTTGCATGTTAAAGACTAGTTCGAGTCTTTAGCCATTTGTCTAATTATTGTATGCATGGGATCTATATAATAGACTCATGGGCTATATTGTAAAGTTGTAGAGCTAGGAGAGTTCTTCCCATGGTGGAATCACAAGGGTTCTTCTAGGTATGTAAGATCAGGATTGATCTGTAGGGTGTGAAAGATTAGGTTGGAGATCTACATATGATAAGTAAGATCAAGTTGGTCTACAGGGGTGTGTGTGTGCGAGGGTCAAAAGGAGATCTATGGGGTAGCAAGATCCAAGATGACAGCAACACATCAAGGAGCAAGATCATGGTGAGATCTACTTGGAGTACCAGTTTATACTCAGTTGTATTGGCAGTATTGTATTGACTAGTTGAGGTGAACAATAGCTCTGTGCTTGAGTTGTTTGTTGTGACTTGTATTGAGAGAAGATAACTCTTGAGGGAAGATTACTGGTATGCCCATGAAGTGGATGAAAGAGTGTGATCTCTTTATTGTAATTTCCTTCTATAATGAGTTGAATACAATTGTGTGTTGCCTCTCATATTCTATGTTATTTCTTTTTTCTAGTTACTTGTACTTCTGGTATAATTCTACATTTAGTTTCTTATACAAAGGTAATCATATGTGCTCTTAATTCTGACAAGTGGTGTCAGAGCTTTGTGGAACCTAGGTCCTATCATATCTAACATATGTCCCCAAATTTTTCAAAACTATCATAATCTATGTGAAACCTTTAATAATTTACGTAGACCTATAATAATTTTTCCCAAAGTCTTTTTTTTTTGTGCCCAAATATTGAATGTATTGATGTGAAGGGATTAGTCTATGAGGCAAACCCATTGTATATTCCCCCTTTTTAGGTGAGGTATGTATCTGATAAATTACTCTTCTAAAAAGAAAAGATTTAAATACATTATGTTATATAAAAAAATATGTAAGCATGTGCTACCATGATTAGATTATGTCATCATCGAAAGATTTGATCATCTTAGCATATGTGAAATATGTATCCTAATACATAAAAGCGTCATGTTAAGATAAATATATAAATGGGGCATGTAGTAAATAATCATGAGAGTAACAATCATAGAAGCACTGAATAATTACTACATAGAAGATGCATGATAGGTATCATGGCATTGCACACAAGAAAAAGAATGTGTGATATGAATCATGACACCAAAATCTCACCAAAAAAACCTAAATTTGTCCACACATAGAAAATAGATTCATTGAGCCACACATAATTTCATGGTCATGACACACAAAATCATAATTCATGCATATAACACATAGTCAAATAGGGTAAAGAGCCACACAATGAACACTCAATGCCACATAGAGTAAGAGTCACACATAAACAAAGTAACGCACTGAACATGTAGAGAAAAATCCACATAGAGTAAGAGTAAAACATAAAATGAGTCATATGATTAACACCTAATATCACATAGATTTAAATTCAAATAGAGAAAGAATCATGAAATGTAATGCACAATCAAGGATCACATATAACATGCAGTAGCATCAAATATTCATAGAACAAGGTTAATATATGCAATCAATGTATGTAATCATGATACATATAAATATAATATCCAAATAAATAACACTCTAAGTAGTATGAGTTATAATAAGCCATGTGAAATCAATGTAAAAATTATCAATATGATCAATGGAATGGTCATATAAATATGTAACCTATGTAAAGTGTATCAAGATGTCCCTAGTGTCAGCATGCCTCCAATGTAGGATAGGTAGCTTCTGGGTAAAGTAATACCCTGCATCTAGATGTCTATGTCATATATACAACTTGTATGTCCTACATCCTACTCATGTATTTTATGAAACAAGTGAATATTAAAAATAGATATATAATCTCTCATGTATGATCAATCATAGAGAAATCATGTAAAATAACAATACATGTTATGCATAGGCCCTTTTTTGGAATTTTTTTTGGTAATTTTTAAATTTTTAGAATCTAATTTATGAATTATGTGAAGATTAGAGGCCTAAAATGGCCTCCAATGGATGCAAAAAACTTATGTAGAGACTCTATTGATAAAGTATTGAACTATGGGAACCTGATCTCATCAAATGCCTAAATTCCATCATTGTATGAGTCTATGGAAATCACCTTCACCTTTCATTTTTATATTTACCAAATTTTATGTACATGAATTGAATTTTATTTGATTATGTATGAATTCTCATAATCTATCTTATGAGAGAATTCTTTCTCACTTATCTTTGAGTCCTTTATCTTTCGGTGCTCACTGTCTCCATCATGTGGAATATTGATTATATGTACTTCATAAAATAAGGTTACGTATTTATTTAGAATGTCAATTGTAACCTACATTTATTTCAACCATTTATGTCTAAGTGTATCCTAAAATTAATCACCAAGGCACATCAAAAATATAAATTTATCAATAACCTTAGGCCCGTAAGTGACTGATAATGTAATATGTCTAATTGATCCCTCACAATATATATTTTGTTGAAATTAATTTATGTAATGGCCCAACAATTTTAATAATACAATATTATATGTATTTTGCCCTTCTTCATCATTTATCTAATTTTTTCATAAATAGTTATCCTTATTATATATTTTAATGGTAAAAATGTCATGTCACAAATGCTTGAACTCATTGCATGTTAAGTTTCTAGATCATGTCATGTTGGAAACCATTATTGGTGGTTTATTTAGTATCTTAGTCACAATGATAATCACTTCATATTTAAAATTCTAAATCTTTTATGCTATTGCTACACAAATATTTGTATCATCTTTTTTATTTGATAATAACTATAAAAATTTATTTCCTTCCTAAGTTGATAATCTACCCATAACTATATGATGAGTCATAGATAGAGCCATCAAATGCATATCAAGTAATATTTTTAGTATAGTACTCAGTGTATCTTATGCATTTATAATATGTAATATGATAATCATTATTTATCCATGAAATTTATATTGTTTATTGATTTTGTTATAAATACATGGTGTAATCCCTTAATACATCTTGCAATGTTCTATGTCTCTTGCTCTGTAGTCGTGCTAGAATTTACAAAAAAAATACTTTAATTGGGTACTTATCCTTGAAGTATGTTGTCATGAACTTATATTGCAATAATTATTTATATTTGTATCCTTATGTAGACACTAAATTTGAATTATATAGTACCTTCATCATGGATACTTATCAAATACACATCATGTATGTACTTTCAGCTTCTAGACCTTCCCATTATCGAAAGGATCACATACATTATCTCTTTATGACAAATTGTTTATCTCTTAGTCCAACTAGTGTTATTCTAATGATCCAAGCCTTATATCATTCTAAGAGTATTATAAACCTAATTATCTTATATCTCTACAAGTTTTGGATATGTGCTTATTTTCCAACTTTCTAGACACTTGTGTCCCAGTCAAATGCCTACTTTGACATAAGTGTCCTATTATAATGCAAGTTTCTAGTGCCCTATAGGCATCAAATTTTCAAATCAAACATATACCTATGGTCATCCTAAGTGATTTAATGTGAGATATTTCTAAAATGGATATATATATATATATATATATATTTTTTTTATCAACCCTAATTCATTATTACCTAGCACATACCTAACAACTCACAAGATAACCTACCAAAAGCATTCAAGTGAGAAAAACTTCCCTAGTTTCTCCTATTTCCATATCAGTCATAGGGAGAGCACATCTATAGGTTTGAAGTACTAAAGGATCACTCCATGATTCATATTTGCCAAGTTACAAGATAAATAATTATTGTACTTTATTTACACATATTGAATCCATGTGCACACACAAGCCAACACATACGAGTGAACTATATCAGTATGAGGCCCTCTTCGAAGTAGTGGCTATCTAGGCAAAACCCACTAATAGAGGGATCTTTAAAGTTAGCTCAACATTGTGATCCCACTAACCAATTTTTCCCATAGACACTATGAATATGAAAAACTAGGGTTTTTTAATTTTACAAGGAGTGACAACCCATGATCTAAATCTAAGCACACTAGAGTGAAGGTGACACAAAACCTAGAATATCCTAGGTGGTCACATCTAGATCTAGTAGATATTTCATATTGGACACCTATGTCCAAGTTAAATAAAATAATTAACATAATTATCTAAGTTTACTCAAATTTATAGGATTTGATGACTAATCTAGGGCACTTATCCAAACTATTTTCAACATGTTTCACATCAAATATGCATGTGCACATTAAACCAAGTATTCTTGTGTTCATTTCATTACTATATTAACCAATAGTTGTACTTAATATTTTTATCATATCTTAGTATTTAAATTCATAATATTTTTATGAGTTTGCAATTAATTGGCTTGTTATAGATCTATTTATTACCCTTGTGCTTATTCATCTCCATATTTTTAACCCTATACTATATTGATCCATCTCAATTTAGGGTTAAACATTTAATGAACTTCACCTCTAAGTCTTTCTTTAAAAACATATCATGATCTAGGATTTATAATATCCTATGGTTTTAGCTTGCTACGATTGATTTTTAGATCTAAAACTTTACCCTAGGGTTTACCCTCCTCTTATTGCCAAGATTCATGATTATACACTTGAAATTTTATTATTACTTAATTGGCACATTTCAGCCTCCAAATAGATCCATTTTTAAAATCATAAGAGGTATTTTCTACTTAGGTAGATATATTCAAAAACCTCTTTTTTATACCCAAATTATGTACAAATTTATTAAATTTTGCAGTTTCCTATTTTTAGTAAATATCAACATACAAGGTGAATGGTGTACTTATTTTCTAATTAATTTTTGGGTTTTGTAAAAAATAATATTTTAATCCAAAAATATCTCATATCTCTAAAATAAATTCATGTTTTATCACAATTATTAATCCTTTATTAGGAATAAATAGGGTTTTGTTTATGAAACATTCCACATTGTTTGGCCTATTTCTAATTATTAATAGATCAAGTTTTAAATTCCTCATAGATTTTTCATAATATGATTTATATAAATGGAAAACACTTTTTGTTTTCCAAATAATTTTATGGATTTTTTTAATATTGCATTTTACTATTTTTAGTAAATTTAGACCTAAAGGCCATATAATGTACTTTTGTTTTCCTATTTTTCTAGGTTTGTCTCATTTCTTGATCTTCCAAAAAAACTTGTTTTAGATTCCAAAATATTTTATCCATTCACTTTATATTGATTTCTCTTCATTTAGCACATTATGGTGACCCTGAGCTATGGTCTCAAAACCCTAGTTGACCTAGAGTTTTATAATTTAGTTTAAATTTTGAATGATTATTTCAAAGTGTTTAAAATTTAAATATCATAATTTTCTTGTTCCTAGACAGCATGATCAATATGGATACATCTCTTAGTTTCTTTATTATCTAGTACATAGTGTTAGTTATTAATTGTTATGTTTCATGCATGATGAAATCAATTAAAATCAAAAGAATTAACCAAATTAATCAACATAAAGAGAGGTGTTCCAAACAAAATCAAAACTTGATCTCTTTCTAACTCTTATTACACCAATATTGAGCATCTTCCTCCTAACCCTAAGGAGGGTGATAGCTACCATCCCTCTAACTAGGTTTAGGCTATCACCTTTCCAATGGGTAATATGGCCCATACAATGGTTTTAAATGAGGGTAATCAATATGTCCTTCCTCAATCCCCTTCACCTCCCACATCTCCTCTAAAGGGGGTGTGTATGCATATTCAATCTAAAGCACCTAGGGTTTGTACTTGTGAAGCATTAAAAGATCAAATCATTAGTATGAACATGTTAATAGAAGACTTGTAAAATAATTCTAGTTCTAATATCACATTATTGGAAATTATATTACATACCTACAAAATCCAACACATGGTAGTGTTACCCATTTGTTTGCATCTTCTTCATCTACCAATGTTGTGTCAAACAAGGTTTCATATACAAATTTAAAGCTACAACAAATTACATATAAAATATGTGATTCAAATATTTTACCAAAGGATACTAAGAATCCAAGTGAAATCCTAAGAAAATTATTCAAAACAAAGTGATCAAATTACCTCCTCCACATCCTAGAAGGAGATGCAAATACTATTGTGCATATCATAAGATGCATGGACATCATACAAATTGTGATTTTGCATTGAAAAAATAAATAAAAAGTCTTAAAGCTAGTGATGATTATATCATTGATACATCAACTGAGAAAACCACTTACATTATGAGTACATATCTTAAACCACAAGTACCAAAATATAAAATGAGGTTATTGAAGAAAAATTCAGAGTAAAAATAGTCATAAATACCAAACATAGAGTAATAAAAGGTTCAAAAATAAAAACTGGATCAAGAAAAGGATACAAATTTACCTCTCAATAATGATCCTCATTTTTCCAAAAAATATGGTTTTGGAAAGCAATATTATAAAACTTTGGTTATCATGGGCAAGGATTGGGAAAACATGCACATTATATTACTTGTCCTATCTCCACATCTGATCAGAATGATTGGCAACGATGGGAATATATTGTAAATATTGATGCAAATCATTCAAATATACATTTTGTCAATAAAATTTATTAATAACCTACAAATGAGAACAATTCAAAGAATAAATCACATAGAAAAGGCAACATTATAAAAAGAGCAATGGGCACATCAAATATTTAAAGTAGGATTTCTAACAAAAGAGGTAAATAATCAAGAGATACTTGACAAATATAATGTTCCAAATATGTCTATAAAGGAGGAAAATACAAGCCTTTCTTCAAATTAGGGTAAATTTATTATTCATATAGATGGTAAATAATTTTTAGATGAACAGCCCAAGAAAGTATGTTCTAATTCACTTGATAACTTACCACATAATCTATTTGTACCTATAAAACCTAGTACATATCAGTTGAAAATATCACCAATAGATATGAAACCAAATATAGATAAAGGAAAACTAAAGATACCAAATACAAACTTACCACAAGATAATGATACACTCTCTAATTTTTTTATGCATACATATGGCACATTTCATTTAGGAAATGTTATTTATTTACCACTACTTGTGTATTATCATTCTCATCTTGAGATCATTGGATATCTTGTGTATCTTCAGATATCTTGAACACCTAAACATGTTATTCTTACTGATACTTCAAAAAAGCAACAAAACATTCAATTATGGGTTCCATGAAACCCTATTCCTTTTATTGTCTCTTCATGACCACATAGTCCTATTTTACATGCGTAGAGCGTCATAGGTATTCCAGTGTTAGTTATTACACTTATTCATGCTCCTTGGTAGTATCATAAGTTTATTAAATTAGGTTAATATTAGGGAGATACATATGAGCATCTATTGGATGAGATCCTAGGATAGTTCTTTCTTTCCAAAAATACAAAAAAAAAACTTCAAAAATCCAAAAAATATTTTTAGCATTTACATGTTCTTATCAACTTGTTGGCATCTATGTTGTTGGTTCTTTATTGGTAGATGGAATATTATTAATTTATATACATGTGTTTCACACATCATTTGAGTGTGATATAACCATACACATATACATGATTTACTCTTATATGGATCTTGGGCCTTCTTGCTACTCTTGTCATATAGACATTGGGGGTATCTAATGTTTTATTCTTGATACACATAGGTTATATGGTTTATTATCACTTTCCATTATCATGTTTGAGATTATGTACTTACACATGCCTTTATTCAATATTATATCTTTCAAATTATACTTGATGTTTTTTTATAACACATATATCTAGGGGTTAGTATGTTATGTTTATATTAGTTTCTTACACTTTTCCTTTATGTGCTTCCTTGAGTGTCATGTTTTACTTGTTAAGCATTTGGATTATTCCATTGTTTATAGCCCATGTGTATTTGTTTTCTTACTTTGACATTTGCATATGTCATTACTTGTTATATGTAAATTTGAATAAATCATTCCTTGCTTTGTAGACATTTGACTAAGTCATGTCCCTTTGATTATGTAGTATTTGAATATGACCCTTATTTGAGGTTTCCTTAGACCATTTTATTTTAACTTGATTTTGAGTGATATTGTGTGTGTTCTTGATTGCTTGTTGAGCTTGTATTGTTAATATCTAGACGTTGACATGATTTATGTCATGTATCTTAGGACTTTATGTGATCATATACTATGTACCTCATTGATATATCTACCTATACATGTTGCTCTTATATGTTTCATGATACATTCACATATTATATAGCTATCTTATCCTTTAGGGGTAAGATGAATACCAAATTTTACTTCCCTTCACCTAAAATGGGGGGCATATTAGTGGGGACATGTCATAGAGACATGGCTTCCACATTTTTTTCATAGTTCACAACTTCATATATAGTGGGGACATGTTATAGAAACATGTTCTTCACATTTTTCATAGTTCATAGATTTAAATATACATTTGGGGAATGTTATGAAAACTTATTATCCACATTCATAACAGTTCTCAATTTCATATATCAATGGGGGATTGTTTTGGAAACATGTTCTCCACACTTACACAACTGTAAATTGGCCAAATTACAAATTTGTATGATACATAGACACATTTGTGGTAGAATTCTATACATTGGTACCATTATTATACCCAAGTTTTAGCATGAGACATATATATCATACATATGTTATGCAAAGATCACCTAAATTACAAAATCAAAATAATTTTCATATTTCAAAATACTTCTATGAATTTTAGCTCACCAAGTTGGATTGTTACAAAATGTTATTGAGCTAATCTATTACAATAGTTGGTTCACTTTTTGTATGGTTAACATGATTAAAACACTCAATTTTTCCAATTTTATAGGTTGGAATTTATTACATCATCCAAACTCCCTAGATTTATAGTGTTAGTTGACTTGGATCAACTCATGCTCACCAGGTTATAAGTATCATTGGGTTGCACAGCTCAATTAATCTCAACTATCAAGTAGTAACTCACTTTTTCTCTAAGTTTTTAGGAAATTTTGTCCTTTACCCTATATATATATATATATGTGAACTTATAGATTTATATTTTTCCTAATATCAACTTAAATGTTTCATAATGATACATATTTTCAAATCAAATTATCCAAAGGCAAGATGGTTTCATTGATACACAGGTGTACTCCTAAAACCTTGTTTTTTCTATTTCAATGCTTTCAATTTTAGATTATATGCACTAATTATATACTATATCATGCCCTTAGTTTCAATTCAATCACCAATAAAGCACTCAAGTGGGACTTACAAAATATAAGGTGTGTTATAACACCCAGGTGTGTATTTATTTTCCTTTAAACTAGCAATTTCATTACTAGATTAAGGGGGGAAATGTAGACACTAAATATGGATTATATAGTACCCCAATCTTGTACACTTGGAAAATACATATCATGTATGTAACTTTAGCTTATAGGCCTTCCCACTATTGAAAGGATTTTATATGTTATCTTTATGTGCCAAATTATTTATATCTTAATTTGACCAGTGTTATTCTAATGACCCAAACATTCTATCATGTTCAGATTATTGTAAACCTACTTATCTTCTATCTTTACAAGTTTGGGACATATTCCTATTTTTAACTTCCTAAACACTTGTGTTCTAATCAGATGTCTACATCGACGTAAGTGTCCTATTTTAAGGTAAGTGTCTAGTACCCTAAAGTCATTAAATTTACAAATGAAATTTATACCTATAGTCGGCCTAAGTGCTTTAATGCAATATATTTCCAAAAGGGATATGTGTGTGTGTGTGTCTATATATATATATATATATATATGATTAACCCTCATTCAATCCTCACCTATCATACACCTAAAAACTCACAAGGCAACCTATCAAAAGCATTCAATTGAGTAAAGATTCCCTATATTATCCTATTTCCATATTATTCATAGGTACATCACATCTAAAGGTCTAAAGTACTAAAGGATCACTCCATGGTTCCTATCTACCAAGTTACTAGTTAGGTCATTATTATACTTGATTTTCAAATATTTCATCCTTGTGCACACATAATCTAACACGTAGGGGTGAACTACATAATTTTGAATCCCTCTTTAGACTAGTGGCTATGTAGGCAACAACCACTTATAAATGGGTCTTTGGGGTTAACTCAATACATGAACTCACTAACCCATTTTTTCCATAGCCCCTATAAAGATGAAAAACTAGGATTTTACTAGTTGACAAGCAGTGACATCCCATGATGTAAATCTAAGCATGTCAGAGTGAAGGTGGCATCGAATCTAGAATATCCCAAGTGGTCACATATATATCCAATAGGTATTTCATATTAGACACCTATGTCTAAGTTAGATAGAAATGTCAATGTAACTATCTGAGGTCGATGCAAGTGTCTAAGGCTATAAAGGTCAAATTTATAGAATATGATGATTGATCTAGGGCACTAATCTAGTATATTCTAACATGTTCCATATTATATCCACATGCACACAATAAACCAAATAAGTAATCTTTTTTATTTCATTTTTATATCAATAAATAGTTATACTTACAATTTTTAACATATCTCAGTGTTTAAATTTCAAAATATTATTTATCTAAGTTTGTAATTAATTGGTCTATTATAGATATGTTTAGCACCCTTATGCTTATTCATTTTTAAATTCTTAACCATATAATATATTGACCCATCTCAATTTAGGGTTAAACCCCTCACAAGTATTTAAAATGGTTACCTTTCCCTTATCTACTTTTATTTTTCTTACTACCTTGGAATTATTTTTATATTCTCTGGGACTAATGGGTGTAAAATTAAGATGAGAGAAATACTCATTTATGTTCTATGGGATGTTTATTCACATAATCATCACTATCATTTTCCTCCATGAAAGTCTGATTTAGATCATATGAATTAACTCTTAATATAATATATGATTTCTTCTCTTATTATGTGTCCTTTATTATGTTTTGATGGTTTGGTTCATGTAAAATCATCTTTTTCCATTATATTTTCTTGACTCACCAATTTTATATGTATGTATCTGCTCTAGTGGTATTATATGTGATAGAGGTATTATAGTAGACTAAAAATCATTAGATTCTGGACTATATCCATTGATGGGTGCTACTACTTTACAATATTTGAAATGTTGATTATCCATAGGACATGCATATAAGACTCTATTATGGATAAAATTGATGCACCAATTCAAATTTGATGGTAAAAATTCCATTATATGTATTGATGGTCTACCTAAGAGCAAGTTATAATGTAAGTGATTAGGCATCACCTAAAACATAGTGGATAGTTTCTTGAATCCTAATTTGATTTACAAATTAATTGATCCTAGTGCTTGGTGAGGATCATTTTCAATACCTTTGATGCTCTTATATGAGTTATAAATAGAGTCCATATTCATACCCAATGTTTGTAAAAAGGTGATATTGCATTTGTTTGATCCTGAGCCATTTTCTTCAAGACCTATTTGATTCTAGTATTTGTAATTTAACTTGAATGAACTAATGGAGATGTTGATTTATAGTGTGTTAATTAGGCATGTAATCCTTCTCAAAAAATATTATGTCTTCACTATTCTTCAATTTATTAAGCACAAATGGAAAGTAGGTTGATTCTATGTCATTTGGTATAGTTATGCCATGCAATGTCACAATTAGGATATCCTTGTATAAAGTTGATTTATTTAGCATTCTTAGATGGAAATTTTAGCTTTGGTATTTTAAAGTTTATCGATGATATCATACCCTTTGGAATAATTAGGTTTCAAGGTAAGATGTGGATGGGGATGAAGAGGAACATTTTGACTACCTTTGTTATGTCATATAAGGTGGGGAAACCTATGTCTTATACTTTTAATAGCATGGAATTATAAATAAAATATAATCCTTGGGTTAATAATGAGAGCAAGATAGTAGCTAGAATGACCTTGAGGTCTAGGGGAGGAGGGAGAAAGGAGTCATATATGCCCTTTGACTTCTAGTAGTACTAGTAGCATCCTATATTGGATATAAAAATAGTGGTAGCTACTAAGAAGAGGTAAATATTATTCATTATTAATTTCATCCTTATTTTTATTACAAATGAGTTTGTCCCATTTCATTGCATGGTTGTGAAATATTTTACATATTTTAAGAAAATAATATGTAATTATAACTATAATAGCTTGAATTAAAAAGTATATACAATGTATATCTATTATAGTTATGTTGTGTTTATGCAACTGAGTGGAAATTAAAATTAGATTTGAAACCCCAATACCAACATCTGAAACCATAATAAGGTAGAATGAAAACCCTAAAAGAAACCTAGGGTTTGGATGTGCTCAATAGAGAAAAATAAGGTTTGAAGAATTGAAACCCTAAGATTAAAATATTACATATGAGGGGAAATTAGAAATCAAATCTTAAAATTAAATTTGAATATAAAAACATGAAACCCTAGGAAAATAAAAGGAAAACCTAAGGGAACCTAAGGTTTTTTATGTTTGGGAAGTTCACTAATATGTTTTATCTTATTTTAGATTTATTAATCTAAATAAGCTAAAACATTGAGTCTAATTACATTGTATAATATATGTTTAAATTTATAAAATATGATTATAATAGTAGAGTATAATTAACTTATTAGAATTTAATATTTATGAAAATGACCTAGTACATAAGGTACTTAGCTTGTGTAAGCTCTCTATAACTCTATGATAGTGTATAATTATCAAAAGGGATTTTTAGGGGTGATGTGTTGACTCAAATTAGGAAATATACTTTGAAACCTATTGGGATGATTTTGGTGTTAAATGGATGATTATGGTCACCAAATTTGTGTGCACTTTAATAGATTCATCTAGAAGACCTACACAAATCTATGACAATTGGGATCATTACGTCTACACCTATAAAAAACTATCTATTTAAATTTATTTAGACCTATGAGAATAACTCTTTTTCATTATCTTTAAATCAAATCCCTAGATTGCACTCTTGAAATTTTTTTGACCTATAAAAATGGATTTGATAAGAGGGCAATGCTTAACCACTCTAGAAAGACCTAAAATTAACTCAAAGAATTTAAATAAACTCAACAAGTTCATGATTAATCTAACACTCTTCCTACTTCTATTCTTGGATCTAATTATTTTTAGTGGCATGAGAAGAGATCAAACATTGAACATGCACCATGAAATTATTTTAGGATTTTAAAAATATTGAAGAAAAATTAATCTTGGGATTGAAATGAAACATAAAGGAGCCAAGGTTAATAGATTTAAAATAAATACAATGGAATGAGGCTTAGAAAAAATTAGATAAATTTTTATTTACCCTAAAAGGATAAATAACATGTTATTTTATCAAAATTTATGATTTAAATAATTGTTAATCTAATTATGAGAAACTATTGAGTAAAATTTGAATGTATAAGATATGCAATAAATCACATAAGACTAATTTGGAACTTACTATTTATGGGAAAATGTTAAAATGGGAAGTACTAAAACACATTAGTTATTTATCACTTTGATCTAATGGACTGAAACAAAGACT
The DNA here is from genome assembly GCA_037957365.1 of Torreya grandis. Lineage (NCBI taxonomy): Eukaryota > Viridiplantae > Streptophyta > Pinopsida > Cupressales > Taxaceae > Torreya > Torreya grandis. The sequence continues at coordinate 1,456,504 of JARHVA010001697.1, forward strand.
ATGTGATCAATTATGGGATTATGTGATGGTGTTGTGAATCAAGAACAAGGTTTCATTTGAGTCCAGGATAAGGTTATGCTATTCAAATAATATTATACTGCATTATTGTCTTTAGGGTGTGTTAGTTACCACTAGGGTTTTTTCCCTCTATGTGAATTTATATCAGTGTGCCTTCACCTATAAGTCCTATGTGTGTGATTAGGGTCATTCTTTTAATTGTGGGAGCTAGTGTGTACCTCCTTCTTCACTTAGAACCCTAATTCAATAGACGATGAAGGAAAAATATGATAAGTATAGAAAAAGGGATTAGTGGATAAGTTTATGCTTGACCACAAAACTTATTGTGTTGAGTGTTGCCTACATACCCATACTCCAAAGAGGGATTAAATTCCATGTGGTTCTCCAATGCTACAATGGTATGTGTGAAATATTAGTGTAATGTTATATATTGGTGCAATCCTAATGTAATTACATGTTTCAAAAATGAGCTACGTCCTTTGAGGTGTATTTATATTTAAATCAGAGATACTTAAGCTATTTTGAATCATGATTGGTAAGAAAAGGTTTTCCTCTCAGTGTGCAATAAGAATAAATATGGTGTTTGCAATATAAAAGCCTCTTGCCAAATAGTGAATAAATAAATGGAAAATGTGATTATAGAGAGGCCTTTTTGGAAATTACTTGAATGAGACTTGAGAAACATGTGTAACAACCATTTAAGTGAATTTGAATTTGATAAATTTGTCATTATTTGGTAGGAGGATGAAATTGGTTGCTTCAAATACTATTGGTGAGCGTGATATTGTCCTAAAGAAGTAGCCTTGTTTGAAAAGCAAAGACAACTAAGCTAGAAGAGTGAATCAGTCAAGGGATGGGCTTAGGATATTTGGAATGAATAATAGGAATATCAAGTATCAAAATTGCTTAAGGATAAGTATTTTCTACATATAACTAGAGGAATAATATTTTAGAATTGTATTAAGCATGAGTTAAGTGCATATAAGAGGATGGTCACAAGTACTTTGTTTTTGTATTATATGCTAATTTTAGTGACTATGTTTGCTCCCCTTTTATTTTATTAATGTATAAAAGTGAAAGTACTAGATTAAAATAAAAATAAATATACTTGAGCTTACATGTGTTGAGTAGGCTTGGTTTTAAATCATACATTGAACTATGCTTCATGAAAACCTATAATGAATCATGTATAACTCAATCCTTACATAGGATATAAATATTAAAATAAAGACTTGTAACTTTTAGATCAAATAACAAGGAATGAATTCACCTTTTCATGTAAATAAACTATTGTGTTTTCTGGTGCAAAACCTAGTCTTCTGAGAGGGTGGAACCCTTGGAGATTTATCTACGTTGAATAACTTAAATTGGACTATGCATGCCTCAATACTCCATTGTATATGAATGTGATTAAGAACTCAATATGTGTTTTAATCCATCATTACAAAATTCAATGTTTTATAGTGGCTTACAATCCATGTATGAATTCCAATATATCATTATGGTGTAAAATTGGTGAAAAATTAGTATGATCTAATTATGGTGTATACAACATAGAGAATGGCATGGATTCCCATTCCTTATATATAAATTGATGCAAAAAATAAACAAGAAAGTGATCATGTGATATGCACATTCCCCCAATTTGATATCTAAGTATATTGATTCTAGTGATTAAGTAATACAAATTGAATTTCTTAGTAAACCTATGTAAAAATTAGGAACACATATTGCACACGATGCCCCCAATCTTGAGAAAAAATTGAGATAATCATGTGTATAAATCTAAAAACTATTTCTAAGGAATACTACAAATTATTTTATAAATTGAGTATAATTCTAATAAATTTATTAAATGTTATTTTTAAATTATATAATGAAAGTACATTCATTATAGACAACTACGACTTGCACTACTACCCAAATGGATTGTTGTTGTCAAAATGTGATTTCAAGGTAAAAAATGACTTTGAGTTATGATCAAATAAGCAAGTACTATTTTTTTATTTATTTATAATGAATATATTTAACTTAATCTCTACGACAAGCCATTATGTATTCCCCCTCTTTTGAGGTGAGTTGTGAATCCTGCATAATAACTTAGCTCAAAAGAAAAATTCATGTAAATGATGTTATAGAAAATATTGAAATTTAGAGTAGTAATGATAATATTAGAGATCATGGCATCATATTTATTATCTAATAAAAAATTGGTAATCTATGATACATGTATAACCAGGCATGCATAGTGTCATGTCTAGATAGATGTTAACATTGTGGTACACAATGATTAAATGATCAATACTAATAATGTGAAACTAATATATAACTACTTTGGGAAGATGCATGATGTGGATCAAGGCATAAACAAACCTAAGAGATTAATGATATCCTTCATGCCATCATAAACTAATCAAACATAGAAAATAACACTCATGGCCATGATGTATTCACAAAGATCACATGCAAAATCACACCAAAAATAACAAGGCCAAGGGGATGCATACAAGATACATGTTAAAATGTCACTCCCACACATAAAAACACATAATAGGGATTAGAGTTATAAACAAGGACATGTTCAAATGTCCATAATTTATAGAAATGAATACACACAAAAATGAAGTAAAGAAGCAAAAAATTAAGCATGCATAAATAAGTGAAGTTGATCTACATAATAAATCAATACTATTATTATATTTAGAAATTTGGGTATCCAGTAAGATAAAAATGTGAAAGTAAGTGAGAAAATATGGAAATATTTTATACAATGTGTATGTAATGAGAAATGCATCAGATCTACAAATCAATCCTAGCTCAAAGAAGATAGATCCAACTTACACTTTCGATTGGGGATACATTAGATAATTAGGGTCATGGCCAATATTGATTCATTAGACCTAGACAAGATATCTCTTACCACAATAATATCACTAGGGAGGATTCCAAATCCTCTAGTCAAGCAAAACTATGCAATAACTCTAATTAGGTCCTATGTTTTCATATTCACTAAACTAATAATAATTAAATCAAAATCTAATCTAGTACTAACCAAAGCTTGTGGCACAACATGGGGGTTAGTAAATATAAAAGTAAACATGCATAGGAAAATCCTAATTACGCTATGTATAGGTAAAACCCTAATGTATAGAGAGAGTAATATTATTCAAAAGCCACTACTTATGCTACTTATATCTACTAAAGAGAGGATCAAAGTTAGAAATACTTACCTATAAGATGAACCCATTGATACTCAATATCTACCTTAGCCAAAGATGATTCTCAAGATGTTTTTGTGGTTTTTAAAGATCAATAATAAAGGCCAATGCATCCAATACTTCTCCACAAGACTAGATTCTTTTACAAGTATAAATCCTAAGCTAACACTCCTCAAGTAGAATGGTGGAAGAGAAGATTGTAAAGAAGTGAAAATGAATAATAAATTTTGTTGTCTCTCTAAGAATGGAAAAATGGATGTGTTTATATAGGTGGATCTAACCCTAAACCTTTCCAAAAAATTTGGGCAACAAGGTCGACCCAATCAACCTAGTATCATAATTGATAAAAACTAACTAGGTCACAAACTAGGTTGATCAAGGGTTGACCTAGGACCTAATAAGTTTTGTCAATAAGAATACAAGGTTGATGTGGCTGACATAGTCATGTAAACTACCAAAAAGGGGTTTAGGTTAGGTAAATGGTTAATGAAGGTGGTAAATGACTATAGGAGTCTGAAAAATAGAAGGCAAAGATTAGGGGAATGGCTCTAGGATCTAGTTGGATTGGTATCAAGTGGTAAAAAGGGATAACAATCATGTGAAGCACCAATGGTCTTCCCACCCCTTTCTTGATACACCCTTTAGGGCATGCACTTAGAGAGATTGAGACTTGATGAGTTCCTAAAAGATACAAAGCATCAATAATTGATAAAGTTTGAAAATATTATGTGTATACATATGCCCCACTCGAAGATCATCACGTGTCACTCAGGTGCAATAGGGGATGGTGCTTTGAGAAAAGAACATAACAACACGTAATGTTGAGGCAAAAAAAGTCATAGTATTTTAAAGAAAAAATAACTAAAAGTAAATGATTGAAAGGGAAATAACTAAAAATTATATGTAATGCATACCTTGATTTACCTTTATTGTTGGATGGTTGTCTGTTGTGTTTATAGTTTTGATCATGGAGGGCATAGAGACTACTTTCGACAAGCCTAAGGATATAAAATAAAGATCAAAAATAAAAAATGTAGGAAAGCCAAGATAATTGGTGCTATGTGGATAGGATGTACTTGGAAATTTGGTAAGTTGGGGTATAAGTTCTATATTAGACTAAATAACCAATTCAATTTTTTTAGAGTAAATCAGGTAACCAAAAATCCAAAGCTACTAAATACCAAAAGACTCAAACAAGTAAACCTTAAGTAGGAAAGGAAAACTCACCAATTCAAACCAAAGCTACACATCAAAAAGGATGGTAATCAAACATCAATTTTAAATTAGTAACAATCCTTACTTAAACAAAGATAGGCAAGCAAAATGGTAAAAAAATATTGAGGAGTGAGAAGTAACAATCCTTACTCAATCATCAATGGAAAAAGGTGCATAAAATGGAAAATAAATTGGTGAGTGAGAACTAACAAGACAACCTCACTCAATAATGAAAAAATTACATAAAAGTAGAAATGAAATCAAGTGTCCACAAAAATGGTATTACAATAATGAAAAATTGTAAAATAAATCAAATCTTATTTAGAAATGTAGATCCATGGTGTAAATAAAGTAATCCAAGTTGCTCAAATATATTTGTTTGCTCTAAGGATAGATAAAACTAAAATAAAGTAGTGCTAGCAATTTTTTAGATGTGAAGAAGGAAGTAGAGAAGAGGGAAAATAGATTTATAATCACACATGCCTGTCAAGGGGGGAAATGAAATGGGTGGAGGGGAGAATGAAGGAAAAACCAAGGTAGAGGAACTCTTTATTGAATTTAAGACACTCAAATTAGGTTTATCAAAACAAGAGGACTTTTGATCTGAAGGACTCTGAAGAACCTCTCTTAGCCACACAAGTCTTAGGTCAATAAATGAAGTATGTAGATCATCCCATGAAGGCTGTATGTATGAAAAGTAAAATGGACTTACCTTCCTACAACATGTTCCCCATTCTTTATGACCCATTATAGATCCATTGGTCTACTAAAAAGATTGGGTACATGCATGAGAAAATAAGTATCACCACAGATTTGTTTAAGTTTTCCTATTCCAATCTACTGACCTACAGCACCCCAATGGACCTTGGCTCTATTATGAGGCCAACTATGGAGTTTGAGCTTTGATTAGAGATAGGAGATGTGCTTGTAATCATGTCTTTTGGTGTGATTTTGACTTTTGAGATTTTGATGTTGCCTTTTTATATATCACTGCCTTTTATTTCAAGTTATTTGGCTTTTAAATTTCTTGATGGCTTTTTCTATTCCTCCTCCATACATATTTGGAAAACCAAACATGAGTGCTAAAGATGAATTTTATTTGAATATGTGGAAATTGGTTTCTAAGAGAGAGAACTCAAAGAGCATGGTGTTTAAGAGTCTCGTAAATCTAGGTAAAAAAAGTGTTATCTTGACTTCAACCTTGTTTTGTCTAATGTGGTGTGAAAGGAAAGGAAATTAAGAGGAATGAAATATGAAACAATTTGAATTACTTAAAATTGAAAAAAATGTGACAAAGGGTAGAAAAGGGGTATAATGAAATTGAATTGTGATTCATTATCATAAGAATGAGGGAAATGTAGGAAAACATGCTATCATAGGTTATTATGAAAATTTCATCTAGCAAAAGTAGCAAAATCTAAAGCTGAGAACAAAGATCCAAAACTCATAACCATTACAAAACACATTAAAGACAAGAATACTGAAAAGATGGTGATTTTATGAGGAAGGCTAGATATAATCCATGGTCTTACACTGCAACTCATAAAATAGAAACCCAAGGGATGCCAAAAGCATGTGAAAAATAAATGGGATAAGAAAAAGATGGTATTTATGAGGAAGGCTAGGTCCTATCCATGGTCTTACACTACATCTCACAAAGAGAAACCCAAGGGGGTGTTCTCAAGTATGTGAGAAATAAATGAGGTAAGAAAAAGGGTGATATTTGTGAGGAAGGCCAGCTCTTGTTCATGGTCTTACACTACAACTCACAAATGAGAAACCTAAGGGGTGCCAAAAAGTGTGTGAAAAGTATGAAAATAAAGAGGATAAAATTACATCATGAGGAAGATTGGGTTCTATCCATGGTTTTACAATGCAACTCATGAGAAAAAGGGAAACCAAAAGACCAAAAGGAAGGACTAAGGTTTGTGAAAAGAGAAAATTGTTGTAGAAGGTGAGACTAGTGCAAGTATCCTTCAAAAAGTGTTAGATAAATATCATATATCAATCATTAAAATAAGGGAAGGATTAGGAAAAATACTTCTCGAGTAATTGCGCATTGGTGAGCTCTTTGAAAATGTGACCTTCATTGGTTTGAAGGTGATAGGTACTTAGACCAAGAGTATCTTTGACGAAATAGGGGCCTTACCATTTTTGGGTGTATTTACCTTCTTTGTCATGAGTTTATTCTAATTTAAATACAATATCACCAATGTTAAATGTATAAAATTTAACTCATTTGTTATGTTATTTGGTAATACGGGCCTTGTATTGGTAATTGTGATGCAAAGTATAAAGATAATGTTCATCAAGGAGATCAAGAGCATGAAGGTGAGATTCACATAATTATTCATTGGGTATGATACCATGAAGATATATATAGAGATGGAAGTTCAAATTATAATGGAAGGACTGATTCAGAACCATAGACTAGAGAGAATGGTTGGTAGAATGTATGCTAGTACGATAGGCCCAAAGAGCAAGATGGAGATGAAGGTACATATTTATGTAGGTTTCATGAATTATCTGTTAGAGAATTTTATTAAGAATTTTATTGGTGGACTCAGCTTAGCCATTATATTATGGATGATAGGATGTGGATAATTTATGATTGATTTAAATTTAGCATAGAGTTATTTGACATCCTTATTTTTGAAATTACCACCATTGTCTGAAATGATAATATAATAGACACCAAATTAGAAAATGATTTGATTAAGGATGAATTTTTAGATGGTGGTACTGATGACATTAACAAGAGGTTTAGCCTCAACCCATTTGGTAAAATATTTTTTGGTTGTGATTATAAAAACATGCCCATCTTGAGATCGAGGTAATTTTCCTATGAGGTCTAATCCCCACACAGAGAATGGCCAAGGAGATTCTACAGTCTAAATCTTGGTTGTAGGTGAATGAATTAAATTTTCAAGAAGATAGTAATAAGTAAACTTTATATCAAATTTTATGGCATCTTTTTCAAGAGTGGGCTAAAAGTCTTCCATAAGTAAGCATTTATGGGCTATAAAATGTTTGTTATAGTGGCCATCGCAAATGACCCATGTACTTTTTCAAGAAGAGGACTAACCTCATATTTCATAACATAATGGATCAAGGTACATTTTTTAAGAGGTACAATCCACTAAGAGGGGGGGTGGATCAGTGGTGTCAAATAATCCAATTCAATTTCCAAACCCTTACAAATACATTAAGCATTCAGTACAATCATTCATGAATCATACAGATCATTCATAGTAGTGAATAATGAACATAAATCAAGATCATATACACAACACAAGATCTACATGTGAAACTCTCTCTTTGGGAATAAAACCCACTCTTAATCCTACAAACACATGGACTACTATCATATAATATGATCACAAACAAGAGACTGATCAAGTCCTTCTGATCAGGAAACTTGGTCAAGTCTTTTAACCAAGGCCTTTAGTGAAACAATTGTTCCACAAGGAGAACCTGACCCTAAGATGATAAATTCCTTCTAAACACCTATTTGGTCAAGTCCTTCTAACCTATAAATTTTATCAAGTCTTTTTGACCAAAGGTCTTTATTAAAACCTTGTTTCACAAGGAGCAACTACCCCTAAGGAAGATCAAGTCCTTTAGACCCTCCTTGAAAATAACACTTCCACCTTAGAATTGATGTCTTTAACACCTAATGATGGACCTCTTGATTATCCAATAATTTCACTAACTCTCTCTAACTCATACAGGCCTATCACATAGGCATGCCATAATCTCTCTCTTTTACTCAAATAGTCCTCATATATAGACTTAGATCTCTTCGCACAAATTCAAACTAAAATAAAATTATATTGTCATCCAAAACATGATATATAGATCATACACATAGTCCTTAATCTTTTATGTTCATAAACCTAACAACTAGGCACTCTCACTCTCCTCTGCTTTCCTTTACTCTCTAACTCTCTCACATACAAGTCTCTTGCTCACAAATATTCCACACAAAGTCTAGAAATCATCATCTTTGATTTCACTATAAATAGAGATATCATGAATTATCAAGTCTACATTAATACTTGTTGGAAATAATGCATACCTTCACCCTTAGTGCATCTCATATGGGTCACACTTAAGCACAACACACTTTCAAATAGGCCTAAGTCACTTTTAGGTCCTAAGGAGACCCATTCAACTCTTTAAAACTTTTTTGAGCATAAAAATAACACACAACCACTTAAAAATACATAGGTCCACTCCTCATGTCCCTTAGGACATCCTCAAATGATCACATTCACCTTCACTCATGTCTTTGTATGTTCAAATAACTTAAATAGAGACCTTATACATAGGAACACCATTACCAAACAAATAGTCAAGTTCTTAAGCATTGTTTATACTCAAAATAGATTTATCACGGCTCCAAAATACTCATAAAGCATCCTCATGGAGTCTACAACACTTCTAAAGATCAAAGTCATCATAAGACATTGAAACAACATCAAAATGATCTCAAATATCTTTCTCGAGTCACTTGTAGAATAAGCACAAACACACAGTCAACTTTAAACATTAATATCTTTAACTGTACACACTTCTTAATCTTCAAATTGGGTTCATTAGATGTGCCATGGAGTCCTCTTCATATTTTATTTAAAAAGTACCAAAAAATTTAACTTATATCAAAATTTATGGACAAAATACAGAGCTCTATTTTTTCTTGTGTTAAATTAAAATATTTGAATTCAAATGGACATAGTTAAACTCTGAACACAATGCTCGCATCTTGTGTCTTCTCAAGTTTGGATCAATCTCACACCATTGATCTTGCTTAATCTTTAACACATAATCTACCAATGACAAATTTTAAACCTAAATCACTTTGACCTTATTTTATGCAATCTTGAAATGTTGACTCAATACACTCCATCAATCTCTATGGATCAATAAAGTCTTTAGCAATAAATGCTCATCATTTGATCAAGTTTTATGAATACCTACTCACCATTGGATCCTTATCCTGTACCTTTTCTCAATCATTAAATATCATGCACCTATCCTCATCTCACTACTTCCTAACTTCTTGGAGCAACACTCAACATCAATATTTCTCGAGATTTAACTCTTTCAAAAATGACTATGGGAACCTTTCTTATCTACGTGAGTAGCCATTTTTGAACCTTAATAACTTCTTCTATGTTTAAATGCATGATCTCAAATTTGGATTAGATGATCTCCTCTCATAAGATAATCCAACCATATAATAAATAGATCCTGAAACCCTTGTACATGTTAGATAATTATATTAAAATTCCTTTTCAAAATCTTTAGTCACAGATCCAACTATGTCAAAACCCATATAAGAGGCAAACTTTGAGCATGCATAACTTTTGTCATGCTTCAGTGCATGATCTAAAATTTAGTGAAAATAAACTAGGATCAAAACTAAACAAAATAATAAGATCAATTTCTCTTGACACCTTCACATGTGCAAGATATGACACCATCAAAATACCCACTCGGCTCTTCTTTCAATATTGCAAAATTGGCTATGGGAAAACATAGTCAAACTATCTAGGAACCCAACTTTGTATATACATATCTTTTGACACGCTATATTTAATTATCTAAAATTTAGAGAAAATAAATTAGGCTCAAAACTAAACAAATACATATGATAAAATTCTAAAAAATCCACACATGTGAGATATTTCATCATCAAATTGCTTACTCGACTCTTTCTAGCCACATGCAAATTTGGCTAAGTATGGGAAAATAATGAATTATAACTAAGAAGCCAACTTTGTACCCTCATATCTTTGATCATGATTTGATGAATGACTTAAGATATAGCACATAATAAATAGGAACTTATGTGATCATAACCATATTACCAACTCCCCTTGACTCATTCCCACGTGGCAATGGTGACATCATCAAGCTACCTACTCAAATTTTCTACCACTAGACCCAAACTGTATAGATGAAAAATATGGAATACCATATGGATTCTACTTATACACATAAGATCTCAAAGTATAGATACATCTTATGGACCTCTTTCACATTCTCTAATTACAATACTCATCCTTGAACATCTCTAAACATGCCAATATTGAAGATCAACCAAGCCAACTTCAAGCACATTAGGACAAACACATTGCACACTTTGTCATTATTACATAAGCTATCAATGCACTTCATCCAATTATAATGACACCTCCATGAAATCATAATGACATCATTGAAAACTCTCTAACAATCTCCCCCTTTGTCATTAATGTCAACAAACATCATATATATCAATATACAGCTCACCTTCTCTCTCATCAAGCATTCCCACAATAAGAACTTTTTTTCCCATTTTGACACAATGACAAAGAGGGAACCAACTGATCCTAAAGACCTAAAAATACAATCAAAAATAGGAAAATACCATCTAGAAAAAATTATGCAAACTTCCCCTTACCTTGAGCCACCATCTTCTTGCCTTTACACCTTTCTCTTGCTCTATACCAACACTCTCTTCAACCAAGCACTACAACTAATGAAGAAAGAACACAAAAAACACTAAAATCTAATAAAACTTACCAAGAGACATTTGATATGGACTCCCCCTAATATTTTTGATAAATTACATCACTTGAACATCTTTATATCTCCACACCCCATTAGGAACCACTATGCAAGCTTACTAGCCTTCTTTCTCAAGACACTTCCATGACCAAGAAAAAAGCATCATACCAATAATTAATTAGGAAACATGTTCTAAACCAAATTTAGAAATCATCTTGAAACATTCATGCTTTGATATTTTGAATAAATTGAATAAAAGCACTCTTCTTTTCACTAGGCCTTTCTAGTTCTCTTATAGCCCTACCTAAAACTTTTAATCCCAAAAATTTTAGTAGACACACATTCTAGACCTAAAACTTCATATCTAGAGCACTCTCATATGCCCCCTCAAGAAAAATAATTTTCATCACTAAGATCATCCTTTGTAACATACTTCCTTCACAAACCTACTAGCCAATTAGCCCTCCATATTGACATAAACAAGAATAAAATGATAACCACAAACCTTTAAATCTTTATGAAGCTTGATCTGAAAACCCATTTATCCCATTCAACATATTAAGAATCCTCAAACCTCAACTCATAAGGTAGACCACTTTTATTGCAAAGCCCAAAACCATAGAATCTCAAAATAAACAAAGTCAACATAGCACTTTCCATTCAACATCCATCTCTAAAACTTCTTGTACATCTAGATATAACCATTACACAAATTTGGACCAAGATTTGAGCTTCCACGCCATTGAGAACTTTGACTTCCTATACACTTATTGACCAAATTTGACTTTTTAGTCAAATTAGGGCACCTATAGGTAACTTGATTTTACAGGTCTATAGATGGTGTAATATCATTTTCATGGGGTGTAGTATAGTTTAATTCATGTCAATTAATGTTATATTGGCTTTGGTCAATAATGTTTTTACACCTTCATAATTCCCAAGAAACCTATATAAAGCATTAAATGTACCTTTTTTAGGTCATTTTGAGGTCAAAAAGGTACATTTAATGTTTTATACAAGTTTATTGAGAATTATTAAGGTTTAAAAACATTATTTCATGCCTCATATGTCCCTATAAGTCTTAATTAACTTTTGGTAACTAAAATTTGTAGGTCCATTAGAAGAAAGGTTAATTTTCTTAAACAAAAGGAAGAAAATGGCACTTGTACAACATCCTTGGGAAGTATGCCACCAATAAAATGTTTAAATTTGAATCTTCACCTACCCCACACTCATATCTATGCTTTCACTAAATTTTAGGTTCCACTTCTTTCTCAAAATCATTCATCTCTCTTCTCATCCTTCCTGGCAAGCAAAAGTGACTTGCAGGTTTGTACAGATAGCTCATGAGGTTTCAAGAAAAATTATCCTAGGAGATGATATTATACTTAGATACCTTCATTTTAATATAATTATTTTTAATAGTAATCAACCATTCTTTATGAACCATTGCTAACAAGTTGATTGTACAAATCTACCTACTTATTCATGTACACTACAAGTTTTGCCTTAGTTTGGAGAATTACGTATGAAATAATTGGTCATATTTATTACATATTATTTTTACCATGTCCTCTAATTCATTTAATGATTTTTTCATGTTCTAAGGTGTTTTTATGAGCAAATTATCCCACATTTTCAAACTAGTCTCATTTGAAGACAACAAGCAGATTTTTATCATTTGCAGAGTCCTCATGCTTGATCATGGATTAAAAGAGATATAATATGTTCTTTATAATGCTTTAAATGTGATATTATTACCTATCACTTTTTAATCTTCATGATTCAATTTATTTTTCATAAATTTGTAGTTGTATGCAATAGTCTCAGTTTGGCAGCCATTGATGAGCATGTGCAAGTGTCATAAAGGAAGTGTTCATCATGAAAGGAGGATGTTGGAAATTTTCTCAAGGTTTTATTGATATAAATCATGCATTTTAATATTTTTAAAATAATTTTGATCTGCTTATGAGGTCCTTTATCATCCTTGTTGTTATACTCCATGCTTACTGCCTATATATAGTCAACAATCACCTATACGGGCCATTGTTAATGTCATGTTGAATATGAGGATCTTGGTGAAGAGGTTACAATATTTATAAATATTGATAATACATTTATACTGTTGAATTGACTCATAACTCATAAGAGGCTGAAGACAATGCTCACTCTTATACTCTTCTTCACTACGTGTTGCAACTCAATGTGCATCTATAGGTAATCAAAATAGAGAGCTAAGAAGTCTTTATATGATGTTGAATAAGAATGATAAACCCATTTTTCCAAGACCTATCATGTGTTAAATCTTAGGTCAGGCCTATTAGGAATATCAAGTGGTCAGATATGGGTGAGACTATACTAAAAGGATCTAAAGACTAATACAGGGTTTTTTGTCCCTAATTGACTCAATAGAGGTTTAAAGAATTTTTTTAAGGTAAATCCATAAGGTCTCAAAGATTATTAAGACACAAAATTGACCAAGCCTTATATAATTTAATAAGGAAAAATATCCTTTCAAGGTTTAAATGGTATAAGAGTAATGAATTTTGGTTTTTAGAGTCTCCAATGTTGTTATTGGAATATTGAAATTCTTCAGTTATATCTACAGGACTAAGAGTCAAATGGACCCTTCACCCAATGTCATCATCCTAATCCATTAATTAATTCTTAAATGGATTTTATGGTATAAAAATAGCATGTATTAAATATATAAAACCATCAAGGAAATTTGATATGCCATATTTGAGTTTCTTATCACCCATAGGGACTTCCTTGCATGAAAAAGCACACATCTACAACAAGGTCAAAATAGTGACCTTAATTTGATGACAAATTAGTGATTTAAAACTATAATAAGTGAATGTTAGATCATTTATTATAGTTTCTCACATCAAGGGGTTATAATTAGGTCTAATTAAAATCTATAATCATCATAAACAAGTATAGTGGAGGTAATTCTCATCTATAGGTAGGGGAGTAGGGTTTCTCAGTCATAGCAAGGAAACTCATTTTGAGCCCAAGGAATAGTTAAGGTTTCAAAGTTTATAGAAAATATAAAGGGTTATTATTATCATTTTTCAGTGGATATTCCTTTCACACTATAATAAATCTCTAAATAAACAAAGGACATGCACAACAAATCTTGCAAACATATGTCTCAGTTAGCATACAAGGAGGACTCAGCTAAGGAGATTAAAGTGCATATGCAATCCAAGCTGGAAATTATATGGATGATCAAACATATGACCATATATATTAAGGTCATAGTTACTTCATAATCTATAAAAAATAGGAATCCAGCTCATATAGACCTCTCAAAAGCCTAGGATACACCTACAGTCAACTATGTTTGACACTCTAAGATAGTGAGTCGAATAGTGGTGTTTTGGTGTGTAGCTATCCCAAACATGAAACATATAGATATAGAAAATGTAAATTTATTATAAGAGAATTAGAGGAGGTTGGGAATATTTTTTTTAATTCCAATCATACACCTACACATACAAGAGTTTTTGTCATAGCAGAACATAATCAAAAATAAGATAACCCAGTCTTGAGAATGCAAGGATAGCAAGGGGTATTTAGAGAGTTAAAGTGATAAATGGGCATGATGAATATAAATTATTGTCATATGTGTATCTATAATCTATTTATAATGTAAATAAATCATAATAAAGGATATTATAGATCAAAACTCAGTCCATTTCTAACACCCCTGTAGACAGTGCCTTTTTTTACAAGTCAGTCTTAGCTTTTTGAAGGTTTGGAAGATTAAAGCATATTTTCAGGAGCTAAAATTTGGTATATATAACCTTTAGGAATTTTATATCCTCATTAAATATTCATTTTTACCTAATTAAATATTTTATTTACCTCTATTTGTCTTAGATAGAGGGCACTCCCTTATAAACACAAACCCTGCATTTTGGAAGTTTAAAGATTAAAGAGGAGTTATGAAGTTTTTTGAACATGGAAGGAATGTGTATAAATTTCAATGACACATATGAAAACATGATAAATCAAATATTAAATATTTTATTTAATTCAATAGGGTGGTATGGACACCAAGAGTTGTAGGCAAACCTAGTAAGCAAGGATTAGGCCTAAAGGCCAAATGGAGGGTCAAAACCATTGTTATCATGAGATGAACTTCCCAAATTGTTATAAAATGTCTATGGAGGTATTATAGGTTTTTTTGAACCATCAAGAGTCAAATTTAATCCATGAAAGTTCATTCTACATTCTAAGGTGAAGCCAAACCTATAAAGCAAGGGTTAAGCATAAAGCCAAGTGAGGAGTCACTTGCATTTTTAGTATAAGGTGATCACTCCAATGAATTGAAACATGTTCATGATGTGGATGTATAATTTTTAGATATTTTGGATGATACAAAAAACCAAATACTAACCATTTTTTGACATTGAAGTAACTCAGACTTGCAAGAAAGAGGAAAAAGAGCTCGATAAGGCAAGATTAGAAGCTTATATCTTTAATGGTGATTTTCATGGGGGTCAAATAAGTTTATAAAAGTTATAAGGAAAATTTAAAAACAAACTTGTGTAATTTTTTTGTAGTTACAATGTCTCAACTTTATGAACAAAGCTTAAGTGCTTAAACTGCTTAGAAACCCTTACAAACCCTCAGCTAGGACCAGTTTACAAAAATGGAGTTGGATAGCTATCTAAATGGAAAAATTGGACCAAAAAGATTATTTTAATTTGGAAATGACTCCCTAAATATACTTCACATGCCAACTAGTTATATGGAACTATACATACATGGTATAAAATAGGGTTTTCTCACTATTTTGGGTGTTTTGAAAGTTATACAAGGAGTCAAGATATGAAACAAAGTTTGGGGGAAATTTTAGGAATTTTAATAACTTATTGTTTTAATATTATTCTTTTAAAAAATTTCTAAGTGTGTAAACCATTTTCTTCATTTCAACCAGTCAAAACTGGCATATTGCACAAGCTAGGGAGAAATGTGAAAACTTTAATTAAATGGATTTTTAAGGTGTCTGTAATGATTCTAAGGAAATGAAGAGCCTTTAAAAATGTAATCCACTACCTTTTATATATTTTCATTGAAACATTATTCCCTTTTTGGAATCTAAGCATACAGGGTGCATTAAAGGAGTTCTTTTAGGACTGTAGATGATGATGGTTCCTTTCCAACAGATTCCAAAAGACCAAGCATGAAAAACATGCATGGAGAGGCATGTCTTAATTCCTTAAACTTCATTAAAATAATTTTTACTGGTCCTTATCAGTTATATAATGTTCCAATAGCTCCAATCATGAAGGCAATATTTCTAAGCCAATTGAGGAGTTTCTTGCCACTTTTCATGAAGTTTGTGACTTGGATTGACACTTTTATATCCTTATCTTGCATGGTTTAACCCATAATATCTCCACATAAACAATTAACTCCTTATATCATATTTACAAGTGTCCTTATGACCCTTGGACTTCTCTCTTCTTCTCTCTCTCATAAGTTCTATAAGAGCTAGTCATTTTGGCATTGTATTGGATGCTCCACCTGAGTATGGTGAAGGCCCTACTAAAATGTATACATTTTAATTAATAATAATACTAATTTTTACCTTCTTTATGATTTTTATTATTGTGTTCAATTGGATGATGAATCTTGCTTCATGAAAACTATGGATTCCTTAGCATGTTGTTCCATTCTTTCACCTATTTGCAACCTCTTCTTGCAAGGAATATGAAGTATTCTAGGAGATTTTAATTGTTTAAGTGTGTTATCCTATTCATTATTTACCTCACATTCATATTTTCTAGTCCTCATATCTTTTCACATTCATCTATAACCTCACAATGTAGCATTGATGTGAGAAGATGAAGATTAAAGCAGAGTATTTTTAGATTGTCCTCTATTTCAAGTGTAATATGCATATGGTTAGATGTCATCATGTTATTTGGTGTATAACCTCACTTATATTAGTTTAATATTATTTATCCTTCTCCCTTTTCACCCCCAATTCTATTAGTAGTTGAAATTTAAAGTGGTATATCAAGGGAGCTAGCCCTATCTAGAGATTCACCTTATTCCCTAGGTTTCCCACAAGCGTAGAGGTGATTCCATTGTGCCACTTGGATGAGTAGATATTTGTCATCTACTCAAAGTTTGAAAATATAAGTAACAACAATTCCATTTTAAGACCTTGAAAAATCACGAATCCTCCTTTTCCACATGGGAACCTTCAATCTAACCTTATAAACTATTCCAACTAAAAAACACCACAACAAAACTTGTTTATCCCCTTAAAAGGAGTCTATTAATAATCATAGATAGAGATACCCTATATAACTCAATGATAAAACAAAAACAACTCCTCATTCCTTTTCCTCCTTTCTCAATTGATACTTATAGTTCTTCTTTTTTGGCTTTATAGAAACAACTTCATCAACTACTACAACATTATCCTTTTCTTCTATGATTGGATTATCAATACATGGAGACAACATAGATTCATGGCATATCTTTTCATCTAAATAATATTCCTTGCATCTTGGATCCTCATCACTAGGTACTTGTTAAAAAATATAAGGATGTTTACTTGGATCCATACATACCTCAAAACTAGCTTCAACCAGCACCTTGGTTTTCTCCTTGAGCTTAGTCTCTTCATTCTCAATATGAGTAGACAATGAGACCTCTTGGGACTCTTCAAATTTATAATAGTTCTCCACCATATAAAATAAATTACTTAGACCTTATAAAACCTTTTCTAAATTGTAGGCCTTTGCTTTCAAAACTTAGAAATGTGACCTCTCTATTCACAATTTAAGAATACTATATTTTTGTAAATAATCTCTTTATACCTTTATATATTTTGACAAAATATTGAAATGTGTCCTATGTCATAACAACTATAGCACTCAACATTTATTGAAATAAACTCAGCTTATCTTACCTTAAATGGACAATATTTAGCAAAGTGTCTTACATTATGACAATTGAAACACTAAACCTTTCTTACACATTTTAACTAATGACCCCCATCATAGTTCCATGTAAAATCATTCTTAATGGGTCTTCTACATTCTTTAACTCCATACCCAAACTGATTACAAGTATAACAATAACCATTGAAATTTTCATACCTCATGGAATTTGGCTATCTGATCTAAGTTGTTTTCAAAGGCTGATCCACCTTGTTCACATTAGTATTCATATTGTCTTGAGTTACATTCTTTTGTTATTATTCATATCCAATACTAGTTCTATCACTAGCATGCTTTTGACCACTCAGAATATTGTCTAGATCACATGAGCTCTTTTCAAATCTCACAAATGTCTTCACCTTACTAGATGTCTTCTCTAAATCAGATTTAGAAGACTCATTTTTAGAAACATACCTTAAAAATTCAACTTCTTTAGATTTTAGGCTTGTAGACAAAATTTATAATTGATAACTGAGATGCCTGATCATATCTTCATGTTCCTTGGTGTCTTCATTCTTTCTTGCCTCATATACACTGAATTGATCCCCATAGTCCTTGAGTTTATATTTCATTTTCTTATGGATCTTCTTCTCAATATTTAGTTCTTCAAGAGCATTCATCAATATAGTCTCAAAATCCACCTCATCTTCATCATTATCTAAATCACTCCAAGTAGACTCCTAATTTGAGCAACTTCCTTCCTCAACCATGAAAAATGCTTCATCTTCAATGGGACCATCATGATCATATTCTGAGTCATTATCTTCACTCTCATTTGATGAGATGAAATTTTTTTTGGTGTAGAGACTCTTCTTGTCTTTGGTATAATTCTTCTTGTTATCAAACCTTCTAAATCCCTTTTTGTTTTTATCAGACCTCAATGATCTCTTGCCATCATCATGACCTTGATCATTTTCTTCATCAATATCCTTCTTGTACTTATGAGGGAACTTATTAGAAAAATGTCCTACCTCTCCAAAATTTAAGAATTTGAAAGGAAGTTTACCCTTATACTTACATGAACCTATTTTTAAATTCCTTATGAACAAAGCAATTAGTTTATCCTCATCAATATCATAAATGTCATCTTCCTTGGGTTTCTTACCTTGGACTTCCATTTTTGGCTTCATCTCTACTTTGAATGTCACTTTCTTCTTTGGTGGTATATCATCATTTACTCTCATCTCATATGTAGTAAGGGCTCCATGAAATTTATCCATCTTCAACTGGGTAAGATCATGACTTTCTTCTATAGCAGATACCTTTAGATCAAACTTGAGGGATAGAGACCTTAATACCTTTTGAACTAAATTATACTCTTTAAGGTTATATCCAAGACCTCTAATGGTGTTTATAATCTCATCAACTCTCTATAGAAAGGATGCCATAGAATATTCTTTTTTCATTTTGAGGCTCCCAAATTGCCTTCAATGAGTTTGCAACTTTTCCAACTTAACCTTTGAACCTCCTTCAAAAATAGTCTTCAATTTATCCCATATTTCCTTGGAAAATGTACAATGAATCAATTTGGTGAACTCAATTTATATAAGACCACAAGTGATGGCATTCATTATCTTAGATTTTTTCTCAAACATCTTCTTATCTGTAACTCTCTCACATACAAATTTCTCACTCACATAAAAGTTTCTCACTCACAAATCTTCCACACGAAGTCTAGAAATCATCATCTTTGATTTCACTATATATAGAGTTATCATGAATTATCAAGTCCACATTAATCTTTGTCAGCTAAAATACATGCCTTCACCCTTAAATCATCTCACATGCATCACACTTAAGCACAACACACTTTCAAGTAGGCCTAAGTCACTTTTAGGTCCTAAGGAGACTTGTTCAACTTTTTGACACTTACCACTTAAAAATACATAGTTCCACTCGTTATGTCCCCTAAGACATATTCAAATGATCACAGTCACTTTTACTCACCTTTACATATGCTTAAATAACTCAAATAGAGACCTTATACATAGGAACACCATTATTATACATATAGTCAACTTCTTAATCATTTTTCATACTCAAGATAGATTTATCACACCTCCAAAATACTCACAAAGCATCCTTATAGAGTCTACAATACTCCCAAATAATAAATTCATCATGAGACATCAAAACATCATCAAAATGAGCTTAGATATCCTTCTTAAGTCACTTGTAGAATAAACACGAACACAGTCAACTTTGAACATTAATATATTTGATTATGCATACTTCTATATCTTTAAATTAGGTTCATTAGATACACCATGGAGTCCTCTTCATCTTTTATTTTTATAGAAACAACTAATTAAACTTCTATCAAAATATATGGACAAAATATAGAGATCTAGTTTTATTATGTTAAATTCAAATATTTGAATTCAAATGGTCATAGTTAAACTCCAAACACTATGCTTGTATCTCATGTCTTCTCAGCTTTGGATCATTCTCACACCATTGATCTTGTCCAATCTTTAGCACATAGTCCACCAATGCCAAATGTTAAACCTTAGTCACTTTGACCTTATCTTGTGCAATCTTAAAATGTTGACTCAATGTGCTCTATTGATCTCTACACATTAGTTAGGTCTTTAACAATCAATGTTCACTATTCAATAAATCTATACAAACACCCACTCATCATTAGATCCTTATCCTATACCTTTATCTTTATCACATAGTCCACCAATGCTAAATGTTAAACCTTAGTCACTTTGACCTTATCTTGTGCAATCTTAAAATGTTGACTCAACATGATCTATTGATCTTTATAGATCAGTTAGGTCTTTAGCAATCAAATTTCACTATTTGATCAATCTATATGAACACCCACTCATCATTGGATCCTTATCTTGTATATTTGCTTAGTCCTTAAACATCATGCACCTATCCTCATCTTACTAATTCCTGACCTCTTAGATCAACATGCATTTTTTATCTCGCTTGAGATTTAACTCTTTCAAAAATGATCAAGTATGGGAATGTTGCTTATATGCCTAAGTAGCCATTTTTTAACCTTAATAAATTATTTTGTGCTTAGACACATGATCTCAAATTTAGACCATATGATCTCCTCTTATAGGATAATCCAACCATATAGCAAATATATCTTGGAATCCCTACACATGCAAGATATAATTCCATAAAAAATCCTTTTCAACACCTTCTATCACAGAGCCAACTATGTCAAAACCTACCTGAGAGGCCAACTTTGAGCATGCATAAATTTTTTTGTGCTTCGGTGCATGATCTAAAATTTATCTCAAATAAACTAGGATAAAAACTAAACAAACCCATAATATTATTTTATTTTGACACCTTTACATGTGAAATATATGCCACCATAAAAATTCTCACTAAAATATTCTTGACATATTGCAAAATTGGCTATGGGAAAACACAGTCAAACTACTTGGGAGCCCCAACTTTTCATATGTATATATTTTGACATGCTACATCACATGATCTAAAATTTAGAAAAATTAAACTAGGCTCAAAACTAAACAAACCCATATGATACCTTCTCCATGAACATCCACACGTGTGACATATTCCATCATAAAATTTCTTACTCGACTCTTTTTAACCACATGAAAATTTGGCTAAGTATGGGAAAACAATGAATTCTGATTGAGACACCAAATTTTCACCCTCATATCTTTAACTGTGCTTTGATGCATGACTTAAGATCTATTAAATAATAACTAGGGACTAATGTGATCACAACCATATGACCAACTCCCCTTGACTCATTCTTATGTGGTAATGGTGATTTCATCAAGCTACCTACTCAGATTTTCTACCACTAGACCCAAACAATCTAGATGAAAATTATAGACTACCAAATGGATTCCACTTATGCACACAAGATCTAAAAGTAGAGATAACATTTTATGGATCTATTTCACATGTTCCAACCAACATACTCATCCCTAAACATCTCTAAACATGTCAATACTTAAGATCAACCAAGCCAACTTCAAGCATAGTAGGACAAGCACATTACACACTATGTCATTGTTATTTAGGCTATCATAGCACTTCATACAATCATAAGGACACCTCTATGACATCGCAATGACATCATTTATAACTCTCAAATACCTTCAATGTTATGATAATATAAGATTTTATGTCAAAATACATACTTAAAAGCTTGTTTGAGAATGTGATTCTTTTTACGAGATTTTAGGTTGGGAGGATAAATTTAGTGTTCCAAAAATTGGATGATGTTTTTATAACATTCACTTTTTAGAATGGTGATGGCCTTAATGTGGTATATAAGTGAATCATTTAGTTGAGTAGAAGATGGATATTTTATTATTTGGATAATAAAAGTGGGATCAGTAAAAACTTGGTGCAGATGAAAAAGAGATGATGAAGAACCAAGGGAATCAACAATAGAATTTTGATCTCAAGAGATATGATTGATGGTGAAAGAAATGAAATATTTGGTGAGAGTAGTTTTAATTTGATGATAAAAAATTATATTCTCACTTTTGCATTTCTAATCACCATTGACTTGGTAGAAAATGAGCTAGGAATCATCTAAAGCATGCAAGTATTAGATATCTAAATCAAGGGTAGTCGTCATGCCTAAGATTATAGTTTCATACTCTACAATGTTGTTAATGACATCAAATGTTAAGAAAAATTATAAAGGGGTGATTTTTCCAAGAGGTATTGTACTAATACATCTTGCCCCAGCTCCTTGAAGGCATTTAGTGCCATCAAAATGAATGGTCTAAGTATCCTCATGTAAATTGACACTAATTTCAAGAAGTTATTTGATAATTAATTTTGGTTTAATAATATCATGGAGGATAGAGGTTTCATAAATATTACTTGCTTCAAGATTATTAGTGAAGTTATGTAAGTAATATTTAAGGGATATGGCTTGGTTGAGACCTTTAATATAGAGAATATTATCATCAAGAAGACTATCTTGAAGGTGGTCGATAGTAGGCACAAGAGCTATGGTAAGTTGATCAATGATTATTTGTCCTTTGATATATTTTTGAGTAATAATTTGGAGATCAAATTCCATGAGAAAGATCATCCACTTGTCAATTCTATCTCAAGGAAGAAAATCTTTGGAGAAGAAGTGATTAATGGGATCAAAATGGATGATAACATAAGTGGTTTGGTAAAGCATATAATGTTAAATTTTTTTAGCTACAAAATATATGGTGAGGAAATCATGTTAAAATTTTATGTAACATTTTTCATAATTGATGAGGCCTTATCTGATATAGTAGATGGTATATTCTCTTCTAGTATCAACTTGTTGGGCAAGCATTACCCCAATAAATATGGATGTGGAAGAAATGTATAAGATCAAAGATTGATCATTTAAAGGGGGGTGAAGAGTAGGTGGGTGAAATAATGATTATTTCATATCATCAAATGTTTTTTTATAGTGATCTATCCATTATATAGAATTATCTTTGTTAAGAAGAGAGTTGATGGAGTGGATATGACAAGCCATTTTGAGGATAAATCATCTAATTACCCCAACTTTATTGAGATAAGTGCGAATGTTTGAAATGGATCAATATATGGGAATGTTGATGATAGTGTTAATATTGGTGGGTTTAACATTGATTTCATGGAGAGAAACTAAGAATCCTAATAATTTTCTAGATGTGACACCAAAAACACATTTTTAAGGATTTAGTCAAACTATGTATTTAAGAAGGTGGTCGAAGATGATGGAAAGATTAGAAGGATGAGTCTTACAACTATTGGCCAATTTTGGCCCATATATAAGGATTTTGAATGGTTTGATGGATTGATTGGACCAAAGTTTTGGAATAGGTCTAAGATTGAAAGATGGAGATGCAAATGCAAGTTCTCATATGTTAAGCATTCAAAAGCATAGACTAGGTTGTACAAATCTTAAGAATCCATCAAAACCTTGAAAGATTGATCAAAAGATGAATTTGGAAAATTTTAAGGATTAGACCATCATTAAGACATCATGAGGAACTAGAATAGATAGCTTGCTTGTGTAACTTATAAATATCCTAAGAAATCCATATGGACCAAAACATTGTAATGCCATGGATTTTTTCATGGAAAGAACATGCTCTACAAATTTCAAGTCCACACAAGATTATTAGCTCATGTTATAAGTGTTCAAATATGGTCTAAAACATAATAAATTCATGTTAACATCAAGTTTGAGCTCTGTAAAATAGTTGTTTAGGTTCAAATAATCAGTTATAGGTACATAGACATCATAAAAAACATGCAATTTAGCTCACTTGAACACTTTTTAAACATACTTAGAAAGCTCCTAGAACTAGAGGATCAAGTGGGCACAATCATTTTAGTATCAAGAACATATCCTAAAAATTTGGTACCTCCATGACATTTTCACTTCTAGATCCAAGCCTTCAAATTTGGTTAAATAATGGGAGACATTAGTGCAAATGTCAACTTTAAGTTATAGTAAAAAAAACCATTAGGGTCTTAAATTTGATGGTCACACAGACATTAATGATGATCTTATGAGTGTCAAATGATAGTTTCATGGATATCAAATTTAGACCATGGTAAAGAGAAATTTGTTTTCAAATACAAGCAGAGCTAATGGTTGATGTTCATTCATACCAAGGGAGATTGATGGTGTGAGATGAGTCAAAAGGTCAAGGATCTTAAGAGGCCACCACATGGCATAAATGCATAAATTAGGTAGACTAACAGTAGATATTGAGTAAAAATATGGGATTTCCAAGTGGAACCAACTTAGATAGAGTTGATAGGTCAAGGATAGATCTAAGGGCTCAGAATAACTTGTACCATGCAAATAAGATAGTGGAAGCAAAGTTCAATGAGTCAATGATCTAAGTCATAGTCAACATCAAATTAAACAAAGGTGACCCTAAGACTTTTGATGGAATTTGATAAATCCATTTTCAACCAAGGAAAACAAGTCTTGCAAGGTCATTAATCTACAATTATTGCTCAATCAAATGCCAAAGATAAGACATAGTGATGTAGCCAAGGTGATTAGGGACATAAAGGGACCACCATTAAGGCTAAATACAGACCTTTAGTTTACATATTTGTGGTGTGAATGTTTCATTTTATGACTATGTTTGCCATATTTTAGAATAAGGACCTATGCATATGGTGAATTCTCATTCCTACAATGACATAATGGTTATATTTAGACCTATTTGGATCTAAAAAGGAGGTTTTGTAGTCTAAAGGTATACATAAATATGATTATAGGAAAACCAATTATCTTAGATTGGTTTTCTATCTATAGTGGACCTATGATCATGGAGTAGATATGTGATTAATGTAAAATGTCTCATCTATCGATGTGGCTCTATCCTTGACCAAATAGGTACTAACTTCCATTCATGGCATGGCACTTTTAGTTCAAGATTTGAGGATTTGATCCTCATGAGAAAGTCAAGTGGGCTTATGGTCCCAAGGTGGTGAACTTGTTGTTGAAGAAGTAGTTGGGGTATTGATTCCACTCAAATAGACTTATAATCATTCTTAATAAACCCTTGTCTTCTAGTGGGACAAAAAGAGGTTATCTTATTGACAAGGATGAATCTTTGTTAGAGAAAATCATGCTTGTAAAAAGTAATCAATGGATTACCACCACATTTCTTGATGACTAGGACCCTTCTCCGCTCTCCAAAGTATTGTTCCCATCTCTCTCTCTCCCTTTATGCTATATATAGAGGCTTTAGAACCTAAAAATGATCCCTTTATTCCCTCTCTTGGGCATGACTAGACTCTACAAAGATTAAGCTTGTAATGTCTTAAGATGAATACAAGATTGTTTTTAGATTTCATTTTTTTGGTATAGTGTGTACATGTCAGTTTGATTTGCATATGTGGTAAAGATATCTCCCTTGTCAAATCATGATCTCACCTAGTTACTAGTTGATCTTATTATGCAAGTCATGTTTAGTGTTTTATATCTTTTGATTAGATCCCACATGTGGATACATTAACTAATTAGTGTCTTGTATTAGACCTTTCCATCATTTCCCTCAGCTCTTGATCATTTGGCAAACCTCTACATGAAATTTTGATGCATGATAGATATTTAGAGTCCTAGATCTAGTCTTTGCTTGCCTCATTAGTGTTTGATAGGATCTAAAATGGAGTGGATCAACCATCATTTAGGTGCATCACTATTGTTAGCTAAAGTTTCCCTTTCAAGTTATCTCTCTCTCCCTTTTCCCTAGTCATTAGTGGGTTGTAGTAGTAGAAATGAGATAAAATGATATATATAAGGAGCTGGCCTCATTTAAAATCTTAGAGGTATGAACCCATTATAGGATACCCATCACCTAGGGTTAGTCCCATGTTGAGCTATATTTGGTCAAAGAACCTAAACAATCCCTTACCTAGCTAGGGTGCAATCTAGACCTCTAATAGTTTTGGTACACCTAGTGGGACCAAGGTCAAAAAGAGTGGGAAGATTTTGGTGTGTCTTTCCTCTAATTATCTTATGTAAGAAAGCAAGTTATCACCAATGGTGAATCTAAATAAAATAATCTAGTTATGATTAGACCAAGTATGTCTCATTGAATATTTTAGTCAGTCCTTTCCGTTCATGTGGCATATGAGGCCAATATGAATAGATATGGAGAATATCCCTATTATCCATAGCTTTATCATCAATCCCAATATCATTCTCATGATCCTTATTATCAAGGGCATGACTCTTACCTTCCTCATCATAATATTTATCCTTACCAACCCTATCATGAGCCATCCATACTAGCACTCAAGCATACTTTAGTGAACCTATGAAATCATGCACTAGAGTTATACTCCCAAAATGATTATGGCAAGATGTCCCTATCCACCATAGCCATTATGTGAGTGAGTCATTAAAATAAGTGAAATAAGAATGGGCACCTATTGAGAGAGAAAATTGGAACAATCTCACAAGTGAGATGATAGATGCAAGTGGTTACATTTAAAGCATTGAAGATAAGCTAAAAAGTCTTGAGGAATAGGATGTCTAACCTCACTAACCTTATGTATCTTCATATTCACCACCTCAACATTAATATAGGCCACCCATTCTTTCCCAAGAGAGTGTTCTAAGTTCTTTATGTGTTCCTCAGACCTTCCCTTCTTGGAAGTCTATCTAGGAGAGATATCAAAGAAATAAGGGGACTATTATTGAATAGCCTATTGTTGAGATCTAGAATCCCTTCATTCTTCCTCAAGAACCCCTTAAAAGGTCCTTCAACTTTCCAAGCTACAATCAATTGGTGAATTCAGGTGGTGGGTAAAGTTGGATACAATCCTCTTGTGTTCCCTATCATGAATCCACTAACCACCTTAAAGAGTGGATATTCCAAGAAACTATAGATAGACAGATCAAAGAGTTGGATCTAAAAATAAGGAAAGAGGAGGAGAACTAGAATCAAAATCTTAAATAAATACCTCAAGCTTTTCCATCTTGGAACAAAATCATGCATTCAATCAAATTTAGGTTCATTCAATCCTAACCCTCTCTTCCTCAGGAGTATAGGAAATTGCCATCTTGGAAATCCATCCAGAGTAGTATGCAAAAGGAGGAAAACATTAATGGTAGGAAAAAATAGTTGGACCAAAGAGGTATCACATATATCTAATCTCTCTTGGAGTCATACCAAGAATATCCTATGCCACTCCTTAAAGAGGTAAGCAGTGAAATCCATGTTGAACTCATAACTGATGATGATGAATTTTCAGATTTAGAAGAGGAAATCATTATTGGAACACCACTTGGAAAAGTGAACATATTTTAGCCTTTCATAGTGAAAAATAAGATGAGTTACAGGAACAAGTGCAAATTAGAGATGAGTTTCAATGAGAAGAAGTCTTAAATTTACATCAAGAGGTTGTTTCTCAAGAACCTATTGATCACATATCAATTGTCTAAGATCAAGAGTTTTCTCAAGATCTTATGGTAGTTGATATAGATCAAGTATAGGCTCATGTTTATTTGGAAGGTGGCCATAAAGAAAAATCACATAGAACCATTGCTAAGATAGAGAGAATTCTTGAAGAAGAAGACCATTGATAGTAGTTATACCATGATTTCATGAGTGAGATTGATGAACTTAAGATGGAAGACTTGGATAATGGGATAGTGTCGTAAGTTGATTCTTCATCTAAGGATTCCATTAATGTTTTTGAGCCTTAAGAAGGTAGTGATACTCTAAAAATTCCAAATTAGAATGAGAAGTTTTGTCTTGATGTGAGAGAACCCTAGCTTGATAACCTCATGCATAAATAAGAGAATTTTGAAGACACAATGGTTCTAGATGATAGGGAGAATAAATATGATTGGCAGCTACAAATGAAGATTTTCTAAGAGTTTGAATATCTTTTCCAAATTGAGGGTCAAGTATTTTAGAAGGTGGACAAAGTGTTTCCCATGGAGGATAATGACCAAGATTGGATAAAATATGTAGAACTCCTTGATGAGTTCGAAGAGCTTACAGCTTAAGAGGAACCTAATCTTATTGAGAGCACCATGGAAACTCAAAAGGTATTCCTTTTTGAACCACCATTAGAGGTAATATTTGAGGAGCCATATGAGGAAATTTAGACTGTCTAGATGCACATATATAACCTATTTAAATCTTCTTGGTTCTTATTAAGCATCATGCCAATGAAGTTGGTAAATTCAACAAAGAATAAGGAATCAAGAACAAGAGTCAAAAATCTACATGCCTCATTCAACCCCTCATCCCATGATGTAGGGTAATTTTCAAGATTTCCTTTTGATCTAGGAGGCAAGGTACATATAGTTTTAAGCTATACATAGTAGGATAGTTTTGTTAAAATTCCTCCAAGTGTTATTCTGGCACATTTGTTTATTGTCCCTATATTTTTATAGGTTAGTTTCTCTTTAATAAGTGCCTTCAGCACTTTGTTTCATTTTGATCCTTTTGGTATTTATATTTTTTCAAGAGGATTTTTTAAAGATCGGTAGCCAATGTTAGATCTAGGTAAATGTGTTGGACCAAAGAGGAGACTCCATGCCCAATAGACTAGATAAGGAAATATGGTTTGGGTTCTCTTGCATAGATAGGCATGCAACCCTTATATGCCACCAAAGATGTTGGCCAATTCTAGCCCACATATAAGGATTTTGAATTTATTGATGGATTTATTGGACCAAAGGTTTGTAATAAGTCTAAGATTACAAGATGGATATGCAAATATAGGTTCTCATATGTTTTAAGCATTTAAAATCATGGACTAGGTTTCATAAATCTTAATAATCCATCATAACCTTGAAAGATTGATCAAAAGATGAATTTGGCAAAGTTTAAGGACCAAACCATCATCAAGATGTCATGAAGAACAAGACTAGATAGCTTACTTGTGTAACTTATAAATATCCTTAGAAAGTTACATGGGCCAAAACATTGTAGTGCCATAGAATTCTTCATGACAAGAACATGCTCTACAAATTTTAAGTTTGTGTAAGCTTCCTAGCTCAAGTTATGAATGGTTAAAGTTAGGAATATAGTATAAGATGTTTGCACTAATGTCAATTTTGAGCTCTATAAAATAGCCATTTAGGTTCAAATGATCAATGATAGGTGCACAGACATCATGTAAAGCATGCAAGTCATCTCACTTTAGCACATTATAAACACACTTAGAAGGCTCCCGGAACTAGTAGATTAAGAAGGCACAATCCTTTTAGTATCAAGAACATCTCTTACAAATTTTGTGCCCCCATGACCTTTTTACTTCTAGATCCAAGCCTTCAAATTTGGTTAAATAATGGGAGATGTTCATGCAAATATCAAATTTAAGCTATGGTAAAAAACCTTTAGGGTCTTAAATTTGACGGTGGCACATATGTCAATGATGGTCATGTGAACGTCAAATCATGGTTGTGTGGACATCAAATTTATACCATAGTAAATAGCCATTTGTTTTCAGATACAATCATATCTAATAGTTGGCACTCATTCGAACCAAAGGAGATAAATGGTGCAAGATGAGTTAAAAGTTCAAGGAGATTGAGAGGCCACCACTTGGTGTAAGTGTGTAAAGTAGGTAGAATGATAGCTAATCCTAGGTGGAAATTCAAGACTGCTAAGTGGCATTAGTTCAGATAGAGTTGATAGGTCAAGGATAGATCTAAGTGCTCACATTAACTTATACTATGGAGATCAAATAGTACGAGCAAAGGTCAATGAGCCAATGATCCAAGTCATAGTTGGCATTCAATTACATAAAGGTGAGACCAAGATTTTTGATAGAAGTCAAAAAAAAAATTACCAAAGGAAAAAATTCTTGTAGGGTCATCAATCTACCATTAAAGCTCAATCAAACACTAAGAAAAAGACACAGTGATTCAACCAAGATTATAAGGGACATAAAGGGACTACCATTAAGGCTAAATATGGACTTATAGTTCATAGATTTATGGTGTGTAGGTTTCATTATATGGTTGTGTTTGCCATCTTTTAGAAGGACTTGTGCATATAGTGAATTCTCAATTCTTGGAATGACATTATGGGTCTATTTGCACCTATTTGGATCTAGAAAAGGGGTTATGTAGACTATAAGTCTACATCAATATGACTATAAGAAAACCAATGATCTTATATTGGTTTTTTGTTTATAGTGGACCTATGAGCATGGAGCATATATACGATTAATGTAGAGGGTCTCATCTATTGACGTGGCTCGATCCTCGACCAAATAGGTACTATCCATCATTCATGGCATGGCACTGTCAGTTCAAGATTCAAGGATTTGATCCTCATGAGAAAGTCAAGTGGGCTTATGGTCCAAAGGTGGTGAACTAGTGGTTGAAGAAGTAGTTATGGCATTGATTCCACTCAAATAGACTTATCATCATGTTTAATAAGCCCTTGTCTTCTAGTGGGCTCTCTTAGCCAATGAAAAGAGCTCAAAGATTACTAGGGCAATTGAAGGTTATCTTGTTTACAAGGATGAATCCATGTTAGATAAAGGCATGCATATATAAAGTAATCAATGTACTTCTACCACATTTATTGATGACTAAGACCCTTTCTCCACTCTCCAAATCATTTTTCCCATCTCTCTCTCCCTTTTTGCTATATATAGAGGCTTTGGAGCCTAAAAAATGATCCCTCTATTCCATCTCTTGGGTATGACTAGACTCTACCAAGATTGAGCTTGTAACTCTTGAGATGAATACAAGACTATTTTTAGCTTTTATTATTGTGGTATAGTGTGTACACGTCAGTTTGATTTACATATGTGGTAGAAATCTCTCCCTTTTCAAGTCCTAATCTCACCTAGTTACTAGTTGGTCTCATTATACAGGTCATGTTTAGTGTTTAAATATCTTTTGATTGAGGCCTGTATATGGATACATTGACTAGTTAATGTCTTGCATTAGACCTCTCCATCACTTCCCTTAGCTCTTGATCATTTGGTGAACCTCTACATGAAATATTGATGCATGATAGATACATGGATTCCTAGATATAGTCTTTTGCTTGTCTCATTAGTGTTTAATAGGAGCTCAAATAGAGTGGATCAACCATAATTTAGGTGTATCACCATTATCATCTTAGGTTTCCCTTTTAATTTATCTCTCTCTCTCTCCTTTTCCATGGTCATTAGTAGGTTTTAGTAGTGGAAATGAGTTAAAATGATGCACATGAGGAGTTATCCTCATTAAAAATCCTATAGGTCTGACCCCATTATAGGATACCCATAGCTTGGGGTCAATCCCATGTTGAGATAGATTTGGCTAGAAGCCCTGAATAATCCCTTGCCCATCTAGGGTGAAATCTAAACCTCTAATAGTGACTTTTAGAATTAACAATGAGGTCATCCAAATAGGTTTCTATAATTTTGTGAGTAAGATCATGAAAGATATGGGTCATTTATTACTTATAAGCAGCTCCATCATTTTTGAGTTTCAAAGGTATTTTAACATAGCATAGGTGTCCCATTTTGTGGTGAAAGTTGTCTTATGTTGGTCTTTAGGGGTAATGTGAATTTGGTTATAGCTCAAGAAACCATCTATAAGAGACAACATTTCATAACCAACTATGGAATCGATAATGGCACCTATTAAAGGTAGAGGGAAATTGTCCTTAGGATAAGCAATATTAAGATTATAGAAATCAATGTAGATGTAAATGACCATGGTGACTTTTTTTCAAACATGAACTATGTTAGAAACCCATTCAGAATAATCCACTATTTTGATAAACTTATCATCAATGATTTTGATAATTTCTTTGTGACATAATTTGGAAACCTCAGGTGGAAATTTCTAATGCTTTTGGCACACAGGTTTAGCATTGAGATAAGTGATGATATTGTGCACCACAATGCTAGAGTTAATACTAGGCATGTCCTCATAGGACCAAGTGAAGATCTCATGATATTTATCAAAAAATAAGCTAAAGTTATCATGTTTATTAGGTGTGTATTTTTGATAAATTATAATAGGTCAATGTAAGGATGGAGTACTATATTCAATGTGAGTAGTTTCTTCGATAAGCATAGCATTTCCATTTTGGAAGTGGTATGGTGTATTAGGTAAAAAATTAATTGGATTAGCTTTAGGGTTGACTCTAGTGATGAATTTATTGAAACAAGGGTCTTTGTTTTTTAAATTCTTGAGGTTGTGATGTTGTCAAGGAAGTTGGGGCTCTTGGGCATGAAGTAATTCAAGGATTGCTTCATCACTAGGCAAAGTGGGAAGAGGGCCATAATACTCAACATCTAATTAGAGATTGAGAATTTGATTATCATGGCTATCACATTCAAAATTATATGATGGGCATCTATGGCCTTGGCATCTAATGTAATCTTGAGAGAAGAAGTAAATTGATTAGAAGAGATATCATTAGTTTTTTTGACAAGGGAAGAATCAGGTGTGATGATGGGATCTGTAGGTGATAGAGAATATGTAGGAATTTTCAAAGGTTTAGAAGGCAAGATTTGTTCTACCACCCAAAGAGTATCATGAAATGGAGAATTAACAAGAGGTACATGGCCTTAGGGAGTTCATTTAAAATCTATGGAAATGGTATGAACATCCTAGTTAAAATCATGTATTTGAGCTAAAAAATTTGATAATGTTGAACATCCAAGTCTTGAAATTGAACTTGGGTCATGATGTAATTATCATCATAGGTTGGAGAAATGATACATGCTTGAGATTCAGGGGGAATTTTAGAAGGTGAAAGTCTAGGGTCACTGAACATTCATGGAGACATGATTAGAGAATATTGGAATAATTTTTCCACACCATAATCATTGCATGTGAAGGCATCTTCTAGGTAAGAAGGTTCCTAAGCATTGTATGAAGGGAGAAAATTGGTGATCTCATCAATGAGAGGAATAGTGTAATCAGGAGGTAATAAAGAAGGAGGGAGATACTCTAAGATGTAAGGAGGTAACTTAGTAGTTTTTCAAGTATGTTTCAGTTCATCATCATCTAAATCAATGAAAGTGACCTGTAAGTCTAGATTGAAGTTGATGAATTCAAATAAGGGAGCACTATTGATGGTAGGAATTGTAAGAATGCAATATTGATATTTTGTATTAGGAAGTGGAATACTTTAAGGGTTCGGATAGACCTCATTATTATACCATTTGATGTTCTATAGGAGTGTGATTCATTCGCTACCAGAAAAGGTTATGACCCTCATTCTATGAGTCCAAGGGTGACCAAGGAGTATGTTATATGATAGGGTCAAATCAAGGATCATAAGTTTAGTTTTAATGGTCTTCATTCCAATTGTTAGGGGAAGATAAATACAACCAAGTGGCTTTTGATTATTTTTATCAAATATATGATAGGTGAGGTAGGTTTGATTGAGATGATCCTTATTATATCCAAGTTGTTGGATGAGCCATAAAGATGTACCATTAATACCGGACCCTTTATCAACTAAAACTTTATGAAAAAGGGTAGTATTAATGGTTATTTTAATTAATAGGGGTTGATCATTATCATGGAAAAGGATTTCATCATTAATCATGTCATATTCAATAAATTTAATAGATGGTTTGGAAGGACACATGGATTCATTGGTATGCACATTGGTAGGTTGAGACTCCATAGAGGGTGGTTCTTCATATATAGAAGATGGATCTTTAATTTATTATAATTGTTACATAAGGAACTTACGATGATAAGGGGAAGTATGAACTAACTCCATAAGTGGAATTTTTCAAGGCATGGCATTAAGTTCTTTGAGAAAGTTATAATGGGATTTAAAAGAAGAACCATTGCGAGGTTTATAAGGTAAGGTAGATTTTGAAGGAATGGAAGTTGTTGGGGTTTTAGAAGAAGGAGGTGGTTCTTTATGGGCTTCCAAAGTTAAATGAGTGGTTGTAGTATCTTTGAGAAGTTGTTATTCTAAGGATTATTTCTTAGGTTTTGTGAAAAGATCTTTGTGAGTTGGTTTGCAATGATAATTGACCTTATCTACATTTACATATTGAGAATTATTATAATATTGGTCATATTCAACATTAATATCACAATCATCCTTTGTATTTTATTGATGATTAAATGTGGAAAATGTATTTTGGTTATTAGAAGAAGCTTTGGGAGCTTGTCATTTTTGAGAACTGGTGTTGTACTCTTGATGATGAAGTTGGATCATGGATTCTAATTGAAGGAATCACCAAGCATGTAAGAGATAAAAAATTTAGTAATCCCTCGACAAGTTTCATGGGAATTACCAATGTCAATTTGGAACTAAAAAAATTGATTGGGATCATACCAGCTAAGAGGATTATTAGGATAAGTAAAGGGTTTAGAGGGCGATTAAAATTATTTCATTTGATGCACATTTAGTGGTATATGAGAAGATGGGGGATTGTCATCTTTTTCAACTCTTGGTTTTATTTAAGGCATAATTTAAATGATGTAATTGGTATAAGTTTGAAAATATACTTTAAGGAATTTCGTATTAGGTTTGAATTTCTTCATGAAGAAGTCTTGATGTTTGGCTTGGTCAAGAGCTTCATTAAGTGTTTGAGGAGCAAAATTTTGAACCTTATTTTCAAGTGAAGGATTCAAATTAGTTATAAAAAGTTTAAATAAATTACCATTAATCATGTTATGTTCAACCTTATGGGCTAGACATTTTCATCATTTGATAAAATCATGAGTTGATTTGATGGGAGATTGCTTAGAATTGATGAAATGGCTAAGGAAATTTTTGAGATGGTCATTATGTTGAAACTCTTTAACTAGAGAATTGGCTAAATACATAAGTTTCCAAATGGAATGTTGGGCAAGTTAGTTGTAACATTCTAATACATCACTAATGAAGGTTTTAACTAGAAGTTTAGTTGTGGTGAAAGTATTAGTTTGGATCCACTCTTTATAAAGATTACCGAATGCTTTAAGAAAGGATGCAGGATCTTTTGTCCCATCATACTTGATAGTTGGAGATATATTACCAATATCAATGGACACTATGAACGGATCTAAAATCTCATTTTGGATACTTTTAAGCATATTGTTCTTCATGATGGGTTGAGGAATAATATTTCCTGAGGCATCTTTAAGAGGTGGAGGAATAAAATTGGTATTGGCTTGAAGATTGAGAACCAGAGGTTAATTAGCCATATTGATGAAATTATATTGTAATTTCATCATTTGAGAGGTGTTATAATTTTTCATTATGTTCATTTTTTGTATGACTTGTGTAAGAAGTTGAGTCATATCAATTGGTAGGTTGGTGTTTGTAAGAGAATTCCCTAAATTGGTATTAAGGGGAGGGTTTTTGGAAGGTGGATTACTAATGGGATTATTGGATATTCTTGTATCAATAGCTCCCACATTATGTTGAAAATATTAAAGATGATAACTATCTTTATAGGTATAAGATGGATCAGATCCACTTACTTTGTCTTGTGGTGTGATTTGAACCATGTTACAATCCATAGATAAAGGAGGGGAAGAGGTGCTCCAAGAGTGAGGGTTATCTTGGGAGGTAAAGAGAGGGATAAAATAATACCCCATATAGTGTTTGAATGGATTTAAATTATCCAAGAATATTCTAATAGGGAACTTCATGATGTTTTGAGAAAATGAATAAAATTCTAAGAAAATAAAAATAGAGAACTACGTCATCCAGACAGGAGAACTAAGTCAACCAGGTAGTGGAGCAAAGGCAAAAATAAGAGTATAGGGTCAACTAGGTCAACTTAGTACTATTGTATAGAAGGCATAAGATTAAAGAGTCAACCAAGTTGACTTAGTACTGTGAATAGGGAGAAAGACAACCTAATAAGGATACAGAGTTGAATAGGTTGACTTAGTACTATAACCTAATAGAATGGTGTGCTAAGAATAGGGATAGATTTTGAAAATTTTAATTTTAAGAAATAAATGGAAGTAAATACATAAACAATTAGATCAATGAGAATGATTCAATTATCACATAGCACAAAACCTTACATCAACATTGGACAATACAAGTTTTTGCAATACAACATATAATGAGTAAAGAGCAACTAGTTAAGTGAAAATTAAATGGTCATCTTGAGTGTTGTTAGATTATTATAAACTATTATTTTGAGCATGATGGGGAAGTTAGCTAAAATATTAGGAACTAAAAAGTAATATATGGATGGTTTTAGGATGTTTAAGTTGAAAGAGATATGTGTTGACAATGGTACTAGATTGGTATTGGGGCTTACACCCTCACTTCACAATCCCACAATAATAAGGTTGTTGGGTGATTTTAAAATATATTCCATTAACCATGTGTTTATACTTGGCTATAAAACCAAGTTTTCTTCCCCCTTAGTGATAAAATTCAATTAGGTAGGCCTTGGGAAGACAAATGTTAAATGTATTTTTAAATTTGTGTGATTTGGTAGTGTGTGCAAAAAGAGTAAAATAGTGAAACTAAATGGTATTTTGAAAACCCACATAATTAGGATATGTAAGATACTCTAAACATGAAAATAATTGAAAATAAAAGTCTAAATTATTTACTAGAATTTAGTTATTAATTCCCAAATTAAGAATGGTACAGAGTCAGTTCAAACAACACTATATGCAGACATTACAGAATAGAGTCAACTAGGTCGCTACTATTATATAAAACCAAGAGTCCTTAAGAACTAAGTCGACCAAGTTGAATTAGTCTTTTAAATAGAAGATAGGCTACATAACTAAGTTGACTAGGTCAACTTAGTTTGTTGTAGGATTGTAATTTTGAAGATTGAAAACATGCACAAAATAGAAATGTAATGAAGTAATAAATTGAAAGAGAGATAAATACAGGAACCTAAGTGGGTTTTAAAATGATGAGGATTGTAAATTTTCTATTGAATTGCCTTGAATGTTGCTTACAAGTTCTACTAAGTCAAATAGGTTGACTTAGTTCTATGAAACCCCATTTGCTAAAATTTGTTAAGATGAGTAAGTTAACCTAGTTGACTTAGTTTTTTATCTGGATGTTAACTATACGACAAAGTTGACTTGCATGACTTAGTTTATTATTTTGGATGCTGACTAAGAGACTAAGTTGACCTGTTCAACATAGTTTATTATTTTAGACTAAATAAGAGTACTATATCCCCCTATTCGATCTAGTAACCTATATCTTATGAATACCTACATAGAAAGAATAGAATTATTTTGATTTGACTATGTGTTAAACATATGTATAGAAGTTATAATTATACTGGCTTGGTCGACCTAATATCACAACTATAGAAAAATATTAAAATGATAGAAATGAAAAACATGAAATAAAAATTTCAAGGTTTAGATTCATGTTGAGTTCACTAAAATGTATGCGATGGGGAATGCATCAGATCTACAAATCAGACATAGTTCAGAGAAGATAGATCCTCCTTACAATTCTAATTTGGGATACATTAGATAATTAGGGTCATAACCAATATGGATCCACTAAACCTAGATAAGGGATATCTTACCATAATAATATCACTATGGAGGGTTTCAAAGCCTCCAATCAAGCATAACTATTCAATAACCCTAACTAGGTCCTATATTTTCATATTCACTAAACTAATAATAAGTAAATCAAAATATAATCTAGTGCTCACTAAATCTTGTGGCATAACATGGCGGTAAGTAAACATGCATAGGAAAATCTTAATTAAGCTATGTACAAGTAAAACCATAATGCAAGGAGAGCAATATTATTTAAAATCCTTTACTGATGCTACTTCTATCTACTAGATAGAGGATCAAAGTTATAAATACTTAGCTAAAAGATGAACCCATCAAGACTCAATCTCTCCCTTAGCCAGAGGTTCTTCGCAAGAGGATTTTTTGGTTTTTAAGGATCACTAAAAAAGGTCAAAGCATCCAAGAGTTCTCCATAAGACTATATTCTTCTCCAAGTAG
Organism: Torreya grandis; assembly: GCA_037957365.1. Taxonomy (NCBI): domain Eukaryota; kingdom Viridiplantae; phylum Streptophyta; class Pinopsida; order Cupressales; family Taxaceae; genus Torreya; species Torreya grandis. The sequence goes on from JARHVA010001697.1 coordinate 1,494,852, forward strand.
AAACCCTAAGCTAAGACTCCTCAAGTAGAATGGTGGAAGAACATATTTTCAAGAAGCATAAATGAATAATAACTCTTGTTATCTCTCTAATAATGGAAAAATGGATGTGTTTATATATGTGTATATAACCCTAAACCTTTTTGAAACTTTTGGTCAACAAGGTTGACCCGATCGACCTAGTATCATAATTGATAAAAACTAACTAGGTCATGGGCTAGGTCAGTCAAGGGCCAACCTAGACCCTAATAAGTTTTGTCAATAGGAATACAATGTCGATGTGGCTGACATAATCATGTAAACTACCAAAAGGGGGTTTAGGTTAGGGAAATGGCTAATGAAGGTAGAAAATGACTAAAGGAGTGTGAAAAATAGGAGGCAAATCATAGGTGAATGGTTTTAGGAGATGGTTATATTGGTATCAAGTGGTAAAAGGGACAATAATCATATGGAGCACCAAAGGTCTACCCACCCCTTTCTTGGTGCACCCTTTAGGGCATGCACTTAGAGAGATTGAGACTTGATAGGTTCTTGTAAGATAGAAAGCATCAGTAATTGATAAAGTTTGAAAATATTTTGTATACATAATGTACTATATTTTTAATATTAATAAAAAAGATAGTTATATAGTGATATAAACTGAGTAAAATATTCCCCCAGTGGACTTGTTGAGATACACAAAAGTTATTTAAGGCATGTGGCTAGTTTAGATCTAATAGCATGTGTTCATTGAGACAAGTCCACCCAAATCAAACAAGAGCAAAGTGCGTTACTATCTAGAATAGAGTAGTTTTATCAATGTAAATTTTTTGGTCTAATACAATATCACCACCTACAACTACATTTGAAATTGACAACATGTATGTTTTGAAACTCACTCAAGTACACTTGTGAAGCATTTTTGATATAATATTAGAAATAGAGAAGTACTAAATATACTAAATCACAAATCAATTAATGTAAATGAACTATACATATCATACATAGGTCTTAGTTTTAAACAAAATCTAAGATATTCTTCTTTTTTTTGTATTTTTGAATATATATAATGTTTGAAAAACATAAAGGAACATACTAACCAATGACTCCCACAATAGCCTCACAATCAATAAGTATTATTTCTAGCATAGGAAGGATGACCTCTCACGAATGAAAAATAGCATGCTATTGTGAATGAATTAATCTCAACTTAGAATATGAAAACTAATGTACCTTTGTACCATAAATGGCACTATCATGATGATAATATGTAGTAATATGTTGTGCATGTTGTTTGACATTATGAACTCTAGGACTCTTCAGATCCCATTATGGAGTTACAAATTATGTGTTGGTGTTTTTTTAGAACACTCTTAGTGCCTCTCAATACCAATCTAGGACGTGTTGGAGTAGAGAGTGACTCTCAAAAATCTATGACAAATCACTAATTAAATGGTTTTTTAAGGATAGGCCTCCTTGTCAAGTTGACCACTTACTTTTAAATTATATGAATAGTTTGAACCTTTTCAAGTTGTTCAACTAAAATTTGTTGTGTCAGAATAATAACCTTAGGTTGGTGGGGTATTTATGTGGAATACCATGAACTATGATAACTTCATTATTAAAACTATATTTCAAACATATGTGTATTGTATTAGGTACTATATGAATCTATTGAATCCAAGGACATCCCAATAATATATTGAATACTCCTATACTAGGTACTACTATAAACTTGGTGAACACATATGTTGAACTAACTTATAGTGATAATGTGATCTCACCAATGAAACTCCAAACATGACCATTGAATCCCTTTATTATGGTTGTTATAAGAAGTATGTCATTATCTATGTATACAAGATGAGAGAGAATTGAGATAGTGAACATATTCACCCTTGAATCATTATCAACCCTAACATTCTATATAGGTTGATGATCAATATAAGCTCATATGAATAATGATGGTAAATCAAAATCATCCTTGACTATTTCATGCACTACAAATTTGATGTGTGGTCTAGATGGCACTAGAACATGATATGTATCAATGATTCCATTTAAAAGATGTTGTGCCTATACATGAGGATGATAAGAAGATTGTGAAGGGTGTGCATTGTATGTGTAATACATTTCTAATTATTCTATTGTTTCTTATGTTGTATGCTAATGAAAAGGATCATGGAATATATTCATTTTTTACTCTCGCTTGGTTATACCTTTGAATTGTTTGTATATGTACCCACATCAATTCTATTCTCATATATCAAATCTTATATATTATGTTCGAACTAATGCATCTATTAATAATATGCCTTAGTTCTCTATAAAAATCACAAAAATAATTATGATCAAATATTTTTAGAAGAGGCTTGTTCACATCAACCTCTTTAATGTGAGGGAGCAATGTGAGGTTACATCTAGTCACTTTTTTAGTACCTTATAGGGAGATTCTATCAAGTTGTTAAATTATCTCCTTGGAGGAGTTGATAATACAATACATAGTGTGGGATCTAAAACTAAATCCATTATTGCCTTTTGATCACTCTTATTATCATTTGGTCTCACCATGTTTGTCATCTTACTCATATTCTTTGAATGAGAAGTATAAGTTGAATTGGTTGCATATTTTAGCTCATTCATTGATAACAGCTTCACCTATCTTTCCTTGAACATGTGACATAAATCTATGAATGATAGAAACTTCTTAATCATAATAAATTCATGTAGAGGTAGAATCAATCTTTAATTGAATATGTCTTACAATTCCTTATCTACCATAAGATTCATCATCTTAGATACAATGTTTTCATTACATAAGACATATTCTGCAATAGGCTCATTGGATTCTTATTTGAGTTGATCAATCTGAGTATATGATATATTTTCCCTTATTTTGATTTGGAAATGTTCAAGGAACAAATATACCAAAGTATTGAATGCATACACTATGTTAAATAATAAAACCATCATAGAGCATACTCTTTTAAAATTTTGGGAGATAACTTGGTCAACAACCTATCATTAGACACATAGTCTAAACAGGCTACATAAAATTCTCTCAAGTGTTGCTTGGGGTCACTTGTTCCATCATATAATGTAAGCTTACATGCTACAAACTAGATGTTAAAGGATATGTTAAGCCAATGTAGTATACAATAAATTTTGTGAATAAAATGCTTGATTATATTTAAAATCACTTTGTTCCATTTGAAACACCTTAGTTTGCAGAGCTAAAATAGTTTGCATAATGGCTTGTGAATCAATAATAAAATGTGTGCTAATTAAAGGTAGTGTTTAAAATGATGGAGTAGGATTTAGCATAATAATCTAAAGAAACTTTTGGGTTTCACCCATAGTATATGTTGGTATGAAATTTTTATCAAGTGATGCAGATAAAAGAAACCCATAGTATTAGAAGTCTCATATGATTGGGTAATGCTTGAAAAAAAAATTCTAAAAGAATTTGTGAAATCTCCTGATAATCTTGAGATCATTCATGTAATGTATGTCAAAATTTATTAATAATTTTCAATTTATTAATCTCTTGTTTTTCATAAATTATAAGTGGAATTACATCTTGATGCTCATTTTGAGAGTCAATGGTATCTTGATTATGTTGTTCATGATCTAAATTACTATCATGCACTTCTACATATTCAATTTGTTCATTAATATATGAATGTCTTGATATACCCTTGTTCTTATCCATCTCATGTGCCTTATAAAAATAAATTCAAGGATGCTCAACTAGAGTATCACATAGTCTAGCACTTCTTTTAAGAGAGGTACAAATACTTTCTTAGATTGCATAAAATATGAAATAGAAACTTGGAAGATTATTTTTAATAAAGAATTTACCAAATTTGAAAACCTTGAGACAAGAACTAGAAACAATAAAAAGAAGGAAATAAACCCTAAAAACATATATGGATAGGGTTGCAATGTTTAATCAATAGATGGGTTCACCAATATGTTTCATCAAAACTAGTAATTTAGACAAATGTTAATCTAATTATGATAAATTATTGAGTAAAATCAGAATGCATAAGATAAGAAATAAATCACACATGACCATTTAAAACTTATTATTTATGTAAAAATGATAAAATTAGAAAGTAATAAAAATAAGTTACTTAATTATCACTCAAATCTGATGGACTACAATGAAGACTATGTGATCAATTATGAGATTATGTGATGGTGTTATGAATAAGGAATAGTGATCCATTCATATCTAGGATAAGGTCATGTTATTCAAATAAGGTTGGCATGTGTTGTTTAGCATAGGGTGTGTATGTGCCCATTAAGGTTTTTTCCTTTGTGTGAATTTAGATCAGTGTGTCTTCACCTATCGATGTTGTGTGTCTGATCGATGTTTCTCGATTCACTATAAGAACTGTTGTGTACCTCTTTCACTTGGAACCCTAACTTAATAGATAATAAAGTATAAATGTGATAAATGGTTAAAAATGGGTTAGTGGTTGATTTTGTTCTTAAACTCAACACCTCTTTTATAGAGCACTACCTACATACCAATACTACGAGAAGGATTGAACTCCATGTAATTCTCCCATGTTATGGTGGTGTGTGTGAAATACTGGTGTAATGCTATATGTTGGTGACATCTTGGTGTAATTATTTGTTTCAAATATGACATGTGATATTTTAGGTGTATTCAGATTTATTTTAAAGATATTTGGGTAGTGTGGATGCAAAATTGGGAAGAATATGTGATTTTCTCTCAATGTGCAATTCAAATAAACACTAGAAGCCTCTTACCAACTAGTGAACAAATCAAAGGAAAATGTGCTTATATAGTGGCCTTTTTGTAAATTCTTTGAATGTGAATTGTGAAATGTGTGGTCCAACTTGTTAGGAAAATTTTAATTTGAGCAGTTGGTTTTTATTTGGTGGGAGTACAAACTAGTGGCTTCAAACACTATCAATGAGGGGGATTGTCCTAAAGGAGTAACCTTATATGATAAGTAGAAATAGATAAGTTAGAAGTGTGAATCATTCAAAGGATGGGATTGGGATATTTGGAGTGATGAAGAGGAATATCACGTTTTTGAATTGCTTAAGGGTAAGGATCATCCACATAGAAGTAGAGGAATAATGGTTTAAAATTGTGGAATTGAGCATGAGCTAGGTGTGTATAAAAGCATGATCACAATTTCATTATTTTAGCATTAAATGTTTATTTTAGTGACTACACATGTAAGACAATGTGGGTTCACCAAAATTTAGAATAGATAAATGTATTTCAATCAATTTACAATATAAATATTCATAGACATTTTACTAGGTCTAAAATATATATAAAATGGTAAATATGGCCTAATTAATTTTTTAAAACTAGATAAATAAATAAAAATGGAGGGTTTAGAAATTTATATGAAACATTATAAAATATAGAGACAAACATCAAATTTTTATATTGGAAATCATATTTTTTTATAAACACAATGATAACCTTGGAAAACTCATGGTGAACATATGACCTTGTCCAAATTGTCAACAAGATGCGTCTAGACCCCAAAACTATAGATAGTGCATTTGTGGGAAATATTTGGTGGGGATAATTTTTTTACAAATGTTTTCACAATATTTAGGGCTCCAAAAACATTTACTTTATTTTGAAACTTTGCTTTGTTCATTGAGAATATGTACTTCATCTTCTAGCCCTAATTAGGAAGCTAGATCTGAAAATGATAAGGAAAACACTAATTTTGGGGGTCTACATTATGTTTCCAAATATTTTATCTTCCTTTATGTTTATTAAGTCCCTTGATGGTGTAAAATATAAAAAAACCACTCCAATAATTACAATAATTCATCAACTAGGGAAACTAATGCAATGCATTGTGTTGCTAAAATAAACTTCACTACCACAATGACTAATCTCAAAATTCTTTTAGATAATAGATTCCTATGAATAATAGATTATAAATTATTTTTTAATTGTCTTTTCATTGAAATATTTTGGGTTATGTTGTCCCTAAATTTGAGTCTAGATGAAAATTTTGGGTACCCCAAACAAAATTTTATGAGCAAGTCAAGTCGAGAGTCATAAATGTGAAATATGCATTTTTGCAAGCAAGTCAAGATGTCTTGGTTTAAAAAAGGAATCATAAATATAGAGCACATATTTATATGTTTTTTTTAAATCCATCAAAACTAGAGATTTAATTTACAACTATCAAAACCTAATAGCTACTTTACTGATATCATACTCTAATGACTACATGACAACTTATCAAACCTATCATTAATAGGATTGATGCCTACATGTGTAGGTGTTTTTATCCCTCCTCTATTTAATCCACCCTCCATCTTCATTTCACCTAATCTCTCTTTCCTTCTGGACTTTACTGTCTCACTCTTTCCTTACTCAAACCTTGGCCTTCACCCATGTGTTTACCTTATGTTTTCCTTCATTTTTTGTATAGTACTTACTCATTATAATCACTCGTTATTTTGTATTTTTACAATTTTATAAGTGGATTTTTCTTTCCTTATGGTTCATTTATATTTTCAACCTTCCTAAGTACTTCATCAAACCCTGAGCCTTACCATTCCTCTAGAATAATCTAAGACCTATAGAGCATTTCATTGGAATCTATTATTTATAGAGTAGCCATCAGACTCTACCACCTATTTAACAACCATCATACTCTACCACCTATAGATCAGCCATCTAACTCTTCCAAATATATAAACAACCATAAAAATATGCCACCTATAATTAATCTTTTCTAATCATTCATCTTCCAGTGTCACATGTTGATAACTACAAAAAATAAAGGTGACATGAATTATCAGTATCATGGGGTCACCCCCAATCTAATTAAGAATCTAATATTGATCTAATAATTAACATACACTTAAGACACCTCAATATGATAAATTTTTTTAATAGGATCAATGATTATAACAATTTTGATTGGATGTAGAGCATATATGATAGTGGACTACCATAATTCATTGCTTTCTTAATATTGGTATAGTGTCTAGAGTTAGTACCAACCCTAGAAATCCATTATGATAAGGAGAACGTGTAAGTAAAGAAATCAAAACATGATTGTGTTTATATTTAACCATAAATATCTATACTATGGAATCTAAGGTTAAAAAGGGGTAAAGATAGCCTAAGGCATAAGGATGGTGGATTATCTCTAAAGTAAGCCAATTAATTACAAAACTTAGATAAACATATACTGAATTTATTATGTTGAGATATGTTAAGAATAGAAAGTATAACTATTATAGATATTATAATGATAATTAACAAAATAGACTTATCTATCTCTAATGCTAATATAGATCTAGATCTGAAACATGTAGAGAGTATAATGGATATGGATTTTGAATCAATCACCTGATTTTAAAAATTATGCCTCTGTAGTTGCAGACACTTATATCAACCTAGGATGGTTATATTGATGTTATTGTCTAACTAGGATGTAAGTTTTCAACATAAAATACCTATTGAAACTAGATTCAACCACTTATATTCTTATGGTTTTTATGTCACCTCCTCTCTACTGCATTCAAATTTGGGTCATAGACTATCACTCTTTGTCAAATAGTAAAACCCTAGTTCTTCATCTTCATGGTGGTTATGGGAAAAATTTGTTAATGGGAACATGATGTTAATATTCCCCAAATACCCCTCTATAAATGATTTTTCCTACATAACTAATACTCTGAGGAGGGTCTCATACTTATGTAGTTATCCCCTATGTGTTGGATTATGTGTGAATCATGCAATGTGTGATAAGTATGTATAACAATGACCTATCTTGTAACTTGGTAAATATTGGATCATAGAATTCTCCTTTAGTACTCTAAACTTGTATATGTGTTGTCCCTATGACTGATATGGAAACAGGAGAAAATAGTGAAGCTTTGCTCACTTGAGTGCTTTATTGAATGCTTTTGATAGGTTGCCTTATGAGTAGGTAAGAAGTTATTAGGTGAGGATTGATCTTGTATTTATACCAATCCATTTGGAGAATATCTTGCATAAAATCACTTAGGATAACTATAGGAATACATTTTATTTGTAATTTGGATGAATATAGGGCACTAGACACTTGCATGAAAAAAGGACACTTATGTTAATGCAATTGTACGACTGGGATGCAAGTGTCCAAATAGTTGGAAAATAGGAGCAGGTCTAGAATTTGTAGAGATGGAAGATATATATGTTTACAAGATTCTACGTGAGATAGAAGGCTTAGGACATCTGAATGACATTGGTCAGACTAAGAGATAATAAATGAGGCATAAAGAGATAGTGTATGTAAGCTTTTTGATAGTGGAAAAGGTTTAAAAGATGAAATTACATCCATAATATGTATTTTAAAAGTGTACAAGATTGAGGTGCTATATAATTCATAAATAGTGTCTACAATTTTATGCCTTAGTGTAGAGCATATCAAATATATGCTGAGAATACCTGACCATGAATATTTTTTGGATCTCTCACTTGATTTCACTTGAAAATTTTGGGAATATAATTTAGTTTCATATTTTAAACCACTAAATAAGCATTGGATAATAAAGCATAAGTCTACTTCTATTAGAGTACCCAAAAACATTTCATGCTTTGATTTTAATATGGAGATCAATGATAATATCAACTTTTTAAACATGGTGGTTGGTGAAGCCTAAATTTTATATTCACCTCTTATTACTATTATTAGCAATAAATACCTAAAATATAAACACATCAATAAGAGAGGATAAAAAATATAATAAGATTGTTAGAGATATTATTACCATAATTTTAGCTCTTTATAGCTCCTCTCCAAGATTGTCAAATAGATGCTTGATGCTTAATTGATGGATGTTGGATTGTGTGCTTTTGCTTGATAATGGCTTCCAATGGATAATTTGTGCTTGATAATGACTCTTGATGGATGCAAGAAGGATGATTATGGATGAAAGGGAGAGGATAATGGAAGCAAGATTATAGTTTTCCAAGTTTTCTAAGTTAGTTTTCATGGAGGAAGGTGGTTTAGTTATATAGGAAGTGGAGGGAAGAATCAATGGCTCACATTTAATTTTGAGCCATTAAGATCAATGTCTAGGATATTTCCAAGGAATTTAAAATTCCTTAAAAATCTCTAGAATGGAGAATTCTAGAGGAAAAGGGGCTAAAATAAAGGAGATTTATAGAATCCTCCAATTATAGAAATCTCCATAGGGTTTAAGGGTTTAGGAATAGCTAGGAATAGGGTGGTAGATGGGTAGGTATAATAAATTGCATTTTTAAATTGGCAAGTGGCTTAGGGAGTAGGTTAGTGGGTAAATAGGTTTAGTTAGTAGATTAATGGGGGGATTAATTGGTTATGGGATGGAATAAGGTTTTTAGGATGTAATAAATAGGAATGGGATATTAGTCAATTAGCTAAGAAATACAGTTATTAGATTAAATTATCAAAATTAATGTAATTAGTGGGGTGAGTGGATTTTAGTGCATATATTTTGCCCCTCATTGAAAGGGTGTTGTGAATGGAATAGATTGGAAGGAGTAATTGTATTTTCAATAAAAACTATAATCATGTGTAAGCAATGTTAGAGGCAATGTTAATAGGATATGATGGTATGATGCCCCCTCGAGGGAGCATGTGGGGAGAACTAACTTAGATGGTCACTTGAATAGAAGTCTCAGGTTGGGATGAGATGCAGACAAGAAAATGGGGATGGTATGCCTCAAGTAATGACTTAGCTATAATTTAGATGCCCCAAGTGTCATAGAGATAAAGTGGCTCATTTGTGATGGGTTATAGACAAATGATGAATGTCAATAAAGTGATTTGATTGATAAGACTAAATTGATGGGTTCAAGCCTGTGACAATTCCCATAGCAAGGACACATGCTAGGGAAGGTTTGAAAATTGAAAATAGAGATATAAAAAATTGATTGATGATAGGGATCTACTTTACATAAAATTTGTAACATAAAATGATGTGTGATTATCAATTGATTAGTCTGATGATGGGATGGGGATGAGGAGTTAATGGCAGTCAAGTTCTCCCTAGGCACAAAGGTAGGACTAGTTGTTGTCTACATAATCTTAGGAGACCTCAAGATGATGTAGTTATAACATTGGATTAGGCTAGATGGTGGGGAAATGGACAATCAATTCCCCAAATAGATTTAAGCATGATAATGAATAACTATTTGGGATAGTCGAGGGATAGGATAGGATATGTATGTGGCAAGGTAGTTAGGAAAAGGTGGCTAGTGGTGAAGGGGGCTAAAAAAAGGGGGGTCAAATAGGATAAAATAGTGAAAAGAGAGTCATTTGAACTTTTGTATTTTGTGAAAATTGACTCTAAGCAATAAATATGGACAGGATTTCCTGAGTTTCCCATCATTACAAGAGAGTATGAGAGTTCCATAGAGCGATAGAGGCTAAACCACCGATGAGTAGCAAGACCTATTCTTGTGTTTTTGTTAATTTTTAATTGAATTTTTGGGTGTTTTAGTATAAATTTAGGTTGTCCATGTCACTAGTGCAATATCATTACTGAGGGTAGTGCCCTTAGTCATGACATTATAGTTTCAACTTGTGGATTTGCATAGGAAGGGGTAATATTGTAATACAACAAGACTATAGCTATGATATTGTAATACTGTAGATGTAGAGTTGTGATATGAGAATACCATAAGTGAAATCTTGTAATTTTGAAATATCATGAATCAAGGATTTATGGTTTTTCATAATCATACAATTATGCAAAATTGCAAGATGCAAGTGATGGTTTTGTCAACATCACTAATTAGGGCATACGTATGAGTTATGGTTTTGCCATTGTTAGAACAAAAAAATGGTTAAGGGATGGAATAATTGATTGGATAGCTAGATGAGGGTAGATAAGTTAGAATGTTAGAGGGTGTTAGAGATAATTAAGGTGGTGAAGATGTAGTTAATTAGGATTTGAGTAACAAACTTAATTAAAGGGGATAGGGATTAAGTGAATGGGGTTGATATGAATCAAAATGGGTAAATTAGGATAGGTTAATGTTAAAGATGATTAGGGTATGTCAAAGTTAGTAAATTTAAGATTAGGTATGTTTAGGATGAAGCTGGTGAAGTAGGATTAAGGATAGGTAGGATGAAGTTAGTTACACTTAGAGGGTTAATTACGAGAAAGGAGAGATGATGAGTTTAGCAAGTTAGGGGAAGTTAGGTGATGGATTAGTTATTGAGTTAGAGGTTTTTTTAGTGGTCTTAAGTGAGGGGGGGTTATTTTTTATTTATGATGGAGTAGAATTAGTGATAATGTATGTGGTGATTTATGTAGGAGGACCTAGGTGTGATGGCTTCATAGATATGATGACCTAAGGTGTTATGCAATATGCACCTTTTGTTGGATTTAGATTATGAAGTCTTAGAGTTGATAGGAATTCATTACATTATAATGATTTTATTAGTGTGTATTGGCTGGGTTCTAATCATAGCATTGATGGAGCACTAAAATTCAAAGACTAACACATTTCATTTTGTTACTAAGGAGATGATAGTGACTTTGGAGGATGTTTACCATGTTTTTTATCTATCACATTAGGAGATAGGATATACCAGAGATCCTACACACTTAGTATTACCTTATAGAGATTGATAGGAGGATTATAGGTGGGTGTTCATGACAAATGGTTAGATATAGATAGATGCCTCCAAAAGGGGACCATCGATTGCCTAAATCTTGTAGTGATGTCTCTTGTTATCTACATACTCCTACCAAATAAGAGTGGGTAGTGATTTCACCTAGGCTTGGGGGACATAGTAGCAAATATGGTTTAGGATTTTAGAATGTTTGCCTAAGGACCAATGATATTAGTCCATTTATACTTTGAGTTGTACTTAGGAGCATACAAGGGAATAGCAAACCTAGGACCATCCCTATTATTATAGATCTATAGATGGGAGCATATTGTGATCCAGTAAACTTTGGGTACCTTAACAGTGAGGGAGCCTCACCATCCCATGGTATTTAGGTGGTTATATTATTGGGATTAAAGAGGGGCCATGCTAGTGAGATGCAATTTTATCACCAAGATTTTAACAGTCTTTATCCAAATAATATCACATAGATGCCCTACAAGGGGTTACAATTTGGTTGGGATGATGAGACAGTAGTGATGTAGTATATGTTGACTGAGAGTTACTTGATGGATTTCATGTATTTCATGATAGAGCAATACAAGCTAAACCATGTATAGAGATAGTTTAAATTTATACAAGATGTGCCAAGGGAGGATCACCTATTTTATAGGAGTGATAGGGAGAGGGCACAATGTGGGAGACCAATGGATAGAGCCCATGCACATATAGATTATGAGAGCATTTCCTAGTTCTATGGGATTTTTAGATGTTAATTCCTAATCCAAGAGTTTATAATAGCTTATACAACATGGTGGATATAGAGGATTCCATTGAGATTTATCTGACCTGGGGTTATGATGCAGAAAGGGGTAATGAGGAGGGTGTTATAGGAATGACTGATATTACAAAGGAGGAGGATATAGGCACTTACCTAATATGTCCAAGATGGGTAGGATGGGGATGTCATAGACATGGACCAAGGAAATGGAGACCAGGTAGACACTACAGGGTAGACTAGAGGGAGTGATGCCTAGATTCATGGCATAAGTACAAGTGGATATGTAGGCTGGGGGTAGTGGTGGTGGAGATGGTGTTGGGCCATATTAGCAACCTCTAATAGAAGATGAGAGTGTGTTACTAGTATGGTTATAGATAGAGATTCAGGCTCAATTGATAGATATATTTGGGATCACTTGGGAGAGGGATCAGTTATAGGCCTATTTGTAAGCCCAAATGGTGCAAAGAGATGGGTAGTTAGCTCAAACCTAGGCATAGGTGACTAGATTACAAGGACATGGCATAGATTTACAAGCTTAGATAGTCATAATATAGATCTATATCCATAATCAAGATGTATTAATTACCAAGTATCAAGGCTAGATCACCCAGATGCAAGCATAGATTTGGACTCTGATGGGAGAGGTAGAGGCGGTCAACAAGGCCAAGGAGGAGACTGATACAATAATGAGTAAGCATGGGATGGCTAGTGTGATGAACAAAATTATGATATTGACATGAGAGGCCCATCACTATAGGACATTATATGAGGTAATGGTACCACTAGGATAGTGTGTACCTTCTTTTAGGGCTAGTTCTTTACACTTAGTACATCAGCCTTCGAGAGGACCACTAAGAGTGAAACCATGATTAATACATGATATGTATAGAGGGTTTTTGTTGAATTGTAGCACATTATTTCCCTATGGTCCCACATATTGTATTTTTTTGACATGTACTCCATATGGATTATTGATATATATATATATATATGATGAGATTTTGGAGGATTTCACATATCACTATCTCATAATACCTCCTAATATGTCATCTAGATAACCATCTACATATCATATCAAAATAATCCATCACCATCTACCCTAATTTCATAATCATTAACATCATTAACCATACAAATCAATAAACATAATCATTATCTATCACATCATTCTAAACATAACACAATACATTTAAATAATCATCTAACATTTTAACTCAATCATCTAAAGCATATAAATAACATATGCATATATCCATCATCCATATCACAAAAAACTATAAACATATAAGTCTATCATCACATCCAATAGTATGCATCTAATCCATGGACATCCAAAAGTCCATCACATTACATCTAATATCATGTATATAATCTAATCATATCTCATCATGTAATCAAAAAATAATGTGTCTATCACATCTATCAAAATACATCCTCCATAAAAAATATGTTTGATGTGATACTGCTAGCATAAGGCCTCAACTTCTTGATTTTTTAAGGACTTGTCATTGTCAAAAATGATGTTGGCAAGAATGCCAAAGTGGCAAATAATCTAATTTAGGATGAATTTATAAATTTGGAGGCATGTAGTATAGGTAAGAAGCATTGCTTCTACCCATTTGGTGAAATATTTGTAGCAATAATGATCAATTTGACTCCATAATAAAACATGGGATTTATCTTGCTAATCAAATGTAGTCCCCATATAGATAATGGCCATGGACTCATAATGGGTCATAATTCTTGTGTGGGTGCATGGTTAAGATTACCATGTTTTTGACAAGTTACACATTTCCACATATACTGATAGGCATCCTATCCCATGGTAGGCAAATAATATCCGATCCAAAGCAATTTCTTGGCTAGGGCCATTCCACTAATATGACCACCAAAATACCATCATGGAAATCCTTGATCATGAGAGAGGCCTCTTTCAAGGTCAGGTATCTATGAAAAAGTCCCATCATAACCTCTATAATAGAGAATCATACCAAGGATTATCTAATGGGAAGTATGGTGGATGAAGGCCTTATGATGATGGTAATTTGTTAGGAAGTAAGATGTTATAATGGAGGTAATTATAAATTTCATGGTACCAAGGAAGACTGGGATCAGGTATTGCACAAATTTGTAAAGGATCCATAGATTAATGCACTGGTAGGATTAGATGTTCTATTAGAAAATTCCCTTAGAAGATGTCTTCAAGGAGATTAATTAGAAATCCAATAGTGGTAATGGAGTTAGTTGATTTATTACTCCCACTTAGTACTTGTTTAAATGTAATAGATTGAAAATTATATTTTAACTGATCTACCAATTGATTATAAGGCATTAATTTTTCATCTTTAGTCTATAACTCATCATTAACCTATTTGATTATGAGCTCTAAATCACCAAATACTTGTAACTATTATATGTTCCATTGGATGGCTGGTTGGAGGTTAGCTATTAAATCCTTGTATTCAAAAATATTATTAGTGCATGGTAAAGGTAGAAGTATTTTAGAATGAGGTCACCTTGTGGAGTAACTAGAAGGATGCCTACTCTCGATCCATACATGGTAAAAGAGCCATAAAAATATAGATTTTATCCACTAGATATTAAGTTGTGGAGCTAAAAGCTTCACTAATGCAAATGTGGAGGTTGCTAAGTGTTACAATAACTGACATCGGTCAGGCTAACCGACATTGGTCTTATCTTTAGCTACACAGTAATCAGCATTGATTATGGTCGATCGACATCGGTCAGACAGGAACTGACGTCGATCACCTATGTGTTTCTAGAACTATTGTTCTAATTTTAGACAGACAGTTAGTTTGCATGTAAAGACTAATTTTAGTCTTGAGTCTGCATTTCTAATTATTGTTTGGTTTGGGATCTATTTAAGAGACCCATGGGGCTGTATTGTAATAAGGACTACGAAGGATTAGATCCTCAAGTGTAAGATCTAGAAGGTCTGCAAGAGTGCAAGATCAGGAAGATCTATAGGTAAACAAGATCAAGAAGGTCTACTTGGTGAGTAAGGTAAATTAGATCTGCAAGTGTGTGAGATCAAGGAGATATACTGTAAGGTAGGCAAAACAACCATTGATTTGATTGTCACCGGTGGACGAGAGTAGGCAACAACAACCATTGGGTTGATTGTCACTAGAGGGAACAACTTAGTGTTGAGTTGGTTGTAATTGAGAGAGAGAGAGAACTCTTGAGGGAGAATGACTGGACACCCAAGAAGTGTGAGGAAGAGTAAGATTTCTTCATTGTATTTCCTTTTGGAAGAGTGTTAATACAGATTGTATTGTTTCTCGTATCATCTATTCTTTGATGTTTCTGAATTCTAGTTACATATTACTTCTAATTTAATTTTGTGTTTAGTTGCTTATACAAAGGTAATCAATTATACTCTAGGAGAGGATCTTGACAGTTGGTATCAGAGCTTGGTTCACTAACAGTTGGTATCAGATCTTGGTTCACTACTTCGATCACTAACAAGTGGTAGAGTAGGTTAGTGTTTGTTGATTACAAGTCACTCATAGGGGTTTTTGTTTGAGTGGGAGTAAAGTAATGGTAAAAGAAAGTAAACTACGAATGGAGAAATTCAATGGCAAGAATTATCAATTATGAAATTGTGGAAAGAAAGGGCATGTAAAGAAAGATTGTTGGTTGGTAGAAGATCAGCATGAAAAAAATAAAGAAGCAAATGATGCAAGTATTGTTGCACAGAATGCTCTTAAATGTTCCTTGGATAAAGTAGAATCTTGGGTTTTAGATTCTAGTGCCTCTTTCCATGCAACCCCAAATAGAGAATTTTTTCATGATTATGTCCATGGAGACTTTGGAAAAGTTTATTTAGGGGATAGTGAGCATTGTCAAATGGTTGGCAAAGGGAAAGTGCAGCTGAAGTTGCAAACTGGAAACACATGGGTGTTGAAGGATGTCATGCATGTACTCATCTTGAAGAGGAATTTGATTTTTGTAGGAAATTTGGATGATGAGGGTTGCACAGTAACTCTCACAGTGGAATCTTGGAAAGTTTCCAAGGGTGCACTTGTTTTAGCAAGAGGTAAGAAAGTAGGTACTCTTTATCTATCTACTTGTATTACTAATTCTCCTTTTGTTTTATCTACTTTAGATGTAGATGTAAAGATGTGGCTCTGCAGGCTTGGTCACATGAGTGAAAAGGGAATGCATGTTCTTAAGTCAAATGTTAAGAACTAGAAAGCCTTGGTTTTCAAGGAGAAGATGATGGATAGAGATCAGCTCAAGAGGCTGAATGATTCTGAGCAAGGCAATGTTGATTTGGATAAGGTTATGATCCAAAATGAGCTCACGGGTAAAAATCATCACTCACAAAAAAACACAAATACTGATGTCAATCAGGTAAGAACCAACGTCAAATAGGCAGGAACCGATGACGGTCTAGTGGAGACCAAATTTGGTGATGTTAGGCAGGTGGAAACTGATGTCGATCAGGTAAGAATCGATGTCGGTCAGGTCGATCACATGGAACTGACATCGGTCAGGTGTAGACTGAGAGATGACCAGGATTGGTCACTGTTAAAACAAAATTTGAGCAAACAGCAAGTTGTTAAGGAGTCTCAAATGCCCATGAGGAGGACTGAAAGGGTAAGTAAGCCTCAAATTCATTATTCCCCTTCTTTATACTACTTGTTGCTCATTGATGGTGGAAAACTAGGAAGTTTTGAAGAGGCAATGCAAGTAGAATCCAGGAAATAGTGGGAGCATGGCATGAATGAGGAAATTGATTCCTTGGAAGAGAACCAAACGTGGGATTTGGTAGAGTTTCCAGCCGGAAAGAAAGCACTAAAAGATGAATGGATTTACAGGTTAAAGAAAGGAGAGAGTGGATAGGTGAGATAGAAGGCTAGGTTATATGGTCATGAGCAAGCTCTAGAATAGTGGTATTTGAGGTTTGACAAGTTATGATAAAGCATGGCTTTAGTCAATGTCAATGTGGCCATTGTGTTTATTTTACCAGGTTGGATAATATTAGCTACATTATCTTGTTACTATATGTAGTGTATATGCTTGTTGCAGGGTCACAAATGCAGGGAATTACTAAGCTAAAGGTAAAATTAGCTTAGACATTTGCCAAGAATGATTTAGGAGCAGCAATACTTGGCATGAGTATTTCTAGAGACAGGGAAAATCATAGGTTGATTTTGTCTCAAGAGGATTATGTGAATAAGGTAGTGGAGAGGTTTAATTTGCAAGATGCAAAATTGGTAAGCACACCTATGGTTAGGCAGTTCAAGCTAAGCTATGAATAGTGTCCTAAATCAAATGATGAGGTTGAGTACATGGTATGTACTAGACTTGATATTGCCCAAGTAGTGGGAGTTGTCAGCAAGTTTATGGCAAATCCAAGAAAGAAGCACTAGAAAGCAGTTTAATGGATTCTCAGATATCTGAGAGGGACCAGCAATAGGTGTTTATACTATGCAGGGCCAAACACTTCTCTACATGGGTATGTAGATTCAGATATGGTAGATGACTTGGATGGTAGGAGAAGCACCACAGGATATGTGTTCACTATTGGTGGAATGGCAGTTAGCTGGATATCAAAGTTGCAGAAGGTTGTTGCAGTCACGGTGGCTAGCAAGGATAGGAACCCTGTAGGTATGTTAACAAAGCCAGGAATAAAGGAGAAGTTGAATCTTTATTGAAATTTTGTTGGTATTCAAGATTGAACTTGAAGATGGAGATACAAGCCAAAAACAAATTAGAGGATGTACAGGTATAGGTACAGGTGCAGCTGTTTATCTCCAAGTGGGAGATTGTTAAGATTTGGAGCTAAAAGCTTCACTGATGCAAATGTGGAGGTTGTTGAGTGTTACATTAACTGACATCAATCAGGCAAACTAACATCGGTCTTATCTTTAGCTACACAGTAATCGACATTGGTTATAGTCGGCTGGCATCGGTCAAACAGGAACCGACGTCGATCACCTGTGTGTTTCCAGAACTGTTATTCTAATTTTAGACGGATAGTTAGTTTGCATATAAAGACTAATTTTAGTCTTGAGCCTGTGTTTCTAATTATTTTTTGGTTTGGGATCTATTTAAGAGACCCATGGGGCTGTATTGTAATAAGGACTAAGAAGGATTAGATCCTCAAGTGTAAGATCTAGAAGGTCTGCAAGAGTGCAAGATCAGGAAGATCTACAAGTAAGCAAGATCAAGAAGGTCTACTTGGTAAGCAAGGTCAATTAGATATACAAGTGTGCAAGATCAAGGAGATCTACTGTAAGGTAGGCAAAACAACCATTGAGTTGATTGTCACCGGTGGACGAGAGTAGGCAACAACAACCATTGGGTTGATTGTCACTGGAGGGAACAACTCAGTGTTGAGTTGGTTGTAATTGAGAGAGAGAGAAATCTTGAGGGAGAATTACTGGACACCCAAGAGGTGTGAGGAAGAGTGAGATTTCTTCATTGTATTTCCTTCTGTAATAGTGCTAATACATATTTTATTGTTTCTCGTATCATCTATTCTTTGTTGTTTCTGAATTCTAGTTACATATTACTTCTGGTTTAATTCCATGTTTAGTTGCTTATACAAAGGTAATCAATTATACTCTAGGAGAGGATCCTGACACTAGATTCTATTATATTCATTATAGATTCATCAGGGAAGGTTATGATAAGAGGCTCAGTCACTTCAAGAGGTGCTTCTACTAATTGATCTGCTATCACTTATCCCTTAATGGCCTTTTGATTAACATATTCAATATAAAATTCACTAAGTAACATAATCCACTTGTCCATTCATTCTGTGAGAGTTGATTTTGATAGTAAACATTTGAGAGGATCAACCTTAATGATGAGTTGGACTTGATTGTTAAGCATATAATGTCAATTTTTTTTTGAAGTAAAGACTATGGATAAGAAAGATTTCTCAATTAGAGTATAATTCAGCTCATAAGAGATTAAGGTATGATTGAGATAATAAATTGATTTCTCTTTTCCCTCGTCATTATGTTGTGCAAGTAAGTCACCTATCACACATGAAGTTATGAAAATGTACAAGAGCAAGGGCCTTCCTGTGACAATAGGTGATAACACAAGTGGATTTGCCAATACTACTTGAGATTATTGAAGGCTTGTTAGCATTCAGATTTACAATTAAATGTGGTCCCCTTATTTAAAATATGAGTAAAAGGGTGAGATTTATCTATGAGCTAAGAGATAAACCATCAAATAGCTTGCAACTTTCCCTGAAGACTCCTAAGCTATTTCATATTGTGAGGAGGAGGAATTTCCATAATTACTTTAAATTTGGTTAGGTCAACTTTTATACTTGTCCTAGAGACTATAAATCCTAATAAATTACTCAAGTAAATTCCAAATACACATTTCTTGGGATTTAATCTAAATTTATACTCTCATAGCTTCTCAAAGATTCTTTTCAAAACTACATGATGTTTTGATCTGAATTGAGACTTCCCTAGGATATCATCCACATAATCATCAACTATATCATGCATCATATCATGTAAAATCACCGTCATTGCCTATTGATAAGTAGTCATGACATTTTTAATACTGAATGGCATGACTTGATAGCATAAGGACCCCATGGAGTGATGAAATCCATTTTATTTTGATATTTAGTTTTGATTTTGATTTGAATGTAACCCAAAAAACCATCCATTAGAGATAACATTTCATAACTTGATATTGAATCCATGATCATATCAATATTCAAAAGAGGAAATTCATCCTTGAGACATGCCTTATTAATGTCTCAAAAGTTTTTGAAAATATGAATTCCTCCTTGTGGCTTAGAAATAGGAACAATATTGGATATCCAATCAGAATAATCAATGGGTTGAATAAAACTTGCTTCCAAGAATTTTTGTAACTCCCCCTTAGCTAATAGGGATACTTTAGGGTGCATCTTCCATTATTTCTACTTGACTTGTTTAAAGTTAAGATGAACAACTAAATGATTCATAACTAAAGAGGGTTCAAGCCTAGTCATCTTAGAATAACACCATGTGAAAACATATATGAACTCCTTAAGTAGATCAATAATAATCTAATGCTCCTCAGATTTAGAGTTACCCCAAGTTTGATGATTTTTGGATTTTCTTCAGTTCCAATGTTAACTTCAATTACTTCCTCAATGATGGAAGGTAACTGATCTTGGAGATAAAGAGGAAATGATTGATGTGGGATATCTGAAGTGAAACCATTTGGAAGTTCTATATCTATTTCAGTGTAGTCTTCAGATTTGGCTTAATAATGTGGAAATTATTTTGGAGGACTTTGAGGTGGCTCTTCTTCTTCAAACTGCTCTTCTTCACTTTGGTCAAGGGGATGTTATTTTCCCCCAAAATAAGTTGATTTACAAATATTAATATAAAATCCTCTCTTATGATAGTTGGAAGGCTTAAAATATCATGCTCCCATAAATTCTAAGCATACCTCATCATTTTAAAATATATCAAAGGATGGCTCCTGATGTTGATCCAAGTTAATTAAAGAAGTATGGTAGAGGGAGATGTTGATGGTGGAGATAGTAGTATCAGGGAAAAGGTTTTTGGTATCAAGCTCCTCAAATAAATTATAAATGGAACCCATTTTGATTTCTTCATTAGAGAGAGACTGCTCAAAGATCGAATCAGTATCCATTATAATATTGTTTAAGTCATTGTCAAGCAGATTATACCCTAAACTAAGGTATTATGGATGTTCTTGAACTATTATGGGTTTAATCCTACCTCACTCATGTCTCCCTAGTCCCTTTCCTTGATAATGCATATTTTGTAACATTTTATAGACATGAGGGTATCTTTTTCTAGGAGATGTGAGGGTCTCATCTTCTGGAAGAAGTCATGGCTCATATGATTCATCAATATATTATTATGATAATAGTCTTGCACTAGATATGGACATTGGTCCAAATTTATATTTGATAGGATTGGTCTTCTACATAGTTGGGGACCCATAACTATGTGGGGAAATCAGTAAGTCACCTACACAAAAGGTTTTATATTCATACTCCCCGTAACCCATGCATGTGATTTTTAAGCAAGTGACTTCGGGTAGTGGATCTAAAATAGGTTCAAGCTTGTCAATACATATATACTTAGCATCTATTAAGCTTAAAATGGAATTATCTATGCTAGGATAATGATATGATTAGGATTGATCCATTTGGAAACTACAAAAATGATCAATTTCCCTAGGAATGGTGACTTCCATGCCTGAGTGGGGGAATTTTAGACATTGATGAAGGGTAGATGAGATAGATTATATCTCATGGATCTAGGGGTAACCTAGAATCATATTATAGGGTAAATCAACATCCATAACATGGAGTAGGGTTTGATGTACCATGGGTCCAACATTAATGGGAAGGTAGATATCACCTATGGATGGTTGTTCATTATCATCATATGCTTTGATCATAATTATAGTAAGCCCTAAAGAAGCTTTGGAATACTCTAGTTTATTCAATAAATATAGATTACATAAATTTAATGTTGACCCTCTATCTATGAATACCCAAGGAATGTGATGATTGGATATGGAGACTTTGATGAATAAAGGATAATTATGATGGGGGCCAATAAGAGGCATATCCTGGGCACCAAAGGTAATTTTTTGAGAAGGTCATAAATGTCCCACTAATTCCTAGAACTGATTCATTCTAATATCTCTATGTACTTTCATGTCATTCAACACCTGATTATCTCTTGATGTAGAGGGGATGTTTTGAGAAGTTCCATTAATAAGATCTATGTGGATGTCTTCTCTAGTTGTTGAATTATATCATAATATTTATCAAAATATATTGAAAAACTCTTAGAAATGTTCCCCTTTTGAGTTGCAGAGGTGGATGGGTCCTTAGGTGGTGCCTTAGGAACTATGGTTTTCTTGCATTTGGTAGTAACCACATAATTAGTAGTGTCCCAATTAATTTTTAATATGATGGATGACGGTGGAGTGGGATTTTAGGGGATATGGCATGGCGTGATAGTTAGTGCGATTGGAAGAGGAGGCCTGACCCTAGTCTTTTGGTGGCTTCTTATTTTTTTATCATGCTTGGGTAGGGGGTCCTGATAAATTCTTAGTTATTGATTTACTTATTGACTTGGAATACTCTCCCCTTCTATTTCAATATCACCTCTTTCAATTAGGTCATGAATATAATGCTTTAAATACATCACCTTTTTGTATCATGACATTTGACTCTATGATATTTTCAAAATTCAACCTCATGGTACCAATTAGGTCAAGGTTGACGATCGTTCAAAGGTCATATTTTAGGAAGAGTGATCATGTTAGTAGCAATTAATTATTTAATTACCATTTAAATGGGCACTCCAAGGCTAGTGAGAGGTATTTTTCTAGTCTAAAGCTTTGGTTTACCTTGTGGTACCTGAATAGAGGAGATATTCTACTAATCTATGGGATTCCTCTTGTCTACTATTTGAACATTCTATTATTTGGAATCTATAACCCCATCTCCCACAACATTCTTATTTTTGTTGAATATTTTTGACTTGCCTGAAAAGGAGTTATCTTTGTTCTGACTATGCTCATTTTGGGAGTATAGTTTAATTGTTCCCTTTTTGATAAGTGATCTTTCAATTTGCATCCCCTTTTCAATAATTTCATCAAAAGTTTTGACACATTGGAGCTTTAACTAATATTTTAGCTTAGCATTAAGATTGTCAACAAATATTTTGACTAACTCCTTTTCAGGTACTATGCATCAAAGGTGGCTTGCTAAGCTTCTCCATCATTGCAAGAAAGATGCCAAGCTTTCACCACTTATCTGTTTAGTGTTATAAAGGTTTATAATAGAGACATCATGTTCAATATTAAACAATAAATGTCTTACAAATTATTTAGTTAATTTCCCAAAACTAGATATTGACCCCTTTGGTAGATGAATGAACCATTTTAGGGTTGGTCTAGTGATACTTTTTTAGAAAAAGTCTTAGTAAGTAGGCATCTTCATATACAACATTGTGACAAGCTAAATAAAACTCTTGTACATGGTATTGAGGATCACATTTCCCTCTATATTTTTAAAATTTAGGGACCTAGAAGTGAGGTTGGGAAAGGTATTTTTAGGATTATCATGTCCAAGGGAGAAGAGCAAAAATCTTTGTACTTATATTTCATTGCTTGTGAGCATAGGTCAATTTATTGGAGACTCTCCTTCATCACTTTTCATTCTTGTGCAAATATGGAGTCTCCCAGGGGATTGGAATTTTGATCATGACTATTATGGATAAAATGGGTGCTGTGGGAATTTTTATGGGGGGATAATGGTTATTGATTATGTACATGAAGTAAAATATTTATTTGTTGTGTAAGTTGGTCTAGTCGATCCTCTAGGATTTTGTCTCCTATTAACCTCAATATGGTTATTTTAGAGAGGTGTAGATCATTATTATTATTCAAATTCTTGGTCTACACCTTCCTCTTAATTGGGTAATCTAGTGGTGTGTATGTTGATGCAGTGTATTAGGCTAGGTGGACGGATGGACTCTGTGTTGTAAAAGGCTATAGTCAAAGTTTCAGGTTAGTGTGCCCCCCATCTCAATGGCTTGGGATAGAACTTGATCACTATTTTCATAGAGGTATCAATCAATTAAATTCCTAACCTCATCATTATAGAGAGGATTAAATTGGTTGTCTTCTCTTCTAGGGGTATGCATATCACTATGTGTATCATCATGATCCCAAATTAAATCACCTAGATTCCCTAATAGATCATTGTCTTGGCTGGAATTTTTTCCCATCCTAAGTTGTTAGGCACGTGTTTGGATCACCATATTTGATGAAGAAGAGGTGTGATGAGGTGTGATAGGTGATGGTAAATTGGTTGAACACTAACTTGGTCTAGAATTAAAATCCAATAGTGGTCAAAGAAGGTGATGTGATCATTTTGTGATTTTTTTGGAAATTGATGGGATGATTAAGAATTACCAAAAGATAAAGCCTTTTAAGAGTCTAGTCTAGCAAGAAGAGAAGGAGATGATGGGGTCAAATACCTTTCACACTAGCAAATGGGTGATTAGATGGGTGCTAGGTATGAAAAGGCACTGATAGGGAGAAGTGATGGGTGTTATATTAGAATCTTGATAGGAATATTTATGTTGATAATACCCAGTCCAAAATATTTGAAAAATGACAATGAGGATCAAAGGGATGAGTGACCACTAGAATTAGATTCTAAGACTAAGTATAGTATTCAAGGATGATGAGAGAGTATGAAATGGATGAGGTATGAAAGATAGGATGGAAAAGATATATGATAATGAGATGAATATGAGAATAATGGAAGCTATAGGGTGGGTATTAGATGGATATAAAATATGAGATGTTGTTTGGGATAAGTAATGAAAGATATAAGATGGATTATAGAAGTTACTTAGAATAGGGAATGAAGATATATAATAGGATGTTGTTTAGGATATGAGGGGAATTGAATATGTAATATGGGTGCTAAATGGGTGGAGGATGAAAGATATAGGATAAATTTTACATGTTGGATAGGGAGTGGAAGATATAAGATGAGTGGATAATATAGTATGGGTAGCTAATATATGATGGGTATAGGATGAGTAGATGATGTAGGATGAGTGTGGTTTAAGAGGATGACATGGGTATGATATAAGAATGGATATTATCCTAGGGGTATTAAGGTGTCAAAATAAAAGGGTGTGGTTGATGCAGCTTACAAACAACATGAGTCTAACACAACACAAATAGAAATAAGCCCTAATCTAGTAAATTGAAAAAGGTGTGTAACATGATGCTCTCACCATATAATAGCTTCATGGGTGAGGTTATAGGCTGGTGACCCATTATGAAATAAACTAAATCCTCTCAACCCCATCTCACTTAATAGATTTTTAGGAGATTATCCTATCTCTTATAGTGAAATGATTGTTACGGTCAAAAGGTCCTATGATAAGATTACACAAAGGTTTCTAAGGGAGTCCCTAATATATGCAAAGTTAAAATAAGGCCCAAGTCCATATAGGATGTTGTCTAACCACCTTGTGTATTGGATCTTAACCACCCCTCACTCCATGGAACCCTTTATGGGGAATTATACTTAGGCACGTAACAATAGCTCTTCTTATTTTTATACTACTAGCCCTTAATTGCTAAGCTCATGCATGGGGATGAATTCCACATCACATGTTATCTTAAACTCAAGAGGGGATAACAAACAGGCAAGCACAATTGATTTTAAGCACCTAATGATAGCTCTCCTAATTTTTATACTACTAGCCCTTAATTGCTAAGCTCATGCATGGGGATGAATTCCACATCACATGTTATCCTAAACTCAAGAGGGGATAACAAACAGGCAAGCACAATTAATTTTTCCAAACTAATTAGATATGTGAGAAAAACACACACACACATATATAAAATCAAACCACACACAACAAGTAAATATATACAAACAATAAGATTGAAATATTCTATTTTTAGCACCCCTCCTGCAAGCACAAAGGTTAGAAAACAAAATGAGGTACCTAGATCTTGAGGGGTCCTACACAAAGAGGTTAGTAGTTTTATCTACAGTAAAATCACAACTCCCTTGTAAAACCATAGTTACAAGGTGCAAAATCGCAACCAAAAACTACAAACCTACAACTTCAAGGAAAAATCATATATTATGAGTTACGATCTTGCAACAATTAGCTAACCATGATAGTTGACCTATAAAACCATCACTGTTAAGCAAAATTGCAACTACTAAAGCAAAATCACAATTTTTAGAAATTCACAATCTATGATTTTGCATAAAATGGAAAAATTATAAAATATGTTTGATGCAGATAGATACTAGTGGGATAACTTAGCTTTCAAAATATTATAAATAGACAAGTTAACTTAAAAAAAAGTCTTTCAGCCACTAACTTATGATAGTTTACAGACTTGACTATACTACTAGGTTTGTTAAAAGAAGGTTATCTAGATAATATACTCTGATGCATAGATATAATGACAAACTATCATTTTTGTAATATTAATTAAAAATACCAAACTATAACCTAATTCTACTTAAACACAAAATTGTTACTATAACTACAAAACCATAAATTACAAGGTAAAAACATAATTTTAAAAGTTTTAGTCTTGCAAAAAGAGTTTAAATAGGTAAATGTTGTGTTGTTTTATATTTTGTTTGCTTTTCCTTTTCTACCCATTCTCCTACACACATAACAAACTCAAAATACCCTTCCCAAGCACATAGTTAGGTAGAAATAACCAAATGCCAAGGTATCTAAGATGAAAGAGAGATAGCTTTGGTTTATCATAGGAAGCCTTATAATTGTTTAACAAGAGATAGAAAATCTTTTGTCTACAAATCAAAAACTAACAAGTCAAATTTTTACTAGTTTGGGAAAGAAAGGCAAAACCATAATTTTTGATGGCAATACCATGATTACCAGGTCAAGGTTGAAGATGGGAAAGTCATGATATTTTAGGTTATGCATAAATGGTTAAAATCTTGATTAATTCTCCTTTTCCCTATATATAAGAGACAAAAGAACCCTTCAATTAATACCAAAATAATAATTATATCTTGTACAGGAGGTTAGAAATAGATAAGGGAGAAGGATGTAGAGAAAATCATAGACTTGGCAAAATCATGACTCAACATGTGAAACCATAATTACCAGGTCAAAACTACTACTTTAAAAGTTGCAGTATTGCACTTTGGTCTAAAATTACTAAGATGTTAGATTGTCCCTTCTTTGTCCTACATAGAGGAGATTAAGACACTTTTAGACAATAGATGAACTTGCATAATGGTTAATAAAAACCAAATTATAGAGATATAACCCTAGTTGGTAGACCCTACAAAATCATAATTATACCTACAAGATCACAATTAGTAGAGCAAACCCACTTTTTGTGAAGTTTTAATTTTGCACAAAGATAAAAACTTGTAAAAACCCTAAAATATTAGTGATTAAAACAAGACCATCATGCAATATCGCTATTCAACATGCAATATCATAACTTTAATATCACAAATACCAATACAAAATCATAGATTACCAGTACATGATAAATTTTCAAAATCCAATGCTCAATCCACATCTAATTATTATTTTAAGATTCAAAATAACTTCCAACAAACTTAATAGGTTATATTATGGAGTAACTCCCACCATGGTCACCAAAATGTATCCTAAATTTTAGATTCACCTCTTATGACTATTTTTAGCAATAAAAACCTAAAATCTTAACACATCAATAGGAAGGGATAAAATAGATAATAATATTGTTAAGGAGATTATTACCATCATTTTACCTCTTTATAGATCCTCTCTAATATTTTAAATGAATGCTTGATGCCAAATTTAGGGATGTTAGATTGTGTGCTTTTACTTGATAATGGCTTCTAGTGGATAATTTGTGCTTGATAATTACTTTTGATGGACGAAAGAAGGATGATTATGGAGGAAAGGGAGATGATAATGGTAGCAAGATGATAGTTTTCCAATTTTTCTAAGTTATTTTTCATGGAGGAAGGTGTTTTAGCTATATAGTAAGTGGATGGAAGAATTAATGGCTCAAATTTAGTTTTGAGCCATTGAGATCAATGGCTAAGATATTTCCAAGGAATTTGAAATTCCTTAGAAATCTATAGAATGGAGAATTCTAGAGTAAAAGGGGATAAAATATAGGATATTTATAAAATCCTCAAATTCTATAAATCTTCATAGGGTTTAGGGGTTTAGGAATAGCTAGGATTAGGGTGGTAGATGGGTAGGTAAAATAGATTGTATTTTTAAATTGGCAAGTGGCTTAGGGAGTAAGTGGGTAAATAAGTTTAGTTGGTAGATTAATAGGGGGATTAATTGGTTATGTCATGGAATAAGTTTTTTAGGATTTAGGAAATGTGAAATGGGATATTATTCAATTAACTAGGAAATTTAGTTATTAGTTTAAATTAGTAGAATTAATGTAATTAGCGGGGTGAGCAAATTTTAGTGCATACAGTTGGCAATCCTAAATTTAAGGATTTATAAGAATGTATGTTCATGTATATTCAAATCATCCATGAAAATAAACAATTTTTTAACTAGGTATAATTTATAGGTGATTATATTCACAAACAAATCTATGATTTGCACCAAATAGGGAAGTTCTATATGAACTCTACCTAGTCTATGTGATTACTCGTAAGAGGATATATAATGTTTTAAACATAATTGGTCAAATGAAATCATCATGTATTTATGATTTTTATCCTCAAACTACATTAGAGTCCAACTTGAAAAATATATGTAAGATCAATGATGTGTTTCTCCATTATGTCATCCAAATGTTTAAGCAAGATCCATATAACCCCAAATTTTTCATTGTAGCCACCATTGGGATCTCAATATGTAGTACATGTTTTATATAATTCCCCACCTTATCCTATTTAGGGTTTGTGGATGTGAGAGTGTTCCATATGTGCTACTAAAGTTTGTTGATGATAGGTGGCCTTAATAAATTTAGTACAATAGCTTATAGAAGCACATAAATTCTTAAATACCAAACATAAGTCTAGAAATCATTTTCCAACAACCATTGGGAGATACACTTGTGCCTCACTCCATAAGACAAAGTCAATTGAGGAATAAATGAATCGTGTTACCCTTTGGACCTTTCACAATAGACCTTATTTTGATGTTATAGGGATGGTGTAAAATAATTTTGGTTCTCCATATTGACACATCCCATATTAAGACTACAAGATGGATTGTGATAATGAGCAGGTTAGGCTTCAGAATAACTCTCACTTCATTCTTGAGAAGGTAATTGAATAAAACATATCATATGTTCAAAGATATATTAAAGAGGATGAATATGAGGTAGATGTTTATTATGAAAAAAATATAAAATCAAGACCTTTACCTCGAGTTGATTAGAGAAATCCAAACTAGACATCCTTACAGGATAGAACACAAGTGATCCAAAACATAAAATCTCATGGCTTTAGGAAAAAGGGATGATTTAAAAGATATTGGATTATATTCAACCATAAATTGGATGAGGATATTACTATGGTTATATAGGGTTAAGAGTATAGAAATTAATAAGCACAAAGGTGATAAACATATCTATAGTAGGCCAAGTAATTCCAAAACTCGTATATAACATATATTGGATTTATTATGATGAGATATGCTAAAAATGGAAAGTATAACCATGATATATATTTAAATGATAATGAAACAAAATACTTAGTTTTTTTTTATGCTAATATATATCTAGATCTGGAATAGGTAGGAAACAAACTAGAAGAGTATTCTAGAATAGTCGCAAAATTCTAGGTTAAGTGCCTCTGTAGTTGTAGACACTTGCATCAACCTGATACGGTTGCTTCAACACTATTATCAAGATTGTGTCTAGCACAAAATAATTATTGAAACAAGATGTGACCACCTATATTATTCTAGGCTCATTATCACCTTTACTTTGGTGTATTTAGATCTGGGTCATGAATTGTCACTCCTTGTCAAATGATAAAATCCTAGTTCTTTATCTTCATAGTGGTTGTGGGAAAAATGGGTTAGTGAGCACACACTGTCAAGTTACCCCCAAATACCCCTCTATCAATGAGTACCACCTACATATCCAATACTTTTAAAAGGGCCTCATACTTATGTAGTTCACCCCTACGTGTTGGCTTGTGTGTGAATCATGCAATGTGTGATAATTAAGTACAATAATAGCCTAGCTTGTAAGATAGGAAATATAGCTCTTGGATTACTCATTTGGTACTTTTGACCTGTATATGTGTTATCCCTATGATTGATATGAAAATGGGAGAAAATAATGAATCTTTTCTCAATTGAATTTTCTTTGGTATGAATATAGGTATGTGTTAGGTGAGTAATGAATGAGGAGTGATCTTACATATATACCACTCCTATTAGGAGAATATATCACATCATATCACTTAGTCTTAACATTATGGTACATTTCATTTGTAAATTATTTAAAATTAGGACACTGGACACTTAAGTCAAGTAAGGACACTTACTTCAAGTAAAGACACTTGTATCGACATAGGCATCTAACTGGGACACAAGTGTCTAGGAAGCATAATAGTAGGTACAAGTCTAGAGCTTGTAGAGGTGAAATATATGTAGGTTTTAAGAATTATGGGAAATATATAATGCATGGGTCATCAACATATGATTGGTCAAACTAAGATATAGGCTAAGGGACACAAGAGAGTAGATGCAAGACTTAAATAAATGGGAGAGGTCCATAACTAAGAGGAATAACCATGGTCTGATTTTTCCAAGTGTACAATATTGAGGTGTTATATAATTCATAAATATCATCTACATTCCCCTAGTAATGTTCATTACTAATTTAAAATAAACGAATGTGTACTTAGGTGTATATAAAACACCTTGTCTTTACTTGATTCCAACTTAAGTTCTTTGTTTATGATTAACCTACAACCAAGAGCATGCTACATTATATAATCAATGCATATAATCTAAAATTTAAAATGTTAAAATTGAAAGAGAGCAAGGTTTAGGAGTACACATGTGTATTGATACAACCATCTTGCCTTTTAGAAATTTCATTTGAAAGATGTATCATTATGATTCACTAAAACTAAGATTGGGACAAGTATAAATCTAGATAGTGTATATATCTAAGGAGGAGAGAGAGAGAGAGAGAGGAGAGCCCATGCACCCAATCTTGGTGAAAAGGTGGATTGTCACCTAGAAATTGAGACTAGCTCGACCATGCAAGCCAATCATACTTATAACCTAGTGAGTTTGAGTGAACCTAGTCAACTCACACTATCAAACTATTGAGGCTAGATGATACAATCAATTCCAACCCAAAAACTTGGAAATATTGAGTGATTTAATCACCTCAAGCATACTAAAATGTGAACCAATTAATTTTTTAGATTGGCTCAATATAGTCCATAAAATTCCAATTCGGTGGTTGTTAATAGTCTCTAAAAGTGTTTAGAATCTGAAAATAGTCTAATTTTTTACTATTATGCACACATTTCATAACATATGAACCTTAGATGTGTCTTATGTTGAAACTATGAATAACAATGGTGCCAATGTATAGAATCATGCCACAAATGTGTATCTGAATCATATAACTATGTAGTTTAGCCAATTTAAAACTATGTAAGTGTGGATAACATGATTCTAAAGCATTATCCAACTATAATTTTAAACTAAAAAATTGATATAAGTACCAATGTGGAGTATGTGTTTCCAAAACATGCCCCTGTTGTAATATGGAGATGTTGAATACTGAGTAAGTGTGAATAACATGTTTCCAAAACATGCCTCCACTAAATCTAAGACAATGAACGTGTGTAAGCCATGTATATATGACATTCCCCCGCTGATATACTCCCCCCTCCCAAATGAGGGAAGATATAAATTTGTAGTTGCCTCACCTCAAAAGGATAAGATAATCATATATTGTGAATAAACCATGTAGGATATAGGAGAACATGTCTAGGTAAATGCATCATTCAAGGGCATAGAATGTGATCACATTAAGGCCTAAGATGCATGATAAATGTCATGTCAACATATATATATTAATAATATAATCTCAATAATAAATTTTGCACACACAAGAGCACTCAAAAATAACAATCCATAGTCTAATGAGACTGCAAATAAGGGGCATGTTCAAATGCTACCAAATCAAATAGACATGACTTAGTCAAATATCCATAGAACAAAAAATGACATACTCAAATTTCAACATACAATAAGAAATGACATATTCAAATGTTAAAGAAGTAAACAAAGACACAGGGGCCACAAACAATGGAGAAAATTTAAATGCTCAACAAATAAGATAATAACAAGGCAAGACACTCAAGGAAGTGCATAAATGAAAACATAATCAACTAGCATAAGCATATCATATTATCCCATTGATCAAATATGTTAGCAAAAATTGTTGAGTAAATAAAATATTAAGTACATTGTATAATATATAAGCATGTGTAAGTACATATTAGCTCATACATGATAATGTAAATTAACCATAGAATGTTATAACATGTATGTATCATGATCATAGAGGTTGATGCCCCCAACATCTTGGTGATATGAGTAGAAGGAAATCATAACATCCAAATTTTCATAGACCATTTATTTGTGTATGCCTATGTCACACTCAAATATAATCATGAATCGATATGTATGTAGAAGTAACTGATATGTTATCCATAAACATAGATCTAACACATATATGGCAAGGATCCATTAGAATATTTAGATGGTGAAAATATTTTTGGATTTTTTATTTTTTTGGTATATATTTGGAATATTTGAAGAGTCTCACATAATATATTTATGCAAGTGCATGATGTTCATTGGGATTTTTAGATTTTTTACTTTATGTGTATCAAGATGGTATGTGTCTTTTCCTAATTTGTATGTAACTGTAAATGGTCTCAACTAATTTGGTTTGAACTTTCCTTTCTTGTCTTTTTTTGCATCGGTATTCTTTTGATTTTATTTTACCACCAAGTCACCCACAACAAAGTCATGTGGTTAAACCTTCTTGTTATATGCTTGCTTAACACAATCTTGATAAACTTGTCAGTGTTCAAAAATCCTATGCATTTCTCACTCAATTTTTCTAATTGATGCAATCTCTTTTAATGGTATTAATTATCTTTGAATATGTCTTTGAGAGAAACACACAAGGAAGGTATCTCAAGCTCACTCGATAAAAATACCTCTATGTCATATACCAAAGAATAATGTGTATCATGGGTAAGTGTGTGAACACTAGTGTGGTATGCCTATAAAGCATACACCATTTATTGGTGCCAGTCACTATTGTATCATTCAACTATCTTCCCAAGTATCTTGGCAATAGTTTTATTGGTTGCCTCTACCTATCCATTACCCTATGGGTAATAAGGTGTAAAAAAGGTATGTTTAATTTTGTATTTACTACAAAATCATTTTACCATCTTGTTTTTAAATGATGCTCCATTATTAGAAATAATAGATAAAAGTATGCCAAAATGATAAATAATATTGGTCTTCAAAAACTTTCATATGTCATCCCCTAAGGTAAACTCAAGTGGAAGTTTGTAAAATATTATGGAACTATTATTATCAACTTATCTCCACCTGAGGATATTAGATTTATCTTTCCAATCAAGTCAAACCCCCATAAAAAAAATGTTGGTTGTAACTTGTGCAATGATATATGATTCAATATTATTATATTTTTGGCATTGTAAACATAATTTTTCATGTTAAATACATTATTGGTGGCTAATAATAATCTTGGCATAATAGTTTTTGGGACATGGATCATCTTTTAATACTCCCACCACACTCATTGTCATGTATTTTTAATAGTGTAGTGTGGGCTTCCTCTTTGTTTAAACATCAAATTAATTATCCATCAAAACCTCATTTGAATAAATCATTTCCAATAATAACATGACAAAGTGCTTCACATTGTAATTTTCACTTATCATTATGCATAAATTGGTATGGTATATAAAATTGATAGATAAAATTATAAATATCACTATACCATTATGTCTTTGTGGAACTACAAGTAATAGTAAGAATGGATAAAGCATCCATTTTATCAAAAGAAATGGAAAGATATTGTAACTATCATATGGTAAATTCTATGTGATCATAATTGATATAAAAAGGCATCAAAGGTGTCACACTTGCCATGGCATATACATGGCAGTTATCTTTATAGGGAATACTATCAATAAAAATGTATCAAACACCTATGTGATTTTATCCACCATTTATTTATATTGTAAAATATGCATTTGGTTTGGTAATGATTGGTAACTTGATTAATAACTAATTAAGAATCACCAAAAACTTCAATATCCTTTATATGAAGCTTATGTGTTATGGATAACCCTATTATCAATGCCTCATATTCAGTTATATTGTTGGTGCAAGAAAAGGCGAATATATAGGATAAATGCATATATTCACCCTCAGGTATGCAAAATACAATGCCAACACATGCCCCTATTATACATCTGGATCCATTGAAGAACAGTATCCATGGATTAGAAGATATATTATATGCCTCAGATTCATCATGGAAAGCTTTGGTGAGTGGAAAAGGATATGGTAAGGGAGTTGCATCTAATTGGCTAGATATATCTTGACCTTTTATTTACTCTTGGGATAAAAATTTAAGATCAAACTTTGTAATTTCCATCACTACTTTTGCAATGCATCTAGTTAGGTGTGTTTTGTTCATAAGGAACTTATTTTAACCTTTTAGGACTTAAGTCATGCAAATCCTAAGTTGTTAAAGGGCTGAGTATGTTGATAATCTAGAATGAAAACTAGAAATGTTTAATTTAATTAAACTTTCTCAAAATAGCAAGTGAGAAGAGAAAAGGTACTTATCTAGAAATAAATAAGCTTTTATGTGGATCAGGGAACTGGAACAAGCTAGAGAGATAAGTAGACAATGTTCATATTTTAACTATTTATTAATATTTAATCTTAGATAGTAGTGCCCATATTAAGATAATAGCATCATGTGGTGTTAATGTATAATTTTAGTATTAATGTCCCTCCTATAAGGACTGTCTAAAACTCTTAGGGAAGTTATGAGAGGTTTTTTGAGTGTTACTATGTCATTTAGGGAATCGTATGTGTCATTGTTTTAGTTTTATCTCTTCTAAAACACTAATGAATACCTACACACATTAAATAATAACCAGATAAAATGTGAAAAGGAAAGGGAAAATGGGATGTTATGATCACATGGAGCAAAACCCTTATTGTCTTGGCTACTACCTACATTAACCCTAATGTTAGGGGTCTCAGATCACATGTAATTCTCTCTTAAGGAATGTGTACCATCAAATTGCATGTTATGCTAGAATGACATTCACTTAGGCCCTTTTTTTATCAAGTATGCAATGTCAAGATGTGATGACTAAGTAGTATCTAAAGTATTAAGCTAAATTATCGATTCATTTTATGTAATTATGTGCTAAAATAGCAAGTGTTAGATGTAAAATGCCTTTTCAGGATCTTTATATAGAAAAAAATTTGATTTGAATATAAGATTTATTCATTGGTAGATAAGTCATAAAAGAGGGATAAAAAACCTAAGAGAAGGCTCATGAAAGGGTTAGGACTCAAAAATAGAATAAAATTCTTGTCAAACACTAGAGCCATAATTAGACACTAGAATCATGTGGTGATACTATCCTGAAAGTGGTGTTAGTGTCCTATGGCTTAAATCAGAACTAAAACAAAGAAATGTAGGCTAGAGACCCCTGTGAATAGGATAAGGTGACTTGTGACTACTAGTAGTGTTATAAATAATGAAAATAAGACATAATAAAGACCAAAAGACTCAAAATGATCACATTAACAAGGACTATAATCATCACTAAGACCTTCATGTGAAAGAGCAATAAAGGATATAGTACTTGTGGTTGCTTGACCAAATTAGGGTGTTTACATTTTCCCCCTTTTTATTCTAGTAATGCAATGAAATAAAAGTATTGGAGTAAAATAAAAATAGGAATGCATACATGTACTTACCTATGTGAATGTGTTTTAGACTTGGCCCACCTCTTGGCTAAAGAAGTGGACAGGTGTTGGAGTGTAATATGTGAAGAGGTAACCCATGGTGTGATGCCTCCTATGTTGAATCTGAATGGTGCACTATATTATTAGTAATAAAAACCCCTATTTTTACCCCCACCCTAATATCTATATTGAATTTAAGTATGTAAATTAAATGTGTAAAGAAACAAGGATTGCTTACCCCACTCTAATATTTTTACTAAATCTAAGAACGTAAACTGAATGTGTGGAGAAACAAGGCTCACTTTCCCCCACTCTAATATCTGGACTAAATTTGAGTATGTAAACTGGGTCTAGTGGAATGTTACGGATCAACCACTACAAATGGTCCTATGACCCAAATTGGTGAAAACTTGATGATGATACTAGGTGTACCTTGATAATCTAAAAATGGGGATCAAGGATTTGTGCTCTACATCATCCCCCTAATCCTGATATCTAAGTAATGTAGTTGTGTATCTAAATATCTTATTAAACTGGTATATCTGAGTCAAAACTATATATATGCATAACTATATCTATATAGACTGTATATCTATGTGAACTTGTGAATCTAAATATTTGTAAATCTGAATACATGTGTAAACCTATGTGTCTATATATCTACCTATCTATGTAGACTTATATGTTCATATATCTGAATATTTATATATCCAAGAACTTATAAATCTAAACACCTATATATTTGAATACTTATGTAAGCATGTGTGTCTATATATCTAACTATTTTTGTATATTTGTGTATCTATGAATCTGAATATTTGTATATCTAAATATCTATGTAAACATGTGTGTTTATATATCTACCTATCTATATAGACCTATGTGTCTATATGACTGACTATTTGTGTAGACCTATGTTTCTATATGAACCTATGAATTAAAATATCTAAATATATTGGTATATCTGACTATACTAGTATATCTGAATAATTGTATTTGAGTGGACCCATCTATCCAAATCTATATCTAAGTTGATTATATATCTGCATAGACCTGTGTATTTAAATATTTATAAACCTTTATATGTTTGAATTAGTCTATGTATATTCCCCCCTTTTGGTGAGAGAGATAAGACTGTGGTGAGGGTGAGCAAATAAAAGTGGTAATGATCAGCTATACTGGCATTAATTAATGGGTGTGATGTTTTAAGTTTTAATAGTGTATTTATTATGATGGAGTTGATAATCAAATGTGTAATTGGATAAATGTTTCATCTATGTTGAGTTGACTTATGGTAATATCATTTTTGTCATTTTATAGCGTTGAAAGTTATTAGAAGATTGGGTCATTACACATTGATTTCAAGTCCCACATTAAAGAAATGGTTCATGAATAGGGGATATGATTCTCAAAATATTATGGTGGCAAGGGAATGGTATTAGTTGGTGAAATTAGCATGCAAGATCAACCTTATTAACTTGGTATTTTTTAAGTATGACTTAAATAGGTCATTTTATTAGGTTGGAAATTCATTTGGAGCATTTGAGATGAGAACAATTGTTTGTCTAGGTTAGATAAATATGTCGAGGAGATGAGGAGCCAATTTGACCCACTATGAATAGGTTGAAGCATGAATTTAGGTTAGGGAGGAGGTTATCCTAGTAAGGATCCCAAAATATTTCCTTTTTTTATTATTTGTAATGCATTTTTTACTATTTTTATTAAAAATCTACTAGTTTAGGGCCTATTTTGCAAAAATGGTGTTGTTATCCCTATTTAGGCACTATTGTCCACAACCTGGCACTAGTGTCTAGGAGGTCATGCTACTATCCAAGATTTATCACTAGTGTCCAGTAGGTGGTGCTATTGTCTTTTATGTAGTGTTAGTGTCCAACAAGCCCAAGTTATAATGTTGATTATTATTAACTAGTTTTTGATGTCTATTATTATTTGTTGGTTTTGATTTTTAATTATTGATGCCTGATTTAGTTGTACTTTTATAGGTTAATGCTCGTATGAGGGAGTTTTATACTAGATGGATGATGGAGACCCTATGGGGTCTACCTTTGGTAGATGTTGAGATGGTTGTCTCAAGAGAGTAGGTTTGAGACATGTTGCATTCCTGGAGCCTATGTCCTGAGATAAGTACATGATGACTACATTGTGTGAGAGATGGGATATAGATACATGCACTTTCTATTTATTGACTAAGGAGATGATCGTTACTTTAGAGGATGTGTACCAAATTCTATGATTACTTATCTTTGGAAAAAGAACCATACTACAGGAATATATAAGTGCTCAAATGATACAATGGGCTTCTATATATTTCTATACCATGGTAGTAGGTAACCATCACATAGGGAGCCATAGTGACATACTATTGACATTGATGTTACTGTCAAGGTTCCATGACTTTTAAAGTTCTTAGCTATTTTTTTATATTTATTTGTAGTTATAGATGGGAGTGTGGTTTCTATCTCTTATGGGATGTACAAGATAGTATAGGATATCAAGGAGCATGGTACTATGTATTTGTGGTGACAGATGATGCTAGCCCACCTATATAGAGACCCATATTATTTCATGTATGATATGTGTGGTGGAGGGATTGGAGTGTCTATGTTGTTACATTATTGGTCATATGAGTACATAATCGTGATCAAGCCAATGCTACATATACATTATGGTGAGGCTCATCCATAGTTATTTGTATAGAGATGGACAAGGATGGGTTGCATTCTTAGGATGAGCACTATGTAATACCAATAATTACTAGATAGTTTGACAATAAGGGATATTATATGGAGGCCCTATAGGGGCTACAAGGGTTGGCCTAAGGATGGTACCCATCTAAGACAAATTCAAGTGAGTTGTTGGCCACATGACCATTAGGTTAATGTGTATGAGTGGTTTTAGTATTGTCAAATCACACAATAGTTTAGTGTAGTTTAGGGTGTGCCCCTAGAACTAATTATATGGTTGAGGAGTTATTTGGTTCTTATGATGTTAGGTAGTAGTCTAAGGCCATCTATTTTTGAGTTAGCTCATATTCCCTTGATAGAATGGGATCTTGATATTTATGTACTAGATGTAGATGATGTGGGAGTGAATCATGCCTACACATCTTGGTGGAGAGATCATATATGGGTACCCCTCTTTTTGAGAGGTGGGATTATCATAGAGGATGTACTAGAGTTAGAGCCTCTTAGGGATATTGATGGTAAGTTAATATAGTGTGTTTACATATTTTGTGTATAGTTGGTTATTTATTTATGTGATTAGGAATCTAATATATTTTATGTCCATGTGTAGGTTTAGTTGATGATGATTACTGGGAGACCACCATTGAGTCAGCCCTTTGCATATTGACATGGTAGGTTCTTGATGATATCATGGAGGATGTATTGATAAAAAGGGCCACCAATGTGTTTGGTGTGCAAGTCCATTTTTTTATCAAGCTATGATATCTACAGCAACATATAAACAAGCAGCTATAAATAGAGACAAGTCATGTGCAAAGTTACACAGGCATACCATTTCTACACCTAATTCTCTAAGTGGGGCTAGTATTCAAATAGTATATGACTACATACATATTCAATGAGAGCATGTAGAGTATAGGGCTAATCAAGGTATGTTCATGAGAGAGAAAGAGTAGATAGAGTCATCAATCTAGGTCACGAAGAGAGAGTGGAACCTCTAATTCTAGCCTTGATGTGTCTGAGAGTGAGAGTGAGGGAGTTGGTCCTAGTAGTCATGTCTGCATCATTGAGTGATGGACTATGATTATATAGAAACTATATTTTGAGTTATATATATGGATGTTTAATGTTTAAATTGGAATTATGTATATTGGTATCTAGATACGGTTATATTGTATATGTTGATATGTGTTTCATTGATTTAAATTATGATATTTGTAAAAAAAATTATCAAAGTGGAGTTAATGAATTTGTATATGTTTATGAATGTCTAGGCATATGTGTAGTAGATTAGGAGTTTTTATTTTTTGGTATAGGGTTTTCATGTATTCCATAAGATTTTTGTGTGTAGATCATGTAACTATCGTATTCCCTATTTGAATCCAAATGGAATGGAGAACAAATGACCATACTAATCATGTTATGTTAGTATATAAGGAGACTCTAAAATTGGAACTACGTGTGATACACTGCTAGTGGGTAGATGTGTAGACTCTGGAGCAAAGAGCTTGATTGATTGTTGTGTTGAAATTGTACTCTAAGCTATATTATTTATGGTGAATATTTTGATTGGTGTGCAAATTGGATATGTGTTTTGATCTTTGTATTTATTTCCAAATATATTTATTGGTGTTTGAACTAATGTTGTGCCCTTAAATTTTTAGTTGTTTCTATATATATTTATTGGTGTTTGAATTGAAGTTATGTTTTGATCTATGTGAATTGGTTGCCATCTCTATTAAAACTATGGTACACGAGATCACTCACAAATAGGTGTCCTAGAAACCACATGGCTCATATGATTAGTAACCAATGGATCCTTAAAAGGAATGTTCTAGGATAACTTTATCATAGAGGAGTGTGATCGAGGAGAGTATGGAGAATGAGATCTTGGTGCCCCCTATGTAAATGATATAATGCCTCGATTGACATATTGGTTAATACAAGCTTGGAGTACATAATAATGATTATTTGAATGTTCATTTATCTTATGAAAATTATGATATGGTTTATGTGGTACCCTATGAAAATGGTGTGGTAGATGATGATTATTAGGAGGAAGTGTGATCATCTCCCTATCTAATATTTTAAGTAAGACATCATGAGGCCCTTCACTATCTAAAAACTATATAAGCCCTCTATGTATATCCTATGTTCTACTCACTATAGGAGGATCTTTGTGAAGTGGCTCTTTGCCCTTATTGAGTATCTTTATCAGTTATTTCTATTCCACTGAGTTATTAATTGGAAGTGGAGTAGTATCTTGTACCATGTTAGATGACTATGGCTTTAAGGGGCCTACATCCAAATTTGACTTTGAATGTGTCATTACTATTCCCAATTCTACCTCTAATTTTATAGTTGTGTTACATAGATTTTGGAATTATTTTGATGTCTAATATAGTAATTTCTATTTAAGAGTAAAATTAAGCCTCTAACAAAGATGTATTATACCTCTCAATCTATCAATTGATAAATCAATTGATGCAAATAAGATTTGAATCTTAAAATTTATTTAGATGTTGGCTCTACCTCACCCTAGTGTAATTAAGGTAACCTCTCATGTTTGACTTGAGGTCCTTTATTCTATATGTAGTGCCTAAGAAAGACTATTTCTAACTCCTCATAAGTGTGTGGTGACCCACTAGGGATTAGATGGTGGAGCCAATTTAGTGCTTCCCCATATAAGGACTCTAGAAATAACTGTATAAGAGTCAAATTATCGATAATATGTATCATGGATTTCTCATAATCTTGAAGGTGTAAGATTGGATCTTCATTCCCATCAAATATAGGTAATAGTGGTATCTTAAAGTTGTGTGGAAAGCTTGTAGTGGAGATTCTATGTGGAATAGGGTTTCCATGTATAACATTGGCATCAACTCGAGATTGTTATGCTTTATTATCCAAAGTGAGATGGTGTACTTGTTATTTCAAAACACCCATGGCATGCATCAAGGAAATTAACACTTGTGAAGGTATATTATCATCAGCAAGGGGTTCATTTAATACTTAAATTTTGTTATTTATCTTAGCCATTTGTATATTACATTGGAAACCTCTTTTAGGGAGGGTTGGTTTTCTCTCTGTAAC
This sequence comes from Torreya grandis, assembly GCA_037957365.1. Classification (NCBI taxonomy): domain Eukaryota; kingdom Viridiplantae; phylum Streptophyta; class Pinopsida; order Cupressales; family Taxaceae; genus Torreya; species Torreya grandis. Next base: position 1,536,613 of record JARHVA010001697.1, read on the forward strand.
CTTTTGAGGTGTGATAGCTAGGACTTGATTAGAGGGAAATGAGCTATCACCCTCATTTGGGTTAGTTTGAGAAACAAGTTCTACTGTAGTAAGGGGGCTTGAGGGAGATTCACTGGTATCTTTTATATTATTAATTTGCAAAGAAGTATCACATGCTATTAGGATAGAAGGTACTTTATTCTCAAGTAAATGTAAATTATGAACATAAGAATAAGTGCATGTGTGTTTTTTACATGTGACCTAGTATTTGGTTTAACAAGAGAAATAGGTGAAGTAGGATAAAAATTAGAAGGTGTAGATTCTATGTCATCTTAATCATAATCACAATAATTAGCATTATCTTGTGGTTCATTAGAATAAGATTTTAATTCATTTATAGAAGTAAGAGTAGAAGAAGTATCATCCACATGCTCATTAAGAGAGAGAGAGAAGGGGAAGATTTTAACTTTTTACTACTATGTAATGTTTCATCATATGTAAGTGTAATGCATTGCATTTTTTCACTAGTTATGTGCAAAATGTAAGCATGATAATCACTTTCAATTTTGAAGTCAAGGATAGAATAAGTATTAATCATGTTTTATTTTTCCATATTATGACATATAAGAGAAGAGTTAGAGACATTTGAATTATCAATTTGTTGTAAAGAATCATTTCTTCAATCTTGGAATGTGAAGGAAGGTGATAGAATAATTTCATCTACTTTAGTTTGTGCATTTCTAAAAGGTATAATATCACTAAACACAAAATGCAAACATAAACAATAAAAATCAAAAGAGAAATGTTATCTAAGTGAAAATATGATGATCAAAAGATAAAAAATATGTGGTAGGTGTCCCATCGGGTGTGCCAAAAAGTATGAACTAAATTTAGACATTCAAATAAAGTAAACTAATCCTAATCATAAAATTCAAACTATGTTAGAGCAATAAATAAATAAAACAACAATCACAAATTTTACACTTTGAATGCACAAGATTTCTCCATTGTGATATACATTTGATTTGCTCTTTCAAGTATGTGGTGCTCACTCCTTCAATGCAAAGAGGGAACGGGTAGCATTTTGGTGCAAAAGGAAGTATTTGATTGACTTTTATTCACTTTGATTTGCTTGTGTGTAGAGCTCTAGTTTCCGGATTGTGATTGTGATCTTTAGATTTTGTGATGCTTGAAAATGGATATTTGCAAGTTTATTTATAGATGTTTGGAGAAGTATCCAATGATGGAGGATTATTTGGACATTTTAAATCATCCAAATGATCAATTATGGCTAATGAGTCCTCACCCATGAGGATGGAGACATTTTCAAATTAGTTGAGAAAAGCATGGGGCTGGTTAGCAGACTCAACAAGACTAAGTCAATTTCCTTGACAACTCAAGGGATGAGACATAAAAGGTGGAAAATTTTGTGGATTTGGTTGGGATGAGGGAGAAAAAAGAGGGAGATATTTGGATAGGTGGAAAATCTAGATTTTATTATTTATAATAAAGATTTAAAGGTGCATAATTGACTTATTCAATATTTTGAATTATTCAATTATTTGAATTTGTGAGGAAATCTAATTTATTAGTTTAAGAAGAATTATTAAATAGATTAGGTGCATTTCAATAATAAATGGAAGTTAGGTGTCTACATTTGCCACTCTTTGAAATAGTGTTGCAAAGCAATACTATTTCAAAGAATAGTAGAAGAAGTAGAATGTTGATGATTAAGAAGAAGAAAAATTCCCCAAATGAGTGAAAATGAGGGTGATGATGCCCCCTTGAGGGTTTGTGCAAGAAAGGGATAAACGCTCAAAATTGATGAAAATAAGAAGTGAATGAATAAATGTGGAGAAATGATAAATCAAGGTATGTCAAAATTGATGTCAAATTTGTAAGATGTTGGTTGCGTAAAAAGGTTGCCCTAGGTTAAAAAAATTAGAGTATAGATTTGAAAAATAATAATTTAATCATTCAGATATTTCATGCTTACTATTGTTGATAATGATGTAGGGGTCAATTAAGCAGGTGTGGGAATGATATATCTTAGCAATAACAAACTATGAATCATAAATAGAAGAAATATATTAAGTTTTCAAATGATTTTATTGAGTTTATACTGGTAGATGATTGCAAGATTTTTAATACAAATTTAGAATAAATTGATTTAATATCACTTGAATGGTTTTGATTAACTAAATAATGAGTTGGATAGGGTGGGAAAATACTTGGTAAGATAGAAAAACATAAGTAGAATAAATGGTGTTTAGAAAATCATTTGTGCAAATTAATCTTCAAGTTTTTAGCTAAGAATTATTTTTTGATATATTTGCTCTGAGCCTTGTGAGGAAAGATGGACTGTGTTCCAACCATGAGCACCGAGTGAAGAGAATGAGACATTTCTAGAGACCTGAGAGGATTGGGCCTCCAATAAGTCATTTAGTTTTCAAAATTTTTGTCATTTATTATCATTTTTTAGGGCTTAAAATTGAAGAAAAAAATTATTGTTTTAAAAATGATGATTTTGACATTGATTTTAGTAATTTCATTAGGGTAAACAGTGATTTCACTAAACCTACAGGCAAAATCATCAAATTGGGTAGAAATTTTGAATAGGAAGGATTTTGCAATTTCATTATTATGGGTTGAAATGAAATTTCTAAGAATGGAAATGAAATCATCATTGTACAAAGTGATTTCACTCAAGTTGACTGCATTTTTAGTAGCAAACTTGAAAATCCAAAAGCAATTTTATAAAAGTCAGAAACAATTTTGTAAAAGTTAAAAGCAATTTTTAAAAAGTTAGAAGTGATTTTGTAATGAATGAATTAAAAAAATAGTTGAATTTGAATAAATGAGTATGTGTTTAGGTGATTTTTTTGTGTGTTATGGCTAATTATTTAGATGGTAAGGAAAATGAAGAACACAATGCAAATTTAAAACTAATAAATTGCTAACATTATTGATTTGTAGGAGGTATTAGCAGTGATGGTGATGTGGGAGTGGAGATCTGTAACTATGGTGCATATGGATAGCTTCACTGAGTATTAGTTTGGCATTCTAAAGGTGAGTGGTTTATCCTACATTATGCACATGATGAAGGTTTGAGCTAATATAGCTTTATTGACAATAGTAGCATAGAGATGTAATAGTAAGATGAGCACATTTCACTTTTTAACTAGAAATATGACCATTACACTCGAGGATGTGTATCAAATTTTGGGTATCTCAATATGAGGTAGACGTGTTTACTAGGGATAGTGTCCTCATGATGTGATTTTATACCATATTTTTGGTGATGGATTGATCTCAGTTATTAGAAGTGGGATCGATGTAAACTATTACACATATTTAGATATGGATTCTTTGACTATTGTAATTATGGTTATTATCAGTGGCATTTTGCTTCCTGATAAGAGCGGGAGACTATGTCTTATTGGCTTGTTAGTTGTGATTAGGGATATGATGGAGATGGGAGAGAGGTTCACATGGGGTCCATGCATTTTAGCACATATATACCATGATTTACATCATTTTGTTTATTCAAGTCGAGTAGAGATAGGGCCTTATACATTACTAAAAGTTTAGTGCTAGGAGCACATTATGATTGATATGTCAGTTGGGAATATGAACACATGAGAGGAGGATGTGCCTTTGGAATATGAATGACATGTGATTATTGGGGTACACAAACCACATTTAGGTGATCTATATTTTTACAAGAGGGTAGTTAAAGAGCTAGGTGATGACCAGATCACTTAGAGACTGTAAGAGAGATTGTGTGATAGCGGCCTCATGAGGAGATTCATATGGACTACATGATATCCCCTTGTTACATCATTGGGAGACACATATACATTATAAAGAGATATCACCTAAACAGGGTAATGAGATAGTTTTGTGTGATGTAGAATATACCGGTTGGTCCACATGTATTTGCTCATTTTGTGACGGAGAGACCACAGTGGGGTATGACAATTGATTTGTCTATTATTAACCATAACTAGACACATTTACATACTATGAGATGGAGGGATAGAAGAGATGTTACTAACACAAGAGTGGTTGATGAATATATAGATTGGTGGGCTTGACGGAGACCATTGAGATTGATTATGCCATATACACCACCATAGACATGGAGGTAGATGTTAATGGCTAGCTTGAGTAGGTAGCCATGAGGTATAGGTTTATCATACTGGATCAGGAGGGTTGTTATAGGAGATAGAAGATGATCATGACCACGAGTACAAGGCTGAGGGTGGGTTAGGGATGTGAGTCATCCTCATGATGTACATATCATGAATGTGGAGGATATTGAGATTTTGTGAGAGGAAATGATTAATATGGATGTTGATATAGAATAGAGGGTCAAAGGAGAGACTCCATTGATAGAGGTAGAGAGTGAAGAGGAGGACATAGGATAGGATACTAATACAAAATCATCATGTTACATAGGTACATAGGGGATGTTGATGGCTCTTCACACTTTCTAAGATCTATAGAGGATCATGCACTTATTGATATACTCTAAGAGGATATTAGAGCTCAGGACAAAGAGATATATGGATTACATCAAAAGGTAACTAGATTACAAGGTGTAGTTGATGGTAGAGGGGATTAAAATGCAGAGATCAAGAAATTATAGGTTGAATTAAATAGGTTGTAGGGTATTATTGATGGGATGGATGGGGATTCCATATCTACAAGATTGTTTACCCGTGATGCACAGACATAGACACCAGACTACACAACTCTTATATAGTGTTATAGATAGGAGAGGGACATAGCTCAAACTGAGCTTGTAGAGGATAGAATATAGTTATCTGAAGAGGGATAGCTAACCAATTTGGATAGGGTGATGCAATTTATAAATTAGGATACATATTATAGGATTTTATATGAGGGGGTTGTACCATGGGACCAGAGGTTAGCATCATTTAGAGAGTATTCTATGAGATGATCAACATCTACTAGATCTGTGTATATAGTGGAGTTAGAGATCAGTAGGATAAGTTCCACATGTGATGGGTCCTCCATGGGGTACACCATAGTGTGAAGATATATTCTTGAGGATAGATATTCCATGTGAGGGATAGGACAAGACATAGATATAGGGGATATCATGATTCATAGATTTCATCGATGTATACATATATTGAGATGTACCTATTGTATAGACACATTATATATATATATATATATATATATATATATATATATATATGATGATGATGATGATGATGATGATGATTTGTACTATGGACTATGGACATTGATGGAGTTATTAGTTTACATGGATTTGATGGCTATATGTATGGATAGATGATATCACTGATTATACTTCTTGCATTTTGATTTATGTTAGCATGTATTAATTTTATTTTATTTTAACATAGTTATTATGGATACATGACTGACACATGATTGAATAATTTTCATGGAGGTAAAATGTGATATTGTTGCATATCTTTTAGTTCCATTTTTTACATTAGATTTCCAACAAAATTTGGAGTGTTTTGAGCAACTTGATTTTTAATAGAGCATAAAACACAATACCACCAATGATATTGAATAATCATGATGAATGTTGCTGTTTTAAGCATTTTTAACAAAAGAAAAAAATTAATTGTGTTTTCAAAAAAGTACATCGTGATATAGACATAATAATATTATATATGCATTTCACAAAATAATCTTGATAAATGCACAGAAAACAATAAGTAAAAAGATGTTTAAAAAAAAGATTAAGCTAAGTGATAAAAAAAACACAAATGTTAATTTAAACAAATGTATTATAAATGGTTTTAGCAAAATGACAATGTTGTATTTGTAAGAAATGGAAACAATAATGGCACACATAACTAAAGGGTAACTCAAAAATTGAACATATTTGATAAAAGATAGAAAAATAACCATTGGAATGGCTAGAGATTAAAAAAAAGTGAAAACAACCAAGTTAATGGCTAAGGATAAATAAAAATTTCAAAATAACCAAGTGAATGGATAGGGATAGAAAACAAACAAGACAATAATAAAAATAAACACATATAAAAATGGAAAAATTTGAAAAAGTGGTAAACAAGGACAAGATTAAATAATTGTAGCCAAGAGTGAGGCTAAGAACCGAACAAGTGAGGGACAAGCTAAAAGATAAGCTAACCCAATGTTGGGGAAATGGATGATAGAGAAGGTAGTAGCCAAGATGACCTTAGATACCCCATGTCTCTAAGTGTTGCCCACATAATCCACCTTAGACAAAGTCTATGTGGGGATATCAAGCCAAACGTAGTTCTCCCAATATGGGAAGTGATGAGAAAATAGATGATTGATGAAGTATGTGAAGTGTTTTGTGATGAAAAGGATGCATGAGTGACCCACCCAAGAAAAAGTAAATGATGTGGAAGATAAATGTGTGTTTGAAGTTGATGTTTTTGGAATGCTTGGATTTTTTGGTTTTTTGTGATGTTTTATGATTTTTTTGGTATTTTTAATAATTTTTATTATTTATTTTTTTCATTTTTTACGTATTATGTGAAATAAGGTGCAAGACATTTTTACAAAATCATGAGAAAGAATTTAGGTTTACATAAGAGTAATATCAACCTTAAAATTTAGCATGTTATAGGATAAATGACTAACAATTGACAAAATGACACTCTTGGAAATATACAATGGATGACTGAAGGATGATGCCCCAAGTAATTGGGGTAGTTATACATAATGGCTTACACATGGTCATAGAAACCTAGTTTTCACCATGGTACTTATCCAAAGTGCCAGTAAATTAGTTTACACATTTCGACGATCTATGTACACATGTTTTGTTTTGTACTTTTTAGTTTTTTTTTTCATTTTGATCTTTTTGAAATTTAAAATAATAACATATAGAACCAAATTTTAAGCATATAATTTTTTAAGTTTAATGATTTTCATAGGTTCATCAAGCTCCTCTCATCTTCTACGGCTAATTTATAAGCTCCTGATCCATATTTGGTTATAACGATGTATAAACCTAACCAATTAGGTTCAAATTTTTCTTTCTTCTCTCTTTCAGCATTAGTGTTTCACTAATTTTTCTTTAGAACAAGATCTTTGATTTCAAATTCCATAACTTTAATCCATTTTTTATAGCTACGATGAAGGCCATTATGGTAAACTTGTAGGTGGTTTAAAGCATTGAGTCATTTCTCATCCAAGAGATCAAGTTATCTTAATCATGATGTTCGATATGATTCTTCATCTATGATTTGTTGTAAATATATTAACAAATATGGAATCTCAACATTGATGGGTAAAATAGACTCACTACCATAAATAAGGGAATAAGGGGTTACCCCCATGGGTGCATGGATATTAGTGCATTATGCCCAAAGGGTAGGATATAATAGAGAATGTTAATCACAACCAAATTCATTGACAACTCTCTTAATAATGTGTAAAATATTTTTATTTGTTACCTTAGCTTGGCCGTTACCTTGAGGGTAATAATGAGTGAACCATTTGTGCTTGATATGATAGGTGTGGCAAAGATCTTAACATCTTTATTTTTGAAGGATTTTCCATTGTCATAAATGAGTGTGGAGGGAATACCAAAATGGTAGACAATGTGATTAAGGATAAACTTTAAAATTTGCTTTCCAGTCACATAATTAAGTGGCATTGCTTCTACCCACTTGTTAAAATACTTTGTTGTAGTTATAATGTGTTTATGCCCATCAAAAGAACTATGATTTATTTTCCCAATGAGGTCAAGCCCTCATGTGGAAAATGGACACGGTGTTGTGATAGGTTGTAAGGCTTGTGAAGGACTATAAAATAAGTTCTCCATCCTTTTGATAGGCTATAGACTTTTTGACATAGGCACATGAATCAGATTTCATTATGGGCCAATAATAACCAAAGTGAATAAGCTTTTTAGCAAGGACCATACAACTGGAATTCACTCTACAAATTCCCTCATGAACTTCTTGAATAACCAAAGTAGACTCTTCAAAATTTAAACAATGTAGAAGGGTTCCATCATAGCCATGATGATACAGGGTGTTACCAAGGATTATATAGTAGGATGTTCTTTGAATAAGGGATTTGTGTTGGTTGGAGGATAGATTAGATGGAAGGGTATGGTTATGAAGGTATGTATAGATATCAATGCACCATGGAGAAGTGGGACTAACCACCTCACAAACCATTTCTAATTTTAGTGTATCATAAATAGGCATCCTTAAGTACTCAACCAAAAATTTGCTGTGTTTTGTGCTTAAGTCTAATAAGGATTCTATTGTTACCATAGCATCTGTTGCCTGATTGTTGATTCTAAGCACTTATTTGAATTGGATGTATTCAAAAGATGTTTTCAATCTATCCACCATTTTCTTGTAAGGTATTAGCTTATCATGACATGATTAGAATTAATTAGTTACTTGATTGATGATGATCTTGGAGTTGTCAAAAACAAGGAGATGTTGGATTCCCCACTGAATTTCCATTTTAAGGCCTACTATGAGACCTTCATATTTTTTTATGTTATTTTTATATAAAAATTCAATCCAGAATGCCTTAGGAATAAAATCCCCATTAGGTGTTACCAATAATATGCATGCCCTTGAGCCATGATTTGTAAAAGAGCCATCAAAGAAAAGTTACCAAATTAAGGATTCATCTACAGACATGATCACATCATCAGGGAGTTCTATAATGAGACGTGCCCTACCGTTTAGTGGTGATTCTACTAATACATCTACTAGAATTTTCCCTTTGATTGCCTTTTAGTTAACATACTCTAAATCAAACTCACTAAGTAGCATAAGCCACTTATCCATCCTACCTATTAAAGCAATTTTGGATATGAGATATTTAAGAGGGTCAATTTTAGTGATGATTTTTGTTTGATTATTAAGCATGTAATGTCATAGTTTTTGGAAAGCAAAAATAATTGCAATATAAGATTTTTCTATTTGAGAGTAATTTAACTCATATGATATCAATGTTCTGCTCAAATAGTAGATTGATCTTTCTTTTCCATCATCATCAAGTTGTGCTAACAATGCTCTAAGGGTGTATTAAGTAATTGATATGTACAAAAAAAAATTTACCTGCAACTAGTGGCATCAATACTATTGGATTGGAAAGATACTGTTTGATATAAGTATATAACTTTTCACAATATTTTGTCTAGGTAAAAGGGATATCCTTTTTAAACAAAAATTTGAATGTATGACATATATTCACAAGCTAAGAAATAAATCTTCTGATGGCTTATATCTTTCTTTGTACACTTCAAAGCTTCTTAAGATTTTTAGGTGGAGGCATATCCATGATAGCTGAGACTTTTGAAGGATCAACTTCAATGCCATTCTATGAGACAATAAATCCTAACAATTTTCTTGATGTAACACCAGACACATATTTTTTTGGATTTATCTCATGTTTTATTCTCACATACACTCAAAACTATGATGAAGCACTTGAGGATGATCTACTCTAGATTTAGATTTAGCCAAAATGGCATCCACATAGTCCTCCAAATATCATTAAGAATGTCATGAAAGATAATGGCCATTACCCTCTGATATGTTTCCATTTTTTCAACCCAAAAGGCATCCCCTGATAGCAGAATGTCCCCCATGGAGTTGTAAAGGTTTTATGTTGATCTTCTTCAGCAATTTTTATCTGATTGTAGCTTTAAAAACCATCCATTAAAGATAGCATTTCATGGTTTGCAGTTGAATCAACTATCATATCTATGTTAGGTAATAGAAATTCATCCTTTGGGCATGCTTTATTTATATTAAAAAATATCATGCATACTCTAATCCCCTCAAGTTTCTTCGATACTAGCATAATGTTTGATATCCAATTTGAATAGTCAAGGGGGTGTATAAAACCTACAACCAATTATTTCTTTAGTTCTTCCTTTACTAGCAGTGTTATTTTGGGATGCATTTTTTGGAGCTTTTGCTTTACTGGTTTTGCATCTAGATGCACCACAAGGTGGTGAACTACTAACTCTAGATCTAACCCTGGCATATCCACATAAGACCATGTGAATACATCAAAAAACTCATGAAGTAGTAATGTAAAGACATCCCTTACATTTGGATTGAGTGATATAGCAAGCTTTACAATCTTTGGATCAACTTCAATTCTGATGTTTATAGGAATGGTTTGTTCAACAAGTAGACTTGATTCATCTTTATAAGCTAAGGATGGTGTAGGAAGATGAAAATATTTTTCAACCTCTTCTTATTTTGATGTAGATGTAGAACTGATAGAGTGAAATAATTTTTGTTCCCCAAAATATGTAGACCCTACTAGTTGTATTAGGAAACCTTTCTTATGATCACCTGTAAGAATTTGATCCCTGATTCTCAAGAACTCAAATATAGATTCATCATTTATAAAATGGTCAAGTTGTGGTGTAGATTATTGGTCCCATTGGCTGAGAGAAGGATATGTTAGGTCAAGTGTCACAATTGAGTTTTCATGGAAAATATTGGTAAGGGCTAGATCTTCCAAACAGCATATGATGAAACCTATTTTGTTGTCCAAAGAATCATCTTCAAACTCACTACAAGAGTCACTTTAGGAGATTGTTAGGCACACATTAAGTGGGTTAAATCCTAGACCATGCTTTCCTTCATTGGATTTTAGTGTTATTGGTTCAATGGCACCTTGTTCATAGAGACCAATACCTTTGCCCTTATAATTCATTATTTTTCACATGATGGATTTTGCAATGGGATATCTGTTGGTGGAAAATCAAGTAGCTAATTCATTAGAGTAAAGCCAAGAGGAATTTGAATCATCAATATGCTCATCAAAAAGTAAATCCCCTTTGATAAATTTTGTTTGACCAAGCTTTTTAACCATTATTTTATCCTTTGGATGGTTTGGTCTGCCATATTCATTAGGATTAATGTGTATTGTTCTTGTATAAAAATCTTGAATAATGTACTCATTCATGACTCAATCAATGATTTTAAAGTGGGAAAAAGTAGAAGATGATGGTTTGTTAGATATTGGATTATATGTTTGCTTAATAGATGGGTTATTGGAGGCTTACACAATGGATGGACTATTGGAGGCTTGCTCAATGGATGGTGAATTGGTTAATGATTTTTCAATAATACAGAGGGAGTTGGGGTATTAATCCAACCACCAAAAGAGAGGTGTTTAAAATAAACTTTTAGGATTGACATAGTTTTTAAATGAAGGTTAATCCTCAATAGGGGTAAAATTATCTTCTATGACTGGTAAATAGTTGGATTTTTTATATTTACCTTCTAAAAGTTTGCAATATTGGAAGGGATGAGGATCCCCTTGAATAGTTACTTCCATTCTTGCATGGGAAAATTTCAAACACTGATGGAGAGTGGATGGGATGACATTCATGGAATGGAGCCATGGGCATCCAAGGAGTATATTGTATGGTAAATCATAATCAAGAACATGAACAAGTATTTTTTTAATGACAAACCCTACCATCAAAAGACTATGGATTGTGTCGATAGACTGGCATTCATTATTATCATATGCCTTTATTATTATGATAAATTCCTCTAGTGATGTTACTAGATATCCAAGATGTTTTATGAGTTTTAGTGTACATAGATTAAGGGCCAAGCCATTATCTATAAAAACCCTTTTTACCTTATTCCTAGAAGTAGTAACCTCTATATAAATGGGAGGTTATGCTCTAAACCTAAAGGAGAAACATTATAATGATCAAATGTTACTTGATTATTTGTTTCCAAAGAAAATATTAATGCATGGAAGTTTATATGATCAATGTTTTGAAGAACATTAGACTCCTAAAGGACTTTATAAAAAATATCTTTATACACGGGGGAAGTCTTGAGAAGGTCTAAGATGGATATGTTCATTGGAGTTTTCTAAATATGATCTATAATGTTGTACTTCCATTCAACATTAGGGGAGATGCACTTGGTAAGGTGAGATTTGTGCATATTGTAGTGACAGCGTATTCATATTTTTCAAAAGTGATAATGTTAACATGTTTATGCACCATATCAATGCTATTGATTATGGAATCAAATGGATGAATAACTTACTTAACATTGTTTGATTTTGATTGTTCTTTGTTTTTGTTTACCTTTACATTACTCATGATTAGGGAATGGGTCTTGGTATATTCCTAATTTCTAATTGTTAGATTATTTTGATGATGATTTTTCTACTTCTATGTTACCTTTATCAATAATATTTTGAACATAACGTTTAGGCACATGTAACAGTTTGTTGAATGACCTTTGATCTGATGGTATTCATAATATTCATCCTCTTTGTACCAATCAGGTTTTGGAACATTTTATGCAAAAAGTTTTGTGTTTAGCCACACAATCATGTTTGCATGAGCTAACTTTTAGAAAACTTTTTTGTGTCACCTAATTGAGTGAACTTATGTTTTGGTCTCCCTTGTTTTGGTTGCCCACCAGGAATTGTGATGTTGTGAGTTGATTACTTATATGTTTGTGTTTGTGGATTCTAAATCTATTTTACATCAATTACATTATCTCTAATAAGATTCTTATTTTTGGTAAATAGTTTGAGATTGTTTTTTGGTTTTGAGGAATTATTATTGTTTGGTTTAAAGATTTTAATTATACCCCTATTGATCAAAGTTCTTTCCACCTAAAATCCTTTTTTGTTAGTTTTATCAAAAGATCATGGGCAACGAAGCAATAAGTGATGTCCCAAATTTGAGTTAAATTGTTCATAAAAATGTCCACTAACTCTATTTCTAGAAATGACAATGTAAAGTGACTTGCCATTTCTCACCATCTTTGAAGAAAAGAAGCAAAATTTTTGCCATTTCATTGTTTGGTATTATGCAAGTCTAGAGTCGTCAAGTCCTTTTCAATATTGTAATAAAAGTGATGAACAAAATTTCTAGATAGGTCTTTAAAAGTGAAGATAGATCCTTTTGGGAGTCGTGAGAACCATTTAAGGGCTTGGCACCCAAGGATTCATGGAAATAAATGTAACATTAATTTTACTATAATCAACGTCTGCACACGCATGATAAAATATTGTTAAATATTCCATGGGATCTCCTTTACCTTTATACTTATCAAATTTGGGGAGTTCAAAATATTTGGGAAATGGTGTAGTCATTTTAATCACACCATAGGGATATGAACAAATCTCCTCAAACTTAAATTTCTTTTATCAGTTATAGGACCCATCTTGCAATCATTGGACTCTATCCTTTATATTTTTAAACTATTGCATGAGAAAAGGGGATAGTTGGTTCATTTGACTTAAAAGATTAGGTTGTAAATAGATTTGTGTGTTGGGGCATGTTTGAATTAAAATTATTGGGAATTTGATTGTTATAGTTAAGGTTTTGAGGTTGGGAAAAAGTATTGGTGTTATAACCAATGTTTTGATTAGTACCAAAATTAATTTGATTTGAATTCAGCTTAAACCAAAATTGGTTTGATTTGGGTTTGGATTTTGATTAGAACCAAGATTAAGATTTTGTGTAAAATTTGAACTTGCTTGGTTTAGATTTGGGTTAAAGTTTGGATTGTTTAAGGTGTTAGCCTTAAATTTCATGGGATTGGAATTGATATTTTGACCAAAGCTTGTTTGGTTAAACAAAATTGGATTATTTTGTTATTGAGGCATGTGAGAATTTTAACTAAATTGGTTGAAACCTAGGTTTGGTTTATTTCTGTTGGGACTGTTAAGGTTAAGGTTGGCATTGGATTGCACTTATTTTTTGTTTGAGTTAGTATTAGGATTTGGCATAGATTTAAATGAAAGAATTGGGTTAGAGATAGATTGATTTTGAATTGGATTGGGATTTGGAGGAGCTAGTCCAAGCAATAATTGATTTGGTACATTTGGGTTTATACTCCAATTTTTGAATGTCCATGAAACAACATTCAAACTAGGATTTGATGATTGATTGGGAAAGCCAGAATATGTATTCAAGGTTTGGTTAGGATTGGATATGATGGGTGAGTTTTAAAAACTCTGATTTGGATTCATTAATGAGTTTGAATAAAGATTCATACTCAGATTTATTTGATCATAACCTAGTGAGTTTGGGTGCATACCCAAATTTGGTATAATCAAATTTGGATTATTTTGAATTGAATTAAATGGAAGACCCATATTCAAATTTGGATGATTTTGTTGCATAATGGTAAAACTTGAAATAGGATTCAAGTTTTGATTGGTGGGTTGCATGATTGATGAGTTTGAAGCCATAATCAATCTTAGATTATTTGGATGGTGTTGTAAATTTGTATTTGCATTCATGTTAGGATTAATAAAGGGATTATTTGATTGGTGAGATTAAAATTTCATAATCTCTTAGCTTCCTTGATTTGCATGGATTTTCATGAGAAAACCATGACTAGCTTGGGATGACTTTTCATGTGAAATAGCTTTCCTTTTGTCTTGAGAGACTTGGGGATGAGATTATGAAGAAGGAATGAGAGCATTGCTACCCTCCAAAGAGACTTGTGATATTTTTTTATTAGGATTATAATATGAAGGATCTTTTCTTACAATGATATATTGCAAGTTACATACATCAAAATTAGATGGGAACTTTACACCAAAGCCCAAGACTCGAAGCAATACTTCATTTTTATTGGACATGATATATTTATCTATGTAAGGTGGAGCTTGGGTAGTTATGGGGATACCTTCATCTTGGTAACCCCTCCCTCCTATTCTTCATGCTCAGTTATTTCATGTATCTCTACATGATGCTCTTGACTAGGGAATTGAAAGGGGTCATTTCCAAAAGGCTCTTCCCTTACATTAAGAAGATTTAACATATCCATTTGTCAAGTAATAGGCATGATTTGGAAATAAAAATAAAATGACTTGAAGAAAAAGGATTATCTAAATTAACAATACAAACCAAATGTTTGATTAAAAAACTTAAATTATTGAACCAATTATTTTAAGGATGTGATTTTAAAATAATTATTTTTTAAATAAAGATTTTTAGCATGTGGTAAACATAAGAAAATAACAAAAACAAATTTAATTCTAAATAAACAAGCAATTTCACAAGGGTGAAAAAAGGATGAAGGGTCATGAACAACTATTGGGCCTTCTATTATCACTTAATTATATATGCTCTAAACTACATCGTAATATTTCAAGGCACTAACCATGGAGGATCCTACCATTTCCATGGCCTACTAATTCTAGTTTTGAGGGTGTGTGGAAAGTTGCTTCTCGATGCTAACCACTAACTAATGTACTAAATTTGAATGGAAACAAAGGTTATCTTAGGCTTAAGGTTTATACAAGCTTATCTATGGGGGGAAACCATTGAATAAATTGATAAAGTAGATGCACATTATTGGGTCTTATTCCAATGTTTCGAACATAGTTGTAGGGGTCTTAATGTGTTGACAATAGATGATATCAAATTTTGAGTCAGTTATTGAAACCTTGGGTATTGGAGCATGAAATCCTCTCATATCAAAATGTGCTCAAAACACATAACCAATTATACAATTGAAATGGTTGGATCTCATTTTATATACCCCACCAATAAATAGGGTTTGGCCTACGATGTAGTGGTGAAATGGTCAATAGAGCCCCTAAGAAAAGAAAAATACAAAGTAGATACCCATTTTTTATTTCCAAATTTCATCACCAATGTAACACCACGGAAAGAGAATATGTGGATATTACTTGAAATTTCCAAGTATCTTTACCAATGTAATGCTAAATAAACATCATACGTAAATTCCATAACCACAAACAAAAATACTGAAACAAAAGTGATGTAATTACTAAGAATTTTGAAAATAAAAACAAAAAATATTAGAAACAAGAAATTTGGCTTTTTATTAAATTTTTTTTAATCCTCTTTAGCAAGCATTCCATAAACAACTTGTAAGAATGTTTGATTTGTCTATAAATGAGGTAACCTACAATAGAATATGTGAAAAAACTATGAAAAACAAGCAAAAAACACCTCTGTTATAAAAATATTGTTACACAAACAGGTTATAAAAGTGAAATTGAAAAAAAATCATGTAAGAAAAACATAGAAAGTAGAAAATAAAAAATAAAATGACTCATGTTTACAAGACAATTTTGATACCAAGAACAACGATATTGCTACTAGCAGTGATGAATTTAGTATGGAACGAGATGAATTCATTATGGCAAGAGACAATTTCACTGCATGATTTTTCTATAGAAAAAATATGATTTCACTATAGAAAATGAATAATTAATTCTAGGAAATAACAATTTTGCTATTTTTGATGAAAACATTATAGATACTGACAAAATCATTGTTTTCAAAAAAAATTGTTAACCTGTAAAAAAATAGAAAACATAAAAAATGCAAAAAATAGGATAATTTCACTGTTCTGATCTATAATTTCACTATTAAAGCTCCCAAATTTACTATTACATAGAGAAGCACACATATCCAAATAGAAAATAATTGATAGAAAACTGTAGATCATACCAGCATTAAAAAGTAAGATTAAATGTAAAATTCAAACATAAACAACAAAAACTAAAAGAGAAATGTTATCTAAGTGAAAAGATGATGATCAAAAGATAAAAAAGATGTGGGAGGTGTCCCACCAAGCGTGCCAAAAATATATGAACTAAATTTAGACATGAAAATAAATTAAACTAATCCTAATCTAAGCTAAAATTTAAACTATGTTAGAGCAACAAACAAAGAAAATAACAATCACAAACTTTACGCTTTGAATGCATAAGATTTCTCCATTGTGATATACATTTGATTTGATCTTTCAAGTATGTGTTCCTCACTCCTCTAATGCAAAGAGAGAATAGGAAACATTTTGGTGCAAAAGGAATTCTTTGATTCACTTTTATTAGCTTTGATTTACTTGTGTGTAGATCTCTAATTTCTTGATTGTGATTGTGATCTCTAGATTTTGAGATGCATGAAAATGAATATTTTCAAGTTTATTTATAGATTTTTGGAGAAGGATATAATGGTAGAAGATAATTTTGACTTTTTAAATGATCTAAATGATCAACAGTGGCTAATGGGTCCTCACTCATGAGCATGGAGACCTATTCAAATTGGTTGAGAAAAGTATGGGGTTGGTTAACAAACTCAACAAGACTAAGTGAATTTCCTTGAAAACTTAAGGGATGAGTCATAAGAGGTGGAAAATTTTGTGGATTTGGTTGGGATGAGAGAAAAAAAGGTGGGAAATGTTTGGATAAGTGAAAAATTCAGATTTTCTTATTTAAAATAAAGATTTAAGGGTGCATAATTGACTTATTCAACATTTTAAATTATTCAATTATTTTAATTTGGAAGGAAATGTAATTTATTAGTTTAAGAATAATTATTAAATATATTAGGTGCATTTTTACACTAAATAGAATTTGGGTGTCTACAGTTGGTATTTATATGTATAGGTACCTAGTAGGTGGATCTAGGGTTTTGAATTAGGGTTATTTTGCAAAAAAATAAATTACACTAAATTAAAAAACCCTAATGTAGGATTTATTAAATTATCTAGGTTATGATAAAAATTTAGAAAAATAAAATTTTATAGCCCTAATTTAATGCACAAAAATGGGAGGGTAAACCCTAAGGAAAACTAGGGCTTTAAGCAATATTTGAAGTAAGTGTTTCACTACAAGTTTGCTTAATTTCTTGTTTAGAAAAGATGTAAAACTTAAAATAAGGGTGAGGTTAATATAACATGGATGCGTTATGAGTGCATGAGTCCACATGATTTTCAATACTCTTATTTGTCTGGGGAGGATGACCTATAGATAATAAAGTAATCTAACAAATGGTGGATTAGTGAGATAGTAGGGTGGATTGTCTAACATGAGCTAGATCCAAGAAGCACAAGCTTCTTTATATGTTATCAATCCACACTTTTAAAACACTTAGGTTATAATAAATTTAAAATAGATGATTTCATGAAATAACAAAATGTACTAAAATCAAATACAAGAATGCTTGAAAATAAATAAGTGTTTTTGATTAAAAATAGTAATATATGACTGAATACTAATGCTAAATCACTCAAAATTGATTTATAAAATAAGTTGAAGTTCTATAATAAAATAGAAACTCATAAATTAAGATTTCAATATAGGTAGATAGGCCAAATTAGCTTGTTATTGTCAAATGATACACAGTGACCATCGACGATTGGGTATGAATGTCGATGGTTAGGTTCCCATCAATAGTTAGGTAAGTCCATCGGTGGTTAGGTAAGACCATCTAAGGTTACTATTGGATTTGGTTTGGGAAGATAAGTTTATTGGGTAAGTTGCATAGAGGTTCTGGGAATGGTGCTTGAGTTGAATGTTGGTTGTAAGACAAAAAGTGATACTCAAAGGTATATGGTTCAGGGATTGGGTATTCAGGTGAGTAAGAATGGTTTTTAGGTGGCTTTGGGTAGGATTTGAAATGTTTTGAGTTTCATAACTCCAACATAGGAAAATGAGATGAAAGGGAAATATAGGGGAATCACACAAGAAATAAAATAAATAAAGCTAATTATTGAATCTTGATAAAAAAAAGATAGATACTTAGCTTTTAGATTTTGTTGGTCTGAGAAATGTTGGTATTGATTGAAATATATTGAGGATCCTAGATTAATATCAATAAGATAATGGTACTTTAACTCAAGATAGTGAGTTACAAAATCACCCTAAGCATCTAACCTAGATCTTGGTTCATTGATAAACTTTTAGATTTGCCTAGGAGTCAGAATCTCTTATACCTTAATGATGATCATTTCAACCTTCTCTTCATCTCTTAATATAAATCAAATGAGGGTTAAAATGAAGAGTTTAACAAATTATTGATCAAACAATCTAACCAACAGTCTAATCATGCATTAATCATGTAAATAACAGATTAAAATAAAATCATTGGTAATCAAAGAGTGAGTTACAATCAAATTATAGTTGAATCCTTTGATCATGTAAGAGTTTAAGTAACCATCAGTAGTTAGGGTCAATAGTTAGTGGTCAATGGCTGACTGCCAATGATTAAGGGGACATAGCCAAAATTGGCTAATCCATCAATGATTGGTGGTCAATTCCTTAGGAAATGGTTCAAGGTTAATAATGGAAAAATTGATAAATAATCTAAACCAAAGGGATCTAAGGGTGGCTTAAAGGATAATATGACATCTAGAGCTATAGTGTATGGTTTTCTAGTGTCTAAATTTTTCACCTTTTTGTTATACAATTTATATTAGAAAGATTCAAAACAAAAATAAAAAGTTGGTAGAAGGTTGGATACCCCTAAGTATGGGAGGAGGTGTTCCCCCTCAAACTAGGAAATGATAAGGTGAAACAGAGTCAGTGGTGGGTTTGACAAGTGTATAATTAGGTGTCAAGGTTGGTTGGGTGGGCATTTAAACATGAATAGGCACATAAAAATACAACTAAGTGTGATATCATAGATCACGCATAGACTAGGTTGTCATAGTTGAGGTAGGTGGTAAAATAAGGTTGGACTAGAAGGATAGGTGACAAGGTAACTATTATCACTTAGATTTACACACTTTGAAGAGATGTCTTATCTCCCTTCATCCAAGTGGTATAATTGAAATACCTCTAGGCTTTTGGGTAGCCTAAGGATGAGGTGAATTTATAGATAGGGCTAGCTCCCTTAATGTGCCACTTTGAAACAATACTACACCTAAACTTTGGAGGAGAAAAGGGAGAGAGATAACTGAAATCAAACTATTTTTAGGGAGGTGATACACTAAATATATTGATGACTTCCAACCATCTACATGTTACACTTGAAATTAAGAGACTAACCAAACATACACTTCTCCAATCTACATCTCCTCACATCAATATTACATTATGAGGTTATGGATGAATTTTTAGGCTAGGAGGACTAGACAAGAGGCCTTGAATATAACTAGTGAATATACTAACTCACTCAACCTTGACACTTCCTAGAACACTTCACATGCCCTACAAGAAGAAGCTTTCCAACTACAAATAGGATGCAAGAATAAGATAACATGGTAAGGAATCCATAGTCTTCACTAAGCAGGATCCAACATTCAAGTAAAACACACTTATAAAAATCATAAAAAGGTAAAAAATAGTAGTCTTATTGATCAAAAGGTATGAAAATGAGCAAGGATTTTCCATACTCTAGTGGAGGATAAGTTACAATGGCCAAAATGGCTAGTTATTATAGAACTTGAGAGAGGGAGGATAAGAGAGAAGTTCAAGGGTCACAAGAACACTTGTTAAGTTGATAAAATTAGTTACTTTTGCATGATAAGAGGATGAAAGATAAACCATGTAAGGTTAAGAATCATAAGTGTCCATACATGGCATGAAACTCTTGTAAAGTGGCATAAAACTCCTTATTCTAGCTCAAAAAATTGCCTTCATGATTTAGACCTATTTGAACATCATAAAAATGATTAGAGATAGGTATGATGATTAGAATTAATGGGAAGGGTTGTAAACATGCCTCTATATGTACTAGTTTTAGGCCTGGTCATTTGGAAACATCTGAGAATGAGCCATCATCTGTAATCTAAAAAACTCTTCTTTCATGCACCCTACACACTTAGCCTCAAATTTGGATTTATTTTTCCATGAAAATACATGGGAAGGAGTGAACGAAATTTTTAAAGACATTCCATGGCCTTATAATCATCAGGGAAACCTTAAAATCAACTCACTTGAAGTTTTCCACCCATCTCACTAGCTTGGCCACTATGTCAGTTTTGACTGGATGAGATGAATTAATTGGTTGAGGATCTTATGAGTTATTACAAGGAATTAAATGGACATAATAAGTTATTACAAGTCCTAATATTTCCCCCAAACTTGATTTCATCTCTTTAAACCTCTTGTAGCATACAAAACACATAAAATATTCAAAAGTACCTTGTTTTATACCCTATCCATGCAATTTAATGCAGTCTAAAAGCATGGGGATTATCCTAAGTGATTATAATACAATTTTCAATCATAATATAGATAAAAATATGCCATTAGAGTATATTTTCAACTCTATTTCCACAAATTGGTCACTAGCAAGGGTTTTAGAGGGTTTAGGCATATTTTAACCTCTTAAGCTTCATTCATAAAAATTTGTCGTTAAACTTGAAAAAAAATTACATAATAATATTATTTAGTACCCCTGATAACTCATCTAAACTTATTTTTCCTCCATGAAAATCCTCCAAGAAGATGTGAACACCTAAACCTCTCCTATCGAGCTCTTTTCTCTAACTTACATAGGCCTGATGTTACTTTTGGGCAAAAAATGGCTTCCTTATGGTTTTTATACCTTAAAAAATATTTATTACCTCTTTATTACCCCCATATGAATTATTCAATCCATGGGAATTCTCATCTCATGTTATAATTGTGAATGACCCCCCATTTGGTCTTAGGCTTGAACCTTACTTAACAGGCCCGACTACACCTTAGAGCTCAAAATGACTATTGATGGTCTTACTTTCCTCAAAATATATCAAACACATATATATTGACCCCATAAACATTCCTATATAGGTTATAATTATCACTCCATAATATAAATGAGAATGGTTCTCCATTTGGCTTCTAGGCCTTAATTTTGCCTCTATTAGGCCTACTTGCAAACTTGATGGTCTGGGATACCCTGTTAAGATTCACACATTATTTATTGGTTTTATATGTCTAAATAGGTGTCATATATATTATAAATCCTTCCTTAAATGTCCAACCATATATTTAACCATCCATTTACCATTATCCTCCAAAACTATCAGGGTTTGTGCATGAGGAGAGTGCCCTCTATCTGAGACAAAATAGAGGGCACTCCCCTACCTCCTCAAATAATGGTGGATATTTTAGGACATTATACAACTATTATAGATTAATTATACAAAATTATAGGCCTTTAATGTATTATTAAACCCTCTAAAGGCTTTAACAACCAAAGTAGATTTTGAGGAAAGACATTGTGTGCAGGCTTTTCCCAATTTGACTGTATTTTCCATTATGGAGTCCTTTATTATGATTGATTTCAATTATATGACTAAACTCATGCATTACATGATTTAAGTGAGTTTATTAACACCATTATGTGACTTCACTCATCCATTCCATGCTTTAAGTGAGGTCGTTCATCAAGTGTATTTAACTCAACCTTAATGTTAACCCTACAGTCAGCCTGTAGGGTCACATTTACAATGAAAAAGATACTTGTGGGTGCAAATGTGGTCAAAGGTTAGTATAAAAATTTCCTTTTATGATCCCTAAATCTCCTATCCTCTTTTAAACAATTTGGAACCACTCAAAAGTGAAGTGTGATCTAGTATGTAACCTTGGGTTGAATAGGTCTCTTTATAGCTCAAATTTGTAGACATGAATGCAGTCTTTTGGTGTATTTCTAGGAAACTTTGAGCTTCCTAAAAACCACTCTCTATTGATCCTCTACCCCTTAAACTTTTGAAAGTGATTTTTATATATGGACACTACAAGATATGGTTATCAAAATGCATAAAATGTCTTTGCAACCTTATTATGAGGTATCAACAAAACACCAAGGATCATTGTTTTGCCATTTTAGGGAAAATAGTCTCAAAACTCAGTCATCATCATTTAAATTTGATCCCTATCTCAATCTACCAATATATCATTTTTAACATGTCTACCATGATTATACACCAATTTATATGCTTTAAGAGAGATTCCAACTTGCTCAAATCCCTTCATCAAATGCCCTCAGTTCTCTGCTAACAATCCTGTAGGTGGACATTGTCAAGTCTGCAAATAGTAAATCAAAGATGGATAATGTGCATTTCTTTAACTATTTATTGAGTTGTGAACCAATCCTAACACTTCTAAATGCACTCTTCATGCTTCAAAGAGTTTGACACCAGTATTAAGGCTCTCATCATAACATGATGTCATCATATAAACCCATGTAGGTGCACCTTGAAAGGTATGCAAGCAGTATATCCAAGTGTGTATAATGAGTATTATTTAGCTTTAAATGAGTTTTAATCCTATTCCACTACCTCCAAATTAATTTTCAAAACCTCTAAATGGATTCAAAATGTTGTGTTCCTAGTTTCCACCTAGTTATCTTCTTCCAAACACCTGTAGGTAAGCATATTCATAGCTACCTAACTAAAAATGTTTCATATGGCTATAATTCCATGAAGAGTTGCCGTAGGAAGAGAGATTTAGAGGTGAAGATGATAAAGATAACATGTAATTATATAAACCAAAACATATTTACCCTCGAAGGCCACCATCAAAATAATAAAATCCTTCAAATGATGAAAAAACTACCTATTACATAAAAAAGTCATCCCTCCTACAACTTAAGATGATTAGCATATCAAAACACCTTGAAACATGAAAATAATCATGGATATCATTATATAATAGTCTCAACATCCTCTATAATCAATATCATTAGCTATTTTGTGCAGACTTGTCCAAACCAAGGTAAAACCCATAGGGTGCATAGATTTGTAGGCAATAACTTATAGTCAGATTGTAAAGGATGGTTCATAAATCATGGTTGAAAAAACTTGGAATATTATTATTTAAATGGATATATCTAAGTTTAATTTCACCTCCCAAATGCATTTGACCTAAAATTTCTCTTATGAATCGTACCAAGTACAAACTTGAAGACTGGTTTTGTGTGCCTAGAAGGGTGAAAAAGAAACAAAATGGTTTTAGCCTAATTTTTACACTTACAGATCATGTCAAGAATATAAATGAACCTAAAGAAGATGAAGATTTATATTACAATATTGTCCCATGTGGCACACTTCTCTATGGGTTGTAAAAGTGCTAAACTCCCCTTTTTTCTTAAGAAAACTACCCTTTCTTCTAAAGAGCCTGCCACCTTTTAGTTATGATAGTTGATTAAGACCTCTTAAGACACATGGAATGTGAAATCATATTTTATAATCTTCACATTTACCAAGGAGTCTGTACAACCTATTAAATGTTTTATTTAGGACCTCAAAATGACTCAAAATGATAAATGGACTAAAAGACTAATTGACCAAGGGTAATATAACATGAAATCACACTAAATGACCTATAATACACTTTATGACCAAATTTTAGACCCCTTAAAACATATAAATACCAATTTTTTACCTAGGGGTGCCCTAATCTGCCCTATAGGGTCAAATTTGGTCAACAAGTTGTTGACTCATAGGGGTAGCATGCCTGCTATGCTAATTAGACCAGTAGCCTTATCAATCAATTAGGCTTAGGGAGTCATTTTTAAGTCTAATACATAATAATAATACTTTTACCATATGATTTTATCAAGACAAGACAACTAATTACCTCAATCACACAAAATAAAGGACATACATAAGCAAAGCAAACACACTAACAAGACACACACACATACATGTGCTCAAAGCACTTAAGGGAATTAGAAAACAACTATTATACACAACTAAAAACTAATCATACCTCCTTTCTAGGATAAAAATGAAAGTTTCTTGAATCTATTTCTTGGTGAGATGAAACATAGTACCAAGCATGTTTCTCCTTGGATTAGATGTTTTATAGATCAGACCTATTCCTTAGCACTTCACTTGATCTGATCTCAAGTATATCATCCTTAAATAAGTCTCCAATTCAGATATATTACTCTTTAACTTGTACACATACTTCATAATACTACCCACTCTTCATCTCATGGTCAACTTGTATCTCCTTAGTAGGCATGGCTTCAAGAGGAGTAGTTTCATGTTTTATGGAAGATTGAGGCCAACAAGATCTTGTTACATCCTTAAAAAGTTGATGTTTTTCTCCTAACTAGTTGAGATGATGATATCCCATATTTATGACTTCAAACATGTCATCATGAGATGCATATGCCTCTTAGAAAGATAGATTTGAAAGGTTGTTTTTCCTTTGCATACTCAATTCAGTACCAAGGTTACCTTCTACATTATTTACTAGATCATATCCTCATTGAAGAGGAGTATAACCTAATCCAATGACTAAAAAAAATTCATCCCAAGGCTGATAAGGAACTTTTTCTTTCCCATCCATGATATCTTGCATAGTGATGGAAGAATCAATTACCATTTCTCCCTCTTTGGCAAAAGGAAAACATTCTTCCTCATCAACCCAATCTGAATATTCAACACAAGATACCACCTCTTCTTTAGAATTTATAACCTCTTGAGGGATATCAAGTTGTATTTCAACTACCAAAACATGACTTTGATTCTCAAGGGTTTCAAGATCTTACATTTCCTTCTTTGTGATTCCAAGACTAGGCATCTTGAAGTCATGTAACTTAATCCAATGATGCTGCCAAGGAGCTATATTTTTTTCATGCAAGAGTTCTAATTTTTTATTAGCCAATTTCTCCTCTTTAGTTTCCCATACCATAGGTCCATCAAGTCAAAGGGTGATGGGGTGAGGACAAGATGAACTAGTTGGTAGAGGTGGTACATAGAACTCAAAATCAAATTGAGAGTGAAGTGTAGGGGATTCTTTTGGAAGCTCTTGAGGAAGGGGAAGAAAACCTTGGGATAAAATAGCTTGGTTTTCTTCCTTAAATTTTAAAATCACTTTATTCACATCTGATTCTTGATCACTCTCTTGATGAAGGTTATATGAGGTGTGCTTAGGCATAGGATCTTATTTTGGGTCTAAACCTTCCATCACACCTTGACTCAACACTTTCATCCTTGACTCTAACTCTTCAATTTACTTGGATATGTTCTCTTTGAAAATTATTTCTTGGATTTCATAAGAATCATCATGAGGATAAGGAGTACATGAGGGATAATATGGAGGATAAGAGATTTATTGAAGAAGGGTAGGAGGGGTTTGTATAGGATCAAGTTCCTTCTCAACTTCACACGCTTTATCAAGACCTTTCCCCTCCTTCTTTCCCCATGACTCCACTATCTCCTTCTAGATTAGGATATTAGGATTAAGAGTCTATTCTTGAGGTGGCGATGTATTTTGAGGAGTGTATGGAATACTCAATAAACTTGGAATCTCCTTAGGCTTAGATTCTCCAACTTGTCTCCAAATTAGAATCTCATATCTAAAGGTCACTTCTTGCAGTGGGGGTGTAATTAGAGAGGGAAATGAGGGCTTATATTCCACTTTTTTATTAGAAACATGCATCGATTCATTTTATTATTGGCCAACTCAATCTGCTTATCAATATTAGCTTCAAAAACAAGGTTTCTCTTTTGTTAACTCTCTCTTCTAACTGATTCAAAAAAGGATGACTTTGATAAGATTTATTAGGCTCATGAGTAGGAGTCATGTAGGACTGATAGCAAACATGGGGAAGTGGATATGAAGGATGATAGGTTTGGTGAGGTTGCATTTCATAAATTCTTAGCCTATCCTCTAAGGAAGAAACCAAGCCACTCACATATAGCATCTCACTTGTGAGCCTTTGCCAATTGGCTCTCTCAATAGGTGCTCACTCTCTTTTGACTAGCTTTAATGCATTTCACACCTTATGAATGCAATCTCTAGGAATCTATAGACCATATCCCCTTTATGTGTCAATATCTAACATGTACCTCTCATATCCTAAGAGTGTTTTAAGGTAAAAATGGATTGAGTTGAGAAGTGGATAGGTTAATTAGAAGGAGAAATACATTGATAAGGCTAGCTATAGGACTAATACACTTCATGAATGGGCTAACAATGGTCATATTTGAGCTGGTAGGAATCATAACAAGGATGATAGGGATCACACCAAGGCTGATAGGGAGTGTCATAAGATTGATATGTCTCACCAACTTGTGTAAAAAAAAACTCAATACCAAAGTCAGCCATGGAAATTTATTGAAATAAATAACACAAATAAATATATTACCAACAATCTTTAAAAGGAAACTTGGACTACTTGACTAGCTGATGTATCTTTGGAGTCTCCATTGATGCTCGGGTAGATGCCTCCAAAGGCTGATTATTTTAAAATAACAACAAAAATATTACAACTTCTTAGACTAAAAATCCCACCGAGCATGCCAAAAACTCTTGTCACTTGGATTTTCACCCTTTGAGGAGATGTCTCATCTCTCCTCATCCAAGTGACACAATTAAAACACCTTTAGGCTTGTGGGTAGCCTAAGGATGAGGTGAATATCTAGATAGGGCTAGCTCCCTTGGTGTACCACTTTGGACCACTACTACACCTAAACTTTGGGGGGGAAAGAGAGAGAGATGACTAAAATCAAACTATCCAAAGGGAGATGATACACCAAATATATTGATGACTTCCAACTAGTTTCATGTTACACTTGAAACCAAGAAACTAACCACACATACACTTCTCCAATCTGCATCTTCTCACAACAATATTAAATTATGAGGTTATGGATGAATGTTTAGGATAAGAAGACTAGAAAAGAGGCCTTGAATGTCACTCATGAATAGAATAACTCACTCAACCTTGACACTTCCTATAACACTTCACATACCCTATAAGAAGAAGCTTTCCAATTATAAATAGGATGCAAGAATGAGATAGCATGATAAGGAATCCATAGTCTTCACTAAGAAAGATCTAATATTCAAGTAAAACACACTAATAATAGTCATGAAAAGGTAAAAATCAATAGTCTTATTGATAAAAAGGTATGCAAATGAGAAGGGTTTTTCCACACTCAAGTGGAGCATAAGTTACAATGGCTAAAATGGTTAGTTCTTATAGAAATTGAGAGAGGGATGAGAAGAGAGAAGTCCAAGGGTCAAAAGGACACTTGTAAATCTAATAAAATTAGTTAATTTTTCATGATAAGAGGATTTGGGAGGAACCACGTAAGGTTAGGAAGCACAAGTATCTATACAAGGCATGAAACTCTTACAAACTGGCATAAAACTTCTTATTCTAGCTCAAAAAACTACCTTCATAATTTGGACCTATTTTAACATCCAAAAAATGATTAGGTATAGGTCTGATGATTATAATTAATGGTAAATGTTTCAAACATGCCTCTCCATACATTGGTTGTAGGCCTAGTCATCTAGAATCATCTAAGAATGAGCCATGATCATCTGGAGTCCAAAAAATTCTTCTTTCATGCACCCTACACACGTGGCCTCAAATTTGGATTTATTTTTACATGAAAATATATATAATGGAGTGTATTATAAGTTTCAAGACCCTCCATGTCCTTATAAGCAACAGATACACCTTAAAATTAGTGCACTTGAAGTTTTCCACCCTTCTCGTTCACTTTTCCACTATGTCAGTTTTGACTGGCTAAGATGAAGCAACTAGTTTAGGTACTTAGTAGTTATTCAAAGGAATTAAATGGCAATAGGGAGTTATTAAAAGTCATAATCTTTCCCCCAAACTTGATTTTATCTCTTGAAACCTTCTATATCCTACAAAACAAATAAAATAATCAAAATTACCCTATTCATACAATTATTTATAGTCCAAAAGCATGGGGATTATCCTAAGGGATTTTATTTAAAGTTTAAATCATAATAATAAGTAAACCATGCCATTAGAGTATCTTTTTAACTCCATTTCCACAAACAGGTCACTAGCAAGGGTTTTGGAGGGTTTAGGCCTATTTTACCTCTTAAGCTTCGCTCATAAAAATATGACATTAAACTTGAAAATAAATTCCAAAAGAATATTATTTAGGACCCATAATACCTCCTATAAACTTATTTTTCCTCCATGCAAATCCTTAAATAAGATGTGAACACCTAAACCTCTCTTATCAAGCTCTTTTCTCCAACTTGCACAAGCTTGATGTCACTTTTAAGCCAAAAATGGATTCCTTATAGTTTCTATACCTTTAAAAAGATTTATCACTTATATTTTACCCCCATATGAATTATTTAATCCATGTTAATTATCATCTCATGCTAGAATTATGAATGACCCCCCATTTGGCCTTAGGTTTGAACCTTGCCTAACAGGCCTGACTGCACCTTAGAGCTCAAAATGACTTTTGATGGTTTGCCTTACCTATATATAGCTCAAACACATCTATAGTGAACCCATAAACAATAATATATAGTTTATAATGATCACTCCATACTTTAAATGAGAGTGCTTCTCCATTTGGCTTCTAGGCCTTAATATTACCTATTAGGCATGCTTGCAAACTTGATGGTTTGGGACACCCAGTTAAGATTCACACCTTATTTCTTGGTTTTATATGTCTTTATAGGTGTTATATATATTATTAATCCTTTATAAAATTTCCAAATATATATTTACCCATCCATTTACCATCCTTCTTCAAAACTGCCAGGGCTTGTGCATGAGGGGAGTGCCCTTTGTCTAAGACAAAATAGAGGGCACTCCCCTACCTCCTTAGATAATGGTGGATATTTTATGATATTATTATATTATTATATATTCTATATAAAATATTATTTTATTTTATTATTATACCCTCAAAGGCATTGAAAACCAAAGTAGACTAAGAGGAAAGACACTGTGTGCAGGGTTTTCCCCTTTTGACTATATTTTGCATTATGGAGTCCTTTAATGTGATTGATTTAAATTTTAAGAGGGTGAAATGAGATTATTATAGCAATTATAAGGTTTTATAATCTTTATCATCACTCTAAAACTCCATGTTCCCTTCCATACATTATGCCTAGTCAGGACTGAGTGTCACTTCCTTGACTGTGTTCTACTTTGGACTGCACCTGTAGGTAAAAACACATGTTTTGAATTTAAATATAGTATATAAAACCTCCCATTCTTCCCTTATAGTAATTTTTAATTATTTTTTACTCACTTATTTGAATCCCAAGAACTTCCAACACTTTAAAATCCTCAAACTTGTTGATTGTTACATTACAATCATCTATATCAGACTATGTTTTTATTTTGGGAGGGCACATAAAGGTAACTATGCTTGTATTGGAATTAAAAAAACTTGAATGAGATTATTTTAAGTTATTCACACCATTATATTACTACACTCATCCATTCCATTCTTTAATTGAGGTCCTTCATCAAGGGTATTTAACTCAACCTACATGCTAACCCTACAGCCACCCTGTAGGGTCACATTTACAATGAAAAAGATACTTTTAGGTGCAAATGTGGTCAAAGGTCAGTATACCAATTTCCTTTAATGATCCCTAGATCTCC
This sequence comes from Torreya grandis, assembly GCA_037957365.1. NCBI lineage: Eukaryota > Viridiplantae > Streptophyta > Pinopsida > Cupressales > Taxaceae > Torreya > Torreya grandis. The sequence goes on from JARHVA010001697.1 coordinate 1,566,707, forward strand.
CATATACATGTCAACCATTTGGAACCACTCAAAATTTAAAGTGTGATCTAGTATGTAACCTTGGGTTGAATAGGTCTCTTTATAGCTCAAACCTGTAAACATGAATGTAGTTTTTTAGTGTATTTATAAGCTGTTAGGTTGTGGAGCTAAAAGCTTCACTGTTTCAGACATGGAATAGGTTGTTGAGAGGTTGCTAAGTTGCAGGGAAACTGACGTCAGTTTGATCAGTCGACGTCGATCATATACAGTGGGAAAGGCAATCGACATCGGTCAGGTATCGACCGACGTCGGTCATCTCCAGCCTAACAGGGACCGACGTCGATCACCTGTGCGGTTTCAGAACTGTCAGTTGCATAAAAAATTTGTTAACAAACTGAGTGTTTGCATGTTAAGAGCTAATTTTAGACTTGAAGCTACGGATCTAATTATTGTAATTAGGTGTCTAATTATTGTTTGCATGAGATCTATATAATAGACTCATGGGTTGTATTGTAATGTGTGATAGAGACTAAGAGAGCAAATATTAGCTCCTTCTGTGTGTGAAGAGAGCAAGGTGTATTCCTCCTAGTGCCACAGTGCCAAGTGTGGGTGCTGGTTTGGAGAATCAGGAGGATTCTTCATATATGTAGGATCTTGGTCAGCAGGTGTGCAAGGCCACATTTGGAGATCTACATGGTAAGTAAGATCATTGATCTACAGGTGTATGTGTGTGCAAGGTCTAGGTTTGCAGGTGTGTATAACTAGGTTGATCTGCAGGTGGTAGCAGAATCAAGGTGACAGTAACACAACAAAGAGCAGGATCAGGCAGGATCTACTTGGAGTACAGTGTGTACTCAGTTGGAGAGCAAAGAGGAAGGCAAGGTAGTTCCTTCCATAAGTAAGATCGTTTGAGTTGCAGGTTGTTGCAAGTTCAGGGGAGATCTACTTGAAGTATGATTGTGTACTTGGAGTGTGTGGAGCACTTGTGGAGTGCGTGGAGCACTGGTGTATTGGCAGTAGTGGATACTGAATGGTTGAAGGTGAACACCAACTCTATGTTTGAGTTGTGTGTTGGGACCGTAAGAGAGAGAGCTTTGAGGAAACAATTACTGTACACTTGAGGTGTGGGAAGCCTCTGAGAGGTGTGAAGAAGAAGTGGCATCTTCTTTATTGTATTCTTTTCTGGATGAGTATTAATAAAATTGGGTATTGTCTCTCATATTCTGTGTTGTTTTTGATTTTTAGCTACTTGTTACTTCTGGTTAATTCTACATATTTAAGTTGTTTGTGCATGGTAATCAATGGTGCTTCCTTGGGTTCCTAATAGTTGGTATCAGAGCTAAAGTTACAGGGAGCAGGTTTGTGTTTGATTATAGGTCACTCTCAGGGGTTTTTGATTGAGTGGGAGTATAGCAATGACAGAAGAAAGTAAGCTACGAATGGAGGAATTAAAAAGAACGAATGGTCAATTACGGTCTTATGGAAAGAAAGAGCAGGTAAAGAAATATTGTTGGTTGGTAGAAGATCAGCATGAAGGAATTGAAGAAGTAGATGTTGCAAGTGTTGTTGCACAGGATGCTCTGGGATGTTCCTTGGATAAATTAGAATCTTGTTTTATAGATTCTGTTGCCTCTTTCCATGCAGCCCCAAGTAGAGGGGTTGGTGAGCCTTGCCAAAGAATTGGCAAAGGGGAAGTGAAGCTGAAATTGTAGGCAACCAACACATGGGTGTTGAAGAAGGTCATGCAGGTCCCAGGCTTGAAGATGTGGCTAATTTCTTCAAGAAAGTTGGGTGATGAGAGATGCACAGAAACTCTCATAGTGGATGCACTTGAATTAGCTGGTGGTAAGAAAGCAGGTACTCTTTATCTACTTGCTTATATTACTGATTCTTCTTCTATTGTGAAGACATGGCTTTGTAGGCTTGGTCACATGAGCAAGAAGGAGATGCATGTTCTTAAGCAGAAGATAGATGTGTTTAATAGACTTAAGAACTGGAAAGCCTTAGTGTTCTTGGAGGAGATGACGGACAGAGTTTAGTGGATGGGGCTGGATACTTCTGAGCAGGACAGTTTGGACAGGGTTTTGATCCATGGAGAGCTCGCAGGTAAAAAATCATCACGCATAGGTGAACACAGTTACCAGCATCAGTCAGAGGGAACTAGCATCGAACAGATAGGTGTCGATGTCGGTCATGTGCAGACCAGAGCCGGTGGTGTTGGGCAGGGTGGCTGCCAGCGTCGGTTAAAGAACCGATGTCAGCAACCAGGTAAGACTGACATTGATCAAAAAATTAGCATCAGTAGAAAGAATAGTCACATGAGAACTGACGTCGATCAGATGTAGATTGTGTGGTGATCGAGGTCAGTCATTGTAATAGATTTTGGGTGGACAGCAAGCTGTCAAGGAGTCTCAAACGCCCATATGGAGGAGTAAAAGTGGTAAGTAAGCCTCAAATTCATTGTTCCTCTTCTTTATACTAGTTGCTGACTGCAGAGTAGGAAGGATCTAGGAAATAGTGGGAGCTTGGCATGAACAAGATGCAGAACCAAATGGGAGATTTTAGGGTTGCCAGCCGGTATGAAAGCACTGAGACAAATGGATACCTTAGTTAAAGAATAGAGAGAATGGACACATGAGACAGAAGGCCAGGTCATATGGTCTTGAGGAAGCTACAGGATAGTGGTACAAGTTTTGACAGGTGGATGACAAAGTAGGGCTTTAGTCAGTGTCAGTGTAACCATTGTGTTTGTCTTACCAGGTGGATGATGCTCACAACATTATCATGTTGTTGTATGTGGAGGATGAGCTTGGTGCAAGTTCAAACATACAGGGTTTTGCTGAGCTAAGGGTAAGGTTAGTTCAGTGGCATGTCATGAGGAATTTGGAGTAGCAAAATTCTTTGGCATAAGTGTGTTCTAGAGACATGGAGATCATAGGTTGATTTTGTCTCCAGATGATTGTGTGAGACCGATTAGCATGTCGATGGTTGGACAGTTCTATGAGCAGTGTCCTGATTCACATGATGAGGTTAAGTACATGCGTACTGGACCTGGGTTTCCCACGCAGTGGGAGCTATCAAAAAGTTTGGAGCTGATCTAGGAAAGAAGAACTGGTGGGCAGTTTAGTGGATTCTCAGGTGTCTGAGAGGGACCAGTAGTAGGTGCACATGCTATGCAGGGTCAAGTTCTTTTCTACATGTGTTTATAGATGCAGATGCGATAGGTTACCTGGATGACAGGAAGTGTACCATAGGTTTTGTGGTGGGTGGTCTTTAAGGTTGAGCTTGAAGAGGGATACAAGCCAGGATACAGATTATACAGGGTATAGGTACAGGTATAGTGCAGCTGTTTATCTCTAAGTGGGAGATTGTTAGGTTGTGGAGCTAAAAGCTTCACTATTGTAGACATGGAGGAGGTTGTTGAGAGGTTGTTAAGTTGAAGGGAAACTGACATCAATCTGATCAGCCGACATCGGTCATATACAGTGGGAAAGGCAACCGACATCGGTCAAGTATCGGCTGACATCAATCATCTCCAGCCTGACAGGGACCAACGTTGGTCGCCTGTGTAGTTCTAAAACTGTCGGTTGCATGAACAGTTTGTTAATGAACTGAGTGTTTGCATGTTAAGAGCCAATTTTAGACTTGAAGCTGCGGATCTAATTATTTTAATTAGGTGTCTAATTATTGTTTACATGAGATCTATATAATAGAGTCATGGGTTGTATTGCAATGTGTGTTAGAGAGTAAGAGAGCAAATATTAGCTCTTTCTGTGTGTGAAGAGAGCAAGGTGTGTTCCTCCTAGTGCCACAGTGCCAAGTGTGGGTGTTGGTTTGGAGAATCAGAAGGATTCTTCATATATGTAGGATCTTGGTCAGCAGGTGTGCAAGGCCACATTTGGAGATCTACATGGTAAGTAAGATCATTGATCTGCAGGTGTATGTGTGTGCAAGGTCTAGGTTTGCAAGTGTGCAAAACCAGGTTGATCTACAGGTGGCAGCATAATCAAGGTGACAGCAACACAATAGGGAGCAAGATCAGGCAGGATCTACTTGGAGTACGGTGTGTACTCAGTTGGAGAGCAAAGAGGAAGGCAAGGTAGTTCCTTCCATAAGTAATATCATTTGAGTTGCAGGTTGTTGCAAGTTTAGGGGAGATCTACTTGAAGTATGATTGTGTACTTGGAGTGTGTGGAGCACTTATGGAGTGCATGGAGCACTGGTGTACTGGCAGTAGTGGATACTGACTGGTTGGAGGTGAACACCAACTCTGTGTTTGAGTTGTGTGTTGGGACCGTAAGAGAGAGAGCTTTGAGGAAAGAATTATTGTACACTTGAGGTGTGGGAAGCCTCTGAGAGGTGTGAAGAAGAAGTGGCATCTTCTTTATTTTATTCTTTTTTGGATGAGTATTAATACAATTAGGTATTGTCTCTCATATTCTGTGTTGTTTTTGATTTCTAGTTACTTGTTACTTCTAGTTAATTCCGCATATTTAATTTGCTTGTGCATAGTAATCAATGGTGCTTCCTTGGGTTCCTAATAGTTGGTATTAGAGCTAAGGTTGCAGGGAGCAGGTTTGTGTTTGATTACAGGTCACTCTTAGGGGTTTCCTTTAATGATCCCTATATCTCCCATATACATGTCAACCATTTGGAACCACTCAAAATTTAAAGTGTGATCTAGTATGTAACCTTGGGTTGAATAGGTCTCTTTATAGCTCAAACCTATAAACATGAATGTAGTTTTTTAGTGTATTTATAAGCAACTTTGAGCTTCCTAAAAACCACTCTCTATTGACACTATACCCCTTAAAATCTTTAAATTCCTTATTCTATATGGATACTATAAGCTATGGTTATCAAAATTCATAAGAGGTCTTTGTAACCATGTTATGAGGTATCAACAAAACACCAAGGATCACTGTTTTGCCATTTTATGGAAAATGGTCTCAAAACTCAATCATCATCATTTGAAGTTGATCCCTATCTCAATATACAAATATATAATTCTTAACATGTCTTCCATAATCATATACCAATTTCTATGCTTCAATAGATATTCCAACTTGTTCAAATCCCTTCATCAAATTCCCTCAGTTCTCTACCAACAAATCCTGTAGGTGGACATTGTCAAGTCTGCAGAAAGTAAATCAAAGATGGGAAATGTGCATTATGTTGACTATTTCTTGAGTTGTCAACCAATCACAACATTTTAAAATACACTCTTCATCCTCAAATAGTTTGACACCACTATTAATGCTCTCATCATAGCATGAAATCATCATGGAAACACTTATAGGTGCACCTTGAAAGGTATGCAGGCAGTATATGCAAGTGTGTAAAATGACTATTATTTAGCCTTTAATGAGTTTTAATCCTATTCCAATACCTCAAAATTAAATTTCAAAACCTCTAAATGGATTTAAAAATCTATTCTCCTAGTTTTCATGTGGTTTTCTTCTTCCAAACACTTGTAGGTAAGCATGTTCATAGTTGCCTAACTAAAAATGTTGCATATGATTATAATTCAATGAATATTTGCCTTGGGAAAAGAGATTTAGAGGTGAAGATGATCAATATAACTTGTAACCATGTATACCAAAAGATATTCACCCTCCAACACCACCATCAAAATAATAAAATCCTTCAAATGGTGAAAAAACTACTTGTTGCATAGAAAAGTGCTCCCTCCTATAAATTCAGATGATTATCATATCAAAAAACCTTGAAATTTTTAAAAAAAAATGAAGATAATTAGATAAAAGACTCAACATCCTTTATAACCAATATCAGTAGCTAGTTTGTATAAACTTGTCCAAACTAAGGCAAAACCCATAGGGTGCACAATTTGTAAGCAAAAAAACACAGTCAGATTGCAAAGGATGGTTCATAAAGCATGGTTGACCAAACTTGGAACTCATTTTATGGAAATTGATCTATCTGAATTTCATTTAACCTCATAAATATGTTTGACCTGAAAGTTCTCCTATTGACCATACCAAGTACAAACTTGAAGACTAATTCTATGTGCCTAGAAGGGTCAAAAAGGAGCAAAATAGTTTTAGCCCAATTTTGACACTTCTAAATAATTTCAAGAATATAAATGCACTGGGGGAATATGAATATTCATATTACAACCTTCTCCCATGAGGCACACTTCCCCATGGGTCATACAAGTGCTAAACTCCCCTTTTTCTTAAGAAAACTGCCCTTTTTCTTAAGAACCTACCACCTTTCAATTATAATAGTTTATTAAGACCTCTTAGGACACATGGGACATGAAATAATCTTTTAAAATATTCACATTCACCAAAAAAGTCATACAACCTATTAAATTCTCTATTTAGGACCTCAAAATGACTCAAAATGATAAATGGACTAAAATACTAATTGACCAAGGTTAATATCCATCAAATCACACTAAATGACATATAATACACCATATGACCAAATCTTATACCCCTTAAAACATCTAAATGTCAATTTTTTACCTAAAGGTGCCCTGATTTGACTTGTAAGGTCAAATTTGGTCAATAGTAACCAACCCACAACGTTAGGCATAGCTGATATGGGTTACTCCTATAAACTCAAGTCTCCTAGGCAAGTTTGATGTATTCATAGGTATCCTAAAACTAGATGTGATCCTAATAAAACAAAAAATGTTTCAATTTTTAACACCATAAAGGGTCATATTTTGAGGCACTTAAATGGTCAGTGTCTAAAAGTAACACAAGTTCATTAAATATGGTAAGGTAATCAATGCAATAAAAATAACCAAGGCAAAGTTAGGTCATGAAAAAAAAGGTGATTGTAAAGGTATTATGGTTTGATCATCATAAATAGAGGTACATAAGTGGACTGAGTGACTAAATGGTAAAGTAGGGAGGTAAAGGCATTATTAGACTAGGTGGTCCTTTAGGAAAAGGAGATGGTAGGATGGCAAAACCCTGGAGGGGTCGACCATAAACAATCACCTAATGACCATTTATATTCAATAAGAAACCCTAAAGGGGAAATTTTTAAAGTTTAAACAAGGCTTTATTTACTCATTTAAAAATATCGACCCATAGTGCTTCTATTAATTATTTTATGTGAAGCAATAGTGATTTGTCATGTGCCAGCTTAGTACATACTATGCATTTTACTGAGAGTGGACTATGAGTTAGAGGATGACTGAGGTGGTCTTAAGCAGAGGAGATCCAATAAGGATGTAGTGAGGTAAAATTAGAGTGTAGGTCCAAGTGGTAGTAGTGGTTCTAAGAGCTCCACCATGATAGAGGATGTGTAATGAGCTAAGGGATGCCTTAAATTTCATTTGTTATTTGGCTTGTTTATTATGTGGGTGAAAATTAGGGGTTTTGAGTTTGAGGTATGAAATTTTTAGAGAGTTAGAAATACATTGGGGTGGTGAAGGTAAAGAAGGGGTTTAGAGGTTTTAGGCATGATTTTAATTATTATGTTGATAATTATTAGGTATTAGTGGGTTAGAGATAGGGTTTGGTCATTGGTGGTCACCAAATAATGACCATCAATGGTTGTTATTAACCATTACCACTTGATAGGTGATAATCAAATGGTTGATGTGTGAACTATCGATAGTCTACCATCAAACCATCAGCGGTTGAGGGTTGATCAGTGATGGCTCCATAAGGAACCATCATCAATCGATACTCGACTATCGATAGTCATTATAAGGTGTGGGAATGGGGTATAGCATGGATTAGGAATGGGTTAAAGGTTGGGAAGTTATAGGGATGAGTTAAGGGTATGCTTACGATGGTAGATGGGGTGAGGGTTTGGTTGGTGAAGGTAAGACTTTATTTAAGTAGGATAGGGTGAAGGTAAGACTTTGGTTAGGTAGGATAGGGTGAAGGTAAGATTTTGGTTAAGTAGCATGGGGTGAAGGTAACATTTTGGTTAGGTAGGATAGGGTGAAGGTAACATTTTGGTTAGGTAGGATAGGGTGAAGGTAACATTTTGGTTAGGTAAGATATGGAGAAGGTAAGATTTTGCTTAGTTAATATTAGGTAAGTGTTGGGTAAATGAGGTAAAATAGGTTAAGGTAAGGAGTAGGGTGAATAGGTAGAATGCATAGGTTATGTGTGAAGGGTAAATTAAAATAAGGTGTATGTTTATCCTTGCAAGTGAGGTAGAAGTTGTAGATATGAGACCAAGTGCCTCACCTCCTAGATGAGGTATGTAGGTTTATGACAAAGTAGGAGTGGGAGTACATGACAGTAATGGGTCTAAGAGGTATGAGATTTTATCCTCACGTCTCAAGAGATGTGGCAATGTTGGTGGCCCTCATCGAGAGATGGGACTTGACTACCAACACTTTTTTAATACTGATGGGAGAGATTACCATCTTGCCAAAGGAAATTCATGGTTACTAATATGGAGTGAGCCGATAGAGCATATCAATAAGGAGCAAGATGTGCATATGGATTAGTTATTTGATGCAGACTTTATTCATGCGAGGTGGCATGTGAGAATCTTCCATTATACAACCTTGTATCACATGGATAGTGGAGGGAGATGGTTTGTCACAATGATGATGATAGTTGTTACCTATTGTGAACTTTTAGATTTTGATAGTGGCAAGTTTCCCTTTTTATTACTAGGTGTTTTGTTGACATATTAATAGATTGGATAGTATTTGCATGGGCACCTAACCTACTAGTTTAGATCTACTAAGAGCTCTGGGGATATATGTTATATAGGTGATATGGCATTAGCATCAAGTTTTTTTTACATTGTTGGGCATATGAGCACATCAAGGTGCTATGACCAAGTGGATTGTTATGGTAGGCATGGGATCAAGGGGAGTTCAGAGTTGGATTCATGAGGTGGAGAGGTGATTATGCACTTACAACACTAGAGGGAGAAATATGAGATCTAGAGTGGTACAGGGATAGGTTAAAATAATTGGTTGATGGGGAGATTATCCTGAGACCATACACTAGATTCCCAATTTGGGCAAGTTATGTAAGGTAGATCTTATCACTATAGAGTTATAGGTGGATATATGGGACATGGTAGCATGAGGTGGATCTCATCCCATTTGATAGGGTGAGAAGATAGTTTGGGCTTGTATAGGGTGTCCCAAGTGCTTTGTTGAGGTATAGGAGAGAGGATGTTGAGGTAAATAGGTTAAGGTAAGGGGTAGGGTGAATAGGTAGAGTGCATAGGTTATATGTGAAGGGTAAAGTGAAATAAGGTATATGTTTTTCCTTACAAGTGAGGGAGAATTTGTAGATATGAGACCAAGTGCCTCACCTCCTAGATGAGGTACGTAGGTCTATGATAGACTAGCAGTGTGTCTAAGAGGTATGATATTTTATCATCATGTGTTGAAAGATGTGGAAATGTTGGTATCCCTCATCAAGAAATGGGACCTGACTACCAACACTTTTTTACTATTGATGGGAGAGATTACCATCTTGCCAGAGGGCATTCACTAAATCTTATAGCTACTAATATAGAGTGAGTCGATAGAGCATATCAATAACAAGGAACAAGATGTATATATAGATCAGTTATTTGATGCAGACTTTATTCATATGAGGCAGCATGTGAGAGGTTTCCATTATGTACCCATGTATCACATGGATAGTAGAGGGAGATGGCTTATCATAATGATGATGATAGTCATTACCTGTTATACACTTGGCAAATTTCCCTTTTTATTACTAGGTGTTCTTATCAACATATTAATATATTAGATAGTATTTGCATGGGCACCTATCCTACTAGTTTAGATCTATTGAGAGATCTAGGGATACAAGTTATATAGGTGATAATGCATTAGCATCAAGTTTATTTTACACTATTAGGCATATGAGCACATTAGGGTGTTATAACTAGGTGGATTGTTATGGCAGGCATGGGATCAAGGGGAGTTCAAAGTTGGATTCATGAGGTGGAAGGTGATTACGCACTTATAGCACTAAGGGGAGTGATACGAGATCTAGAGTGGTGCAAGGATAGGTTGGAGGCACTATTTGATGGGGAGATTATCATGAGACCATACACTAGATTCCTAATATGGGCAAGTTATGCTAGGTAGACCTTATCACTACAGATTTACAGGTGGATATATGGGAGATGGTAGCATGAGGTGGATCTCATCCCATTTGAAAGGGTGAGGAGATAGTTTGGGCTTATGTAGGGTGTCCTAACTACTTTGTTGAGGTATAGAAGAGAGGATGTTGAGGCACCACTACCTCTACCATATCTTGACAAGATAGAGATTGACTATGGATAACTACCAGTGGTTGTAGCTATTGATGATGCATGGGTTACACAAGAGTACCTTATATGGTTTCAAGCACATTATGAAATGGCAATGTTTGGGGGAAATGGTGCACAGTAGGATCATAATATAGATATGGTGGAGGGGGTGTGGATGAGATGAATTTTGATGCCCCTAATAGGTAGGCACTCACCATGGAGAGAGATTAGGTAAGGGTAGATCTAGCCATACCATAATAGCTCTAGCAGTAGTGACTATAGAGAGATACGACACATGGTTAGGTGGATATCCTTACGTAGGAGAGAGATACAGTAGGAGTGCAGCTAGCCTTGGCTACACAAGAGAGGGATGCTTTAATATAGGTAGGAAGGTGAGCACCTACACTTGTAGGACCATCAAGGACCATCTCTATGGTAATGTATGTGACCATCTAGTGGTGTTACACCAGGATAGTGGGTAGCATCTGTGGGTGTACAGATAGATTTTAGAGATGGATAGTCTCTTAGGAATAACAGTGCCCCTCCACCATAGACTCCTATGAGATTCCTATTTTTATGTATTATATGATTTTGATACCAACCTATGAGTCGATATGTGAGATGTACACATTTTGGTGAGAGACATGGACATTATTATGATATCTAATTATTTATGATTATGAGCTTATTGATGTGATTATGGGTTATGGATTTTATTTATGGATATGGTCAATTGTTTGATGTTCATGATGTTATGATTTTGTTTATGATATGATCATGATGTTCTGATTAGCATTTCTCTTATGAGTAGATACATGCTTAATTAGATGTTAAAAATGTGGATGTTTTAAATTAATGAATCTATGTTTTCTTTTATCTAGATATACATGTGATGTATAACATATGTGATGAATCATTGGTTTATAAATGGTTATAAATGTGATAAGTGATGATGATTAATGAGATGTGATTGGTTATTTAGATAGTTGAGATGAATTTTGATATATGAGGTCGTTAATTTATTATAATGTTTTAATGGTTAAAACACTTAAACAAATAAGGTAGAAGCAAATCATGAAATAAAACATAAGATGTTGATTTAAATTTTGTTTAATGAATTTTATTTAATTGTATGAAGGTGGATTAATCTTAAAACACATAGAGTAAATTTGGATAACAAAACCATATGTGAGAAAAGACAAGCCAATCAAAAGACAAACATCTTAATGAATGTAGCAACAAGTAGGTATGAGAAAGAGGAAGTAGACACAATTTTCTTTCATTGGTGTGGACCAAAACAAAAGGAATCTAAGATTGTCTTATGAACCCAATCCATCCATATGCTTTGCATTGACGTTCGTTGGTTGGTTAAAAAGTTTCTTCATCACTTTGTGTCAAACAAGCTCAAAATCCCTTGTTTTATAGAGTCTATAAAGGGGAGATGGATGATAAAGGAACCTTTATGTGAGGTTAGATTTATTTTTCTATAGGTTTCCAAAGAGTTGATAAAAACAAATCTATGTCATCAATGGTATATACTGATCGATGTGGGAAGTCTACTCATAAAAGCCAATTGTGGCTTCTAAATAACGGGTTTGTTGATATTTTTGTTATTGCTTTGAGAGGTTTTAGGGAAGCTAATCGATATGAGAATCCTCTAATAAATTTATTGTTTTTGACTAATACTTTTACTTATTCATCCTTCAAAGGAGTGTTATAAGCTTTTTGAGACATGTGTTAGGCTTTTTCATAGTTGTCCTTCAAAGGAGCAGTCTACCGTATATGAACCAATTTTGTTTAGTTTTGGTAGTTGTCCTTAAAGGGAGAAATATAATAATGCTAGAGATGACCCATAAGATGTATAAATTTTTTTTTTATTGTTTAAACATAGACTTTATTATATAGGTTTGAAGGTTACCTTAATGAAGGCAAAACTAAATCACAAGAAAATTAAAATAGTGGGTGAGAGGATTCTTTGAGAGATAATGACCATCGGATTCCATCCTATTAGGGTTGAAAAGTATCCATGAGAATCATTTCATAGGTAGATTCATGGTACCCATATTTAGTTTTAAGGATACAACTATGATAGATAATCACATGATTCTTTGTTTTAATCAGTTGTCCTCAGAGTGAGGTGATGAAGGTGAAAATATCGTAAAATAAGGGATGAGATTAAGTTAGACAGAAGGTGTGTTTGATCTTATTTAAAAAAATAAAGGATGTGTACGTGAAGCATTTAGAGGATCAGGTTCTAGTTTCCCTTCAAGAGAGGATAATTGATAAGATCTTGATCCATACTTGTGCATAATGATATAAGGTCCAATCCAATTGAAAGCAAACTTGCCCCACTTTTTTATCCATATTGATTACATGTTTATTCTCCTTTAAGATGAGGTCTCTGATGTTGAATTATCATTCTATTAGGTGTTTTTATAGGTGTGCTTGATTATTTCTTGATAGACATGAAGATGGTTAAGTTCAACCACTCGATGCTCATCAAGTATCTCAAGTTAGGCTAAACGTTCCTAAAGATGATCACCCTCAAAAATGATATCCTGTAGGGATATGTGAAGAGAGGGAATTTGGACTTTGAGAGGCAAGATAACCTCTAATCTAAATATAATAGAGAAAGGGGTAACACCCATATGGGTTCAAATTCTAGTACAATATGCCAATAGGGCAAAGGGGATGTGTAAATACCAATCTTGATCAGATGCATTAACCATTCTAGTTAGCATGATCTTAAGGGTTTTTTTAGAATCTTTAGCCTATCCATTATCTTGTGGGTGATAAGGTGAGGATAAACTTAAATTAATTCCAAACATGTCACAAAGACCTTGGATTTTTTTATTTTTAAAATATTTACCATTATTGGTGATTATCTTATGAGAAACACTGAAATGATAGTTAATGTGATGGTTAATAAAATCACCAATATTTTTGGCTTTGATTGAGATGAGAGAAATATCCTCCACCCATTTAGTGAAATATTCATTCATAGTGATGATATAATGATGTCACTATGAAGAATGAGGGCTAATTTCACCAATAAGATCCAATCCCCATTGCGAGAAGATTCAAAAATCCTTAGATACTTGGAGACTACATCTAGGTGTGTGATTTAAATTAGCATGTTGCTAACATTTAAAACACTTCTTCACATAATCATAATAGTTTTGGTTAAGGGTGGGCCAATAGTATCCAAATCAAAGGATATGTTTAGCAACATCTAGGCCACTAAAGTATCCCCCACAAATCCCATCATGTGTTTCTCTGATACCATGAGAAATTTCATGACTACAAAGACAATAGAAAAGAAGACCATCAAATCCACACTTGTAAATAATTCCCCCTAGTATGTTATAATAAGAGGTACTCTGAATAAATGGTCTTCGTCTATTCCTAGAAAGAATGGAGGGAATGATGTCGAGGTTGAGATAGTTGAAATCTGCTTACACCAAAGGTCAGGTTAGGTTTCCTCCACACTAAATATGGAAGGAGGGTTTGATTTAGTATAATAAGGCTTAGTAAGATGATGGATAGTGACAAATAGCTTAGATTTGGAAGGTGTGGATGGGATCTAGGAAGCAAGGGAATCCATTGAATCAACAAACTTATTCATAGATCATGGAGTGGCTTAGATAAGGTAATGTTCAAATGATGCTAAGAGTACATCGACTAGCTAGTTGTATTATTGAAAGACATCATTTTTATATTGATAAGAGCCATTGATTTGATTGACCACAAATTGGGATTCACCAAAAATAATGGTCATATTGACTCCTAAGGCTAAATCAGTTTAGAAACCTATCACTAGGGCTTTGTACTCAGCCATGTTATTGATACAATCAAAATCAAGCTTGAAAGATAAGGGAAGGGGTTCGCCATATAGGGGGATAATAATTATAATAGCACCCCCACCACATTATCACTTCGATCCATTAAATAACATGGTCATTTAATAGGTGAGGTCTTCATGAGAAAGAGTCATGATAGACTCATCAGGAAACTCAAGAGGAGAAGGTTGGTTGTCCACTAAAGGTGCTTCAACCAATTGGATGTTGATGACTTTCCCTTTAATTGACTTTTGTTGGAGGAACTTAAGATCAAACTCAACTAAAATCATGAGCCATTTAGCCATACATTAGTTTTGGTATGGCTTGGAATGGACTTGAGTGGGTCGGTGTTAGTTATGACATAGGTCTTGTGATTAAGAAGGTAATAGAGGAGTTTAGAGGCCATGAATACCAAGGTGAGGTAAAGTTTCTCAGTATTGGTGTACCAAGTTTTTTAGTCTATAAGCATTCAATTTATATAGTAGACACCTTGCTCTTTATGTTATTCATCTCGATGCATAAGCATTGCCCCTAGAGAGTGATCGATGGTATAAATATAAAGGTAGAAAGGTTGGTCCTCTTTGGGAAGAACAAGGATGGATGGATAAATAAGGTATTCTTTGAGTGAGTCAAAGGCCTTTTAACAGTCTTTATTCCACTTAAAAGATATATCTTTCTTAAGAAGGTGATGGAAAGGTTAGCATCTATCATATAGCTAAGAGATGAAGTGATGAATGATTGGAGATTTTTTTACAAACTACAGAGTTACTTGAGGTTGGTCGGAGAAGGCATGTCAAGGATCACATTGATTTTAGTAGGATAAACTTTGATTCTTTGAAGAGAGATTATAAATCCCAATAGCTTTCCTGACAAGACCCCAAAGATATACTTCTTAAGATTAAGGTAGACGTGGTAATGGATGAGGCATTTGAAGATAACCTTGAGTACTGTTAAATGATCTTTATGACATTTAGATTTCCTAAGAAGGTCATCTACATAATCTTTTATGGTTTTGTGAAAATTCATAGAAGATATAGGTCATGGTACATTGATAGGTTGTACCAATATTTTTTAGACTAAAATTCATTACCCTATAGCATAAGGTTCCCCATGGGGTGATAAAATCAATTTTATGTTGGTCTTTAGGGACAATCAAGATCTGATTATAGTTTGAGAAACCATCCATAAGAGATAGCATCTCATAGTTGGTTGTAAGATCAACAATTTGGTCAATGCTTGGCAAAGGGAAGTCATCTTTTGGGTAAGCAAGGTTAAGATCATGTAAATCCATGAAAATGCAAATTCCCCCTATTTATTTAGTGATAAGGATGACATTCGAGACCCATTGGGGATAATCAATGGGTTAGATGAATTTAATGGATAAGAAGCATTAAAGCTCTTAATTGACATTAAGGGTTATGCGAGGGTGCATCCATCAAAGCTTCTACTTGATAGGCTTGGCATCACAAATAGTAATGATATTATGGGTGGTGATGGAAGGGTCAATTCCTGGCATGTCACTGTAAGACCAAGCAAATGTTATTCTACAATCTTGCAAGAAAGAGGGGAAATCCTAAAGCTTCAAGGAATCTAGTGATTAGCTGATTTTGACAATGCATGGGTTATCATGAGTATCCAAGTTGACATCCATGGTGGATTCATTCAACATGGTTAAAGTCTCAAGAGGGAGAGATTTGTGGATAGAGGAATATTCTATACCAAAATAGGCAAGAAGAGAATCATCATCCTGAAACTAAATGGTATTATTGATAGGAGAGTCATCTTCCACCATCTTAGGATGAATCAAAGGAAAGTTTATGATGTCCATGTCCTTTTGATAAGTCAGGGGTCCAAGGCTAATCATGTTGATGAAAAAAAAGTTAGGGGGAATGATTTTGATATCCTCGGATCTCAATGGTGAAAGGGTTGGTGAGGATGTAATTTCCTCATCAATGATGGTAACGAGAGGTGAATTGGTTGGATCTTCAAGCAAAATAAATCCAAGACCAAATTCTCATGAGGCTTTTGGGTCTTACATGGAAATAACTCATGTGATCCATGTTCATAATATCCTAGACTGAAGCCCTTCCAAGCACACCTATGGAGGTATGTCTTGGCAAACTCTGATTTATCTAGATAGGAGAAATTAGAGGTGAATATTCAAGGAGAAGAGGAGGTAGAGGAAGTAGAAAGTAATTGATCAAGTCCCCCAAATATAAGATTAGTTTGGAGATTGGTAGGCCCAAAAGGAATAATGGTTTTGATAATGGAATTATAACCAATATTTTGGTCAAAGTTATCATGATATAGGGAAGGTATCCAAGGTCAAGAGGTGATACTCCCCAAGTGAGAGATATTAGAATGTTTATTCTAAGGGGTCTTTTGTGGGGATTTGGGTAGAAGGGATAGATGAGCTAGTTGAGGCTTAGTTGATGGAAGAGTTGGAATCATCTTTGGTTGGTGAAGGTTTGGTTAAACGAAGAATAAGAACATCATTTGGACTTTATGTCATGCTACATGATTTGAAAGGACTTAGGTCAACTTGTATGGTAACTACCTAAACCTCATGCTTAAACTTGACACATTGATGTAGGGTAGATGGTACATAATTCATGAAATAGATCCAATGGCATCCAAGCAAAACATTGTATTAGAATTCACCTTCTACTATGTAGAAGAGTTTAGGGAGTGTGTAAGGTCCTAAACAAATGTAGAGGATGAAATTTCCTATAGTCATTTCCATAGTGTCATTAAATGAATGGATCATCGCTATGGTTTTTGACATAATGTTCTGTAGTAATTTTAGTTGATCATATGCATGGGAGGAGATAATGTTGATGTTAGCTCCTCTATCAATCATAACCCTTTTGATGTGTCTTTGTTTGATGTACACGGTAATGAAGAGGAGAGGATCTAGATCATGGGGATGAATGGAGGGTATTTTTAAATCCTTAAAGGTAATAAGGGTGGAAAGTTGAATGGATCCAATAAAGGCTGCTAGAGGTTGTGGATCTTCTGGTTAAACCTCTATGGACTGTAAATCCTCCAGTATCACCTGGTGGTGATGGCAAAAGGTATTGATTAGTTCATATAAACTCATCTTCACTAGTGTTTGGTGAAGTTGCTTTAGAACTAATCTTTGGATTGACTCAAAAGGGTTGGATTGGGAGGCACCTAAGATGGATACCTTAGGTTTGGGTGAAGGTGAAGGTGTTTGGGTTTGGTTGGATAATTGGGTGGTGGAAGAAGGGTATGTCCATGGAATTAGCACATTTTCCTTCCCTTTATCCTTTTGTTGGGCTTACGATCATGTGACCACATGGATGGTATGGATTTGGGGAGGAGTCGGGCTAGTAGACAAATTTGGTTCCTCCTCACTCTTAGGTTAGTGTGTGAGAGTAGGTAGGTATTGGGTGGTTTCTTGTGGTTTTTGGATTGGTGGTGGGATCATGGGAGCCTCTTCTAATAATAATTCATCCTCATCACATAGTTGGTGGACTAGGACTTGAAGAGCTTTATAGTTCTCTATATCGTGCCCAGGTATTCTATGGTATGAGCATACCATATTATCATTAAACTAGGATGGTTTAGGAATATGCGGATTGAATCGTTTAATGAGTGGTAAGGTTAATAAAGAGGCTTGAAATAACCTTTGAAAGATGTTGAGTAAGACTCAAGAAAAAATGGTAAGGGTGTTGTGGTTTTGGCTTTGACTTTTGGGGTGGAAGCCTTCTTAGGAGTAGGCTTCATAATGGGAGTTTTGGGTGGTGGAATATTCTTATTTGGTGGCATTTTTGAATCTAATGGCTTGGAGGGAGATGGTTTGGAAGTTAATGGCTTGGAGGTAGAAGGTTTAGAAATAGAAGGTTTGGTAGTGGATGGTTTGGAAAGAATAGGTAGAATTGTAGCTAAAAGAGGAGGTTAGGTTTGGGTTTTGTTTGGGAGACTTATTTTTCTAAGGGAAGGATGAGGTCATAGGATGGAAGAAGGATGTGATCCTAAAATGGAAGGCAAGGTAGAAATAGGTAGAAAGGTTTTGGTTTTTAGGAGCCTAGGTGGCTCCTCTTTCTTGGTTAGATTAACTTGGGGTTTCTTTGGTGGGCTATATGGTACTAAATCCAAATTTAATGGAGGGTGAGTAACGCTCTGAGTGGGAAGGATGCCTAGGTTTTTCATGGGCTTAGTTGTAATGGTAGAAGGTAACTTGGCTACTTTGAGTAGAGTTGGTTTGGATGGTTATACTATGGTTTGGGAGGTAGAGGTTTATGATGGTTTGGTTGGGATGATGGTGGGTTCAATAGTGGAAGTAGAAGGTTGGGTTGAAAATTTTATGGTTGAGGACTCTTACTTGGTTAGATAGGGGAGCCCAAGATGGTGCCAAAATGTGGCACAATCCATGTTGGTTTGGGATAGGAACTCTAAGTTTTGAACCAATCTAGAGAATGGATTACAAATGGGTTTGGTTCCTTTGATATTGGACTCAAAGTACAAACCCATGGGTTGAGAAAGGTAAGTGGTTTCCTTGTTCTTTTCCTCAATCAAAGGCTCCAAGGTTTTGGAAGGTGATTCCCCCATGAAATGGGTAGGTAAGGTGACCTCTTCCTTAGGAATTCTTTCTAAAGGAAGAGTGGATTGCTTTATGATGGAAGAGAAAGGTATGGTGGTAATGGTTGTCTCCTTTGGTGTGTCTTCCAAAGGAGAGGTCAGTATCTCCACCACCTCAATAAGTGGAGAAAAGGGAAGAGTTTCTTCCTTTGTTTTGGTTTCCAAAGGAATAGAAGGTGACTCCACTACCTAAATAAGAGGAGGGGAAGAAGAAGTGGTTTGGGAAATGGTTTCCTCAACTATGAGTTCACTAAGAACCACATTGACTATGTGAACTTATGGTTGTGAGAGGATTCTACTTTATTACTTTAATTTTTGGTGGAAGGTGAATGATTGGGAAAAGGTTGTCTAAATATGTCAAGTGACTAATTTGGGGGTACATTGGGGTTATCCAACACAAGTTCCCCCTTGTCAATCAACCCTTGGATAATTCTTTTGAAAGTATTTCATCTACTGACATCATGCCCAATGACAAAGTGGTAACCACACAATTCATTCTCCTTATACCATCTAGGTATAGAATGAGAGGAATAGAATTGATGTGGGGGTTTAATTGGAGTAATTTATGTGATATTTTCTTTCAACAACTTTTCTAATACTAAATCATATGACACCCCTAGCAGAGTATATTGATTTTTGTTGTTATGGTTTTGGTCTTAGGTATTCTTGTTGGAAGAATTAAAAGAGTTGGGTTGGCTAACAATCGAAGGAAGGGCAGATTTATGGACAATTGCATTTATGGTTCCCTTGATTTTGGTGTTGGTGTTAGACTAGTCGGTGGTTTTTGAGTAGGAAGCTTCATTTGATTCAAAACTAGAGCTCTTGTTTCTCAATTTTAGATTCCCCTCATCAATGGCTCTAATCTCTAACTTTTGTGCCATGGTGAAAGCCTCATCAAAGGTCTTGAAATTCTGAACTTGTAAAGTGGAGGAAATATGTTTGGCACAAGCCTAAGAGAAAATCTCGATCATCTTGGGTTGGGGAAAAGAGAAAGAGGGTTGGTTTATCAAACCTTTTAAATGAGCTTCTCAGCAATTGATTCATCCTCAAATTGCCAAATGGAGTAGAGCAATAATGGAAAATTTCTTAGATATATGTATTGTAGACACTAAAATCGTGTCTAACCCTTGGTCATCTTCCCCCTTGGTCAACTTGGTCCACTTCTAAACATTTCTAAACCACTCAATTATTAACCTACAATAAATTAATTATTTTAAATTAATAACACCCTTGACACATCACCCATGACACCTCACCCCACCTTGGATACCTCTCCTTGGATGCCTCCCATCACCCTATGACCAATTTATGACCTATTTCAACCCTCTCACGCTTATTTAATCCACCTTCGATCATTTTTCAAATGGCAATTAGACCTGGCAGTTGGAAGAATGGGTAAAAGGCTAATTTTAGCCTCTTTTCCCATTCTTCAACCGCTAACGTCGGTCAGTAGTCGGTCAACGTCGATGGTATCACCGACATCAATTTATTTAAAACTATAATCTGACCACTGTTTCCCCCCGCCCGCGAACGTGAATTCTCTAGCTCTAGGTTTCTAGCTCTCTCGCTTCTCGACTCCTTGAAGTATCAGCATTTCAATAGCACCCTCCAGGCTCAGAGGTTCTCCACCAATCATTCCAAGCTGGATTGAATATTGTACGACATCTCTTGCATCAGCCACAATAGAAACAGACCTCCTGCACTTCTGCCTCTCCACTCATAGCTAAGTATCCCTATTGCTTTATATTTCAGTATTCTTTTAAATCCATTTGGTAATCAGCCTATTGTCCATTTCCAAGCAATGTTGACACAACCCAACCTGTTCTTCCCAGAGAGGCTAAAAATCCTTCTCTCATCCTTATCTCCCTTTTACCCCTATCCTCTATCTGGTCCCTCTTTCAGGCCACACTCTCTAACCTGCAAACCCAGCACAAGCCACTAAAACTCCCACAGACATCCCAAATTGTTCTATTGACCACAGACAGCCCTGAAACTCGTCCAAAGCCCCATTGCCCCAATCGACACCGGCCTCCAGGCCCATTGCCCCTACCGACATTGGTAGATAACCGATGCCAGTGATCTTGACAAATTGACACCGGTAGACATATCAACGTCAGTGACTGTGGCAGACCGATAGCAAATAGCAGGTACGCAATATCTAATTTCTTCTTTGCTAGTTATTTGTCATTTCTTTATCTCTGACATTTTTACTTATTAACAGTGGACTGTCATCCCACAAAGAAGTCTTTACACTTTTGGGACCAAGCCTCTACTTGGTAGTCCACCTTATATCCATCTAACAATCTCTGTGTTTGAGTCTCTTTCTTCTACAGGTGTCATCCTCCACAGCCAAAGAGAAGTCCCTTCAATCGTCTGGATAACGGTGCACAAACTTCATCTGGGTACGTACAAACCCCTGACCATTTATCATAGTTTCTTTCATCTTTTGAATGTGCAAAAGCGAAAATAGTTAGAAACATTCTAGCACACCCGGTGGGACCCCTGGAACTTTCCTTGGGTTCATCATTCTATTTATTCTAAAAACAAACTTTTCATATAGGTGCATTAGATTTCTTCTTGCATCCTTTTTCTTCTATCTCTTTATCTTGAAACGACATCATAAGCAAAGTTAAAAAGAATCTTTCTTTTTATTCTTATCACCTTTCCTTCTTGCATCTTAGAGTAGTGAATCTCATACTCTTAACCTTTTCTCTACTTGTCTGCATCCGAACACACATTTCAATTTGGGCTTAAAAATCTTTTGCATTTCATTTTTGCTTGCATGCATTTTTAGCTCACCTAGTAACTTAAAATGCATTATGAATAAAGCATAGTGCACTTATGTTACGCAACCTGACCACTTTCACAAATCAAACATCTAAACATACCTGAGACAAGGTCCAACTAGGATTTCATCACCTAGCGGATACCTTACCCTTCTTGGTAATCCCACTTGGACTTCACTACTAAGGGGAGAGCCCACTTTATTCTCTGGCAGAGTATAAACTCTAGGGGAAATATATACTAGCTAAGTGACCCAGCTTATCTCTAGGCTCATGAAGTGAGGGGAGCTTGCTCCTTAGCACCAGGCCATGTACGAAACCTAATACAGACTTTGAGGACCAAAACTAACCCGAAACCAACGTTAGACTTCTTCTAGGACCCGTTCTAAAAGCCAACTTCCCAAACACACTCCTCTAAGGCATAAGCCAACATGACTATAAAAATTGATTCTTAGGGATTTAATGTTTAGGGTCTACTTGTCTTCATCTTCTTTTCTGCCTTTATCTAAATTTTTGAGCTGGTGAGGACGCATTTTTCTGAGCTTCAAACAACTCAGAACCTTTTTTTTCTTCCTTCCCAACAACACATTAACCGACATCGGTTTTACCACCGACGTTGGCAAAAAAAATTTATCGGCATCAATTTTTTATACCAACATCGGTCACTGTCAGCAACCTTTCTTCCAAAATAGCAAGCTTAAAATCTAACTTTCTTGTTGTTAGACACACCTTCTGGCTCTCTGAAACTAAAAAAACATAGTTTCTAAAACCTGACCCTTTTTGCCTTGGATGGTTTTGACACACAGTCAAACCAAAACTCTTGTTGACCACGCAAGGCAACAACCACTCCTGCCTTCGCCTTCCATAACCAGTCCTCTAATGGAGTATCATTCAGAGACTGAACGAACTCCTACCCAGCTGACCCGACTCAGCCCCCCATTGTCCCTGAAGGGGACCAAGACTTTGAAAGGTTCCTTGACCTCAATGTCAAGGCCCTTCAACACTATCTCACGAGAAGTCAAACGTGAGACTCCTTAGGCAACCAAATTTATGGGATGCCAACCTCTTTAGTTGAGATGGCAGTCATATCAATGGCATTTGTAATCTAGCCAATAGACACCCAGGCCATCGCCTCAACTAATGACCAGACCATGACTAATATTCTAAGTGTGGCTTCTCCTTCTATCTCTGGGCCCACTTCCATTGGGGTTTCGGCCCCCCATCAACCACAGACTATTCAATAAAGCTCTACCCCTTTCAAAAATCTAGTTGTCTCCATTCCGCCTACTCTTGCCCCCATCAACACCAGAGTGACTACTCATCTTTTGGCTAGTGTTGCCACAATCCAACCACCTCTTGCAACATCAAGCCTAGTCGTGCCTTCTACCTTCACGATGCAACCACCCTTGGCTTCCACTTCTATCCCTATGGCTAGTTATCAGTATGTTGTGCCTATACAAGCGCAACCGACTACGTCATACGCCCCTTCTAGCACCTTCCAAGCACCTTACAACCTAGGGGGCACCCCACCCATAAATCCATCAGCTGATCTAATCAAAATGCTGATGGACAAAATGTCTAATCTTGAGACCTCTATTTCGGGCTCAAGAAATGTCCTTTCATATGACCAAATTTGTAATGAACCCATCCATCCCTCCGTCCCAATCCAGCTGTATCCCAGTCAGTGGGAACTTCCTAAGTTTACTCGCTTCCAGAGTAAGGAAGACCCACAGCAGCACCTATGAGCATTCAGACATGCTTGTTACTTGATAGCACATGATGATGCATTACTGCTATGCACATTCCCCATGTCGCTTTCTAGTGCTGCCCTCGATTGGTACATCTCTCTCACCAGACACTCTCTTTTCACATTCACCCAACTGGACCAACTCTTCCTTGACCACTTCTCGATCAATATCACCAAAAAGGTCTCTATCACAGATCTATACTCTATCAGATAATTTGACAACAAATCCATAGCTGATTTTGTTGCCCGTTGGAGAGGCTTAATCAACCGGCTTTCCTTTTCTTTGCCTCAACCTGAGCTCATCAAACTCTTTTCCCAGGTGTGTGCCAAACATATTTCATCTACTCTCTGAGTCCAGACATACCACACCTTTGATGAAGCTTTCACGATGGCTAGGAAGCTTGAACTACGTGTCGTTGAGGAAAACAAAGTCAAATTGCAGAGTAAAAACCCCAACACCAAGTCAAATGACTCTTCCTCTAAACCTTCTTCTTCTGATTCCAAATCTAAGGCATTAGCAAATGTTTTAGTCGTTAGACCATCATCTTCAACAACAACCAACTAGCCCGAACCTTCCACATCCCAAAGTATCATGCGACAATTCCAACAAAGATATGTACAGGTCAGTATACTCTGATAGGAGAATCATACGCATCTATGTTGGATAAACTTGTCAAACAGGGAGTCCTCAATCTCCCCCAAATTCGATTGCCTCCTCAATTTGATCCCTCGCACGCTATTCCTGTGTGGTATAGGGAGAACAACTTTTGCAATTATCACCGTGTCAAAGGCCATGACACAGGCAACTGCAAGACTCTCAAGAACATCATTCAAGACATGCTAGATAAAGGTGACCTCATCCTGGACAACCCAAATGCACCACCCAATCAAAGCATAGACATCTTTAAACAACCCTTTCCTAACCATCCTCCTAGCCAAAACAATGTGCAAACCATGGATGATGACTCCCAAGAACATAATATATGCACAGTCAACACGGTCTCGCCTCTCATGCTTGACCAACCTCTCTCACAGTCCCAAGAGGTTAGTCAATCCATCAGTCCATCACACGTGGATGAACCCTCTTCTCCTGTTAGTTCTCCATTGACTTCTCTTATATTGGAGGATGCCTTGACTATACCAGCACCACCACCCTCACCTTCATCCTTCCTGCTACCAATGGAGGACCCTACCCTTCCTACTCCTTAGCCACAAGTAGAAGTCGCAATCATCCCTGCCCTTTATCCTCTTGAGGAGCCACATTCTTTGATTCCTTCTCCACCAAGAGAAGAACCTGTCTCTTCACCTTCTCTGACCAAAGACGACCCAATTATGACTCCCCCACGCCTTGAGTCCGAGACCACTGCACCTAACACATTTTCGGCAACACAACCATCCACATCTTCTGAAGGACCAAAGCCTCATCCGACATCTTCCCAACCATTCTCTTGATTGGTGGAAAAACTAGGACTTCTCCATTCAAGGAAATTGGAGCATCAGGCATTATGGGAGCGACTCAAAGTTCCTCACCTTGTCTGTCTCGTCTCATTTCCTGCTGTTGACCCTCTTGTGACAAAATCTCCCAAAGTCTCAAACACAGACCAGACTTCTACTTCTATACCTTCAAAACCTCAACCATCCACATCAAGACCTAAACCCTCACAAACACCCACCACATCAAAATCGATTAAATCTCTCAGTGTTCGCCCCGTCACTAGCCTCACTCACCCGTAAGTGAAGGTAGACTTGAACCTTGCCTCGCCCAATAGTAGTCCTTAAACCAAACCAAAGAAGACTGCTAAACCATGACGGTGAACTCCTCCTCCACCATCACCATTGCCATCCATTTTGGGCCCTCATCCTTCTACCCTAATAGGAGTGCTCCCTACTTCAACCCCTAACCAAAACAAGTTACCTCCGCTACTTCCTTTACCTACCACAAGTCTACCACCTCTAAAAAATTCGACACCTCTCGCAAAGAAAGTGTCGTCTACGCATGTGGCCACACCACCAACCCAAAAGGTGGTACAGAAGCCTCCTTTAACACCTCCCAAGTAAAATTCATCAACACCTCATGCATCAACAAGCACGGACCCTTTAGTGGGTTCATATGCTTTGATATTGCGCCAGCTTTTGCAAACCTCCAGCATAACCTTTTTGCCTATCAAGCCATTCCAACCTCTCAGGTTGAAACCTTCTTGGTTCGATGATACTAAAATTTGTCTATATCATCGCACACCAGGACATGATACCGAGAATTGCTATGCCCTCAAGGTTGTCATTCGCCAATACATGGAAAAAGACACCCTTCTCCTTGAGGATACTATCGATAGACCTCCGACACCTTCCCGTATCTCTCAAACTTCCTCACCCTCATCAACAGATTATGGTCCCTTCACCTCTTTCACCCCCTCTCTTCAAAATTAACGCCATCCACGTAACCACTAGGTCACAAAAGGATAAGGTAAAAGAGAAAGCTGCTATTCCTTGGACCTACCCTTTTGTCAAGCTGCCTCAACCACCAAATCCCAAAATTTCTATCTTGGGTGCATCCCAACCCTCTTCTTCAGGGGTAATCCATGACTCTATGCTAAAATAGCTTCACCAAACACCCGTGAAGATGACCTTGTATGACCTCATCCAAAGCTCACCCCAACATCATCAAGTTCTAATCAGAGCCTTACAGGCAGCGAAGGTCCAACCTGAAGACCCCCAACCACTCACTCCCCTAGTCCATTCGTTGTCCCCCGTCACTTCTATTACTTTCAGTGATTCTGAAATTCCTACCTCTAACTCGAAAGATTAGGACGCTGCTCTTTTCATCACAGCCTACGTTGATCAAACCTGCATTAAGCGAGTTATGATTGATGGGGGTGCCAGCATTAATATCATTTCTACCCATGCCTTTGATCAATTGGCCCTCCCCAAGAATTGTGTATCAAAAACTGATGCAATCCTTCGATCCTTTAATCACACCACTACTACCACCATTGGCACCGTCATCCTCCATATTCGTGTCAGTCCGCGCATAGTCTTAGAGCTCTTCTACATCATCGAGGGAGAGTTTCAATATAACATGTTACTAAGATGACCCTGGATCCACGCCATGGCTTGCGTCCCTTCTACCCTACACCGTTGTGTCAAATTTGAACACGACGGGCAAGTCCATGTCATTCCCGCTGACCCATCCCCTTTCAAGACTTGTAACATGACTTATCAACCAAACGATGTTCTCATTCCTCTCAAGACACCAATCCAAACACTGCCTCCACCTACAGAAGCTTCAACCAATACGCAAATGGCGGTCACCCTCACATTACCTCCTCAAGTGACGAAGGACCCCATGGAAGATATCTTCTAATGACTTTCACTTGGGGAATATCGGTTACTTACCCTAGACATGTTCCAAACTCTGCACGAGTATGGATAGCTTCATCACAGTCCAAGTTATGACCATTAGATTAGAATGGTCATCCCTTATAGTCCTCCTAACCTTCAAACCAATCTCATCTATGGGGGGATAGATCGAGCTCCCACTGATGGGAATCCTCTCTCCTCACCTCAACCATTCACATCAGACTTCTCCTTTCTTGGCAACCCCAGTTTTGCTCATACCTACCTTTATAGGTGTGCATGAAAGGGTTTTGGCTTCAGGCGCTACGAACAAGGCTCCCATCAGCCCATCAAACCACCGAATGAGGAGAATGCCAAGAAATGATATGGTCTGGGTTTCCAAGAACCTATCAAAGCCTCTGCAGACCCTTATCCCGAACCCATCATAGACCAATCTCTGCCAAGCTCGCCTATTCCCCCCTCTTCAACTACGAAGTTAGTGGTTTCCATCCCTCCTAGTTTTTTTTGCATAAACACCATCCGCTTAGAACCCCTAACCTATCAACTAAATGGGGTGTTTAGGTCTCTCCCTCTCGTTTATCCCAACATGATAGACGATGAATCGGCAACCATCAACACTGTCCACTGCGTAGACGATGATGCCATTCTCACCTACATGGGTGCTGATGACTCTTTCATTCAACGCTCCCTTCCTTCTGAAATCCAGGTTATGTTAAATGAATCAACCATTGACATTAACCTTCCATCTTTTGATGTTCCTCACATCTTAAATATTGGTCAATCTTTAAATGCCCAGGAGCAGATCGACTACACCAAGTTTCTTTCAGACCATAGCAAAGCCTTTGCCTGGACCTACAGTGACATGCCTGGCATCAACCCCAACATTTCCATTCATAACATCGTCACAAACCCAGAGGCTAAGCCTGTCAGGCAAAAGCTTCACAAGATGCATCCTCGAGTTGTGCTCCTTGTTAAAGAGGCACTTCAGCGTCTTCTCTTTGTCTCTTTCATCCAGCCCATTGATTATTCGTAGTGGGTGTCTAACATCATCCCTATCACCAAAGCAACTGGGGGGATCTGAATCTGCATGGACTATCGTGACCTCAACCTGGCCTACCCCAAAGACGATTTTCCTCTTCCCAACATTGACCAACTTGTTGATCTCACGGCCGGTCATGAGATGCTATCACTCATGGATGGGTTTTTAGGATATAACCAAATCCTGATTGCGCTGGAATATTATCACAAGACAACCTTCATCACCCCATGGGGGACTTTCTGCTACAGGGTCATGCCTTTTGGCCTAAAGAACGCGGGTGCCACATATCAATGTGCCATGACTTACATTTTTAACGATCTCCTCCACAAAATCACGGAGGACTATGTGGATGACCTGATAGGCAAATCTAAGCTTCATCGCGACCATTTGACCATCCTTAGGATCATCTTCTCTCACCTTCTTCAATATAATGTCTGCCTTAACCCCAAGAAATGCGTCTTTGGGGTCCTCTCAGGGAAGCTCCTGGGTTTCATCATTTCTCTCTGTGGCATTGAGATAGACCCCGCTAAAATCTGGGTTATACTCGAGATGCCACCCCCAACCAATCTCAAGTAACTTCACAGCCTACAAGGGAAGCTCTAATCCATCTGTCGCTTCATATCGCAGCTCTCCGACTGCTGCCAACCCTCTCATCATCTCTTCAAGAAGGACATCTCCTTTAAATGGGATAAGGACTGCCAAGAGGCTTTTGAAGCCCTCAAACTCTATTTGGTCTCTCCACCAGTCCTTATTCCACCTAAAGATGACCAACCCTTCTACCTCTACATCTCAGCAACCAACCATTCGTTAGGTGCCATGATCGTGCACCGAGACGAGCAACACCATGAGCAAGCGATTTACTACATAAGTTGGACACTTGTCGACTATGAAACTCGGTATACTCATACCGATAAACTCTATTTGGCATTAGTCTTTGCCACTACCAAGCTCTGTCATTATCTTCTCAATCACAAAACCTTTGTCATCACTCACACTGACCCTCTTAAATACATGCATTCCAAGCCATACCAAAACCAGTGTATGGCTCGTTGGCTCATGCTTCTTGTTGAGTTCGACTTCAAATTCATCCAGCAGAAATCCATCAAGGGGCAAATAATCACTGACCAACTGGAATATGCCCCTCTTCTCGACAATCAACCTTCTCACTGTGAATTCCCCGATGAATATATCGCTGCATTATCCACCGACAACACATTCTATCAAATGACAATGTTCTTCGACGGCTCCAAATGTCAACTTAGTGGGGGTGCGGGGGTCATTCTCATCCCACACGAGGGTGAGCCTATGCCCCTATCTTTCAAACTTGATTTTGAATGTACCAACAACATGGCTGAATATGAAGCCTTAATTTTGGGACTTCAAACCACCCTTTCTTTAAGCATCAAGACCATCAACATCTTCAGCGACTCACAACTTGTCGTCAATCAAATCAACGGTTCATATCTTTGTAAAAACAAAATTTTGCAAAGGTACAAACACCGTGTTGACACCCTTCTAGCATCTTTCAACCATTACCTCTTGCAGACTGTTCCTCAATCCACGAATAAGTTTGTTGACACTATGGCTTCTCTCGCCTCCCATATTCCATCTTCATCATCTTCATCAAGAATTTACGTCATGGTACATTGTGTGTCATTGCCTTCATACATTTCTAATAAAATCAACCTCGTCAACGCCATAGACTCTAATCCATGAGATGTATGGTATAAACAACTTGTGGACTACTTGACTCATTCTATCATCCCTTCTGATCTCTCTAGCAATGCACGATGGGCTTTCATCAAACACATGGCTCGATATATTATGCTATGGGGTCTTCTCTACAAAAGAGGTTTTGATGGCCTCTTTCTTCACTGTCTAACCTCCACTGAAGCATCTCATGCCATTAAATAGGTCCACGATGGGATTTGTGGCAAACACTTCAGTGGTAACTCGGTTGCCAAGCGCATCCTTTCCCTGGGCTATTATTGGCCCACTCTTCATCAAGATTGTAGTGACTATGTTCAGTGTTGTGTCAAGTGCTAGTAGCACGCTAACTTGCTTCACCTCCCTAGCCATGCCTTACAAGTCACTCAGGATTTCTAGCCTTTTTTACAATGGGGCTTAGATCTCATCGGTGAGATTAACCCTCATTCATCTCTTCGACATCAGTCCATTATCACCGCCACTGAGTATTTCACTAAATGGGTGGAAGCTATTCCCCTCGTCTCCACAAAAGTTGACAAAATTGTCAACTTCTTCAACACCCACATCATCTGTCGTTTCGGTGTGCCTCACAAAATCATCACTGATAATGGCAAGTCATTCAAAAACAAAACTATCCAAAAACTTTGTGACTCATTTGGCATCAAGCTTAGCTTCTCCTCACCTTACTACCCATAAGCAAATGGGCAAGCTGACGCTTCCAACAAAATCTTAACCAAAATTCTCATGAAGGTGGTCAATGACACTGGAAGGGATTGGCACATTCACATTCCCTTCACTTTGTGGGCCTATCGCACTAGCATCTGAACCCCTACGGGTGCTACCCCTTTCTCTTTGGTGTACAGAACAGAGGCTGTCCTACCTCTCAAAGTATAGATCCCTTCTTTGTGCATCTCTTTGCATGACATTCTCTCTAACGATGACTTTCATCAAGATCGCTTAGCTCAACTTGAGTTACTTGACGAACGTCACCTTGCTGCTCTCAACCATCTCCATGTCTATCAAAACCGTATCAAACGAGCCTATAACAAAAATCTGAGAGAACGAGATTTCAACATTGGAGACCTCATCCTCAAAGAGAACCAGCACATGACCAACATGGAAAGAAGTCAACGAGGCAAGTTTGTTCTTAATTAGCTCAGACCATACATCATAATGCACAAGTATGGGTTAGGAACTTATCACCTGTCTTCTCTTGAAGGCCGACCAGAACCTGAGCCCCTTAATGCCTTGCATCTGTGACCATTCTACTATTATTCAAGTACTCATCCACTTGATATTTAACTTGAGCTCATCCCTTGAGCAATCCCTGTCATCTTAATCCTCATACCTTTTAACCATGTTCCCCTAAAACAAACACCATGTAACCCTTTTATAAAGTATGAATGCTTTGTCCTAATAAAAGGGAGCCCTTGAACTTCGAAAGTCTTTTCCATGACTAAAAATTCTGTCAAAAATAAATTGGGATGTCAAAATATCCAAAGGTCATAAACTCTAAATGCAGACTGCTCCCTCAAAAGATAGTTGTATCATCATTATTGTAGCTAATAGACTGCTCCCTTAAAGGACAGATATTCAAAGCCCTCAAAATATATATAAAGAAAAAATATAGACCACTCCCGCGAAGGATGGCTATGCCTAAAAATCTTGCTACAAACAGCACTCTCTTAGAAGCTTCCCGCATCGATCAGCTTCACAAATGACCACAAAACACAATGACATCCCCATGTAGACTTCCCGCATCGATCAGTCTACCAAAAAAAAAAAAAAGGGCCATGGACTTGACTTATAGTTATTCTTAGGGTCTCCTATAAAAAGGGGTGAAGTTATCCCTACCTAAAAGGGGTTACCCTATCCTAACATATCACATCACCTACTCAAGGGATTTTAAGCTCATTTTAATGTCAAAGTGATTTGATTACTTCTCTAACACAACCAATGGTCAACAACGTAATGCATGAACGGGGCTTTTGTTTCTAAAAACCCCCTACCTATGTTATCATTATGGTCCTAGTCAATGAAAGGGCACATATGCCTTTCACTTCCTACATGCCTTTGTCACTTGCCAATCAAACCAAACCAACAAAACCTTTTTTAGACCACTAACGTTATCACACTAGTTTCTATGAAAACCAATACACATGCAAACTATCGACCACCCAATTTATGTCAAGCATAAACCATTACTTGCTGAAGCATAAATAGACTCATTTCATTTTTAGCATACATTCATCACTAATATGCAAAATTGCTAGGGATGAAAGACCACTTAACCGATGTTACAGAATACACCATCACATAATATGGAAAAGGCTGTAACATCATCATAGCCTCATCATTTATCATGACCAAAACTAATCATCAACCACTTTGATCCTTCCTCCCTTTTGGGAGAACTACATTGGCTTGAGGCCCTTAAAACAGGGGCTATGTAGGCAGCACTCAGTTGACATGGGGTCTTCTGAGGTTAGCTCGGCCATTTCCTTCATCACATTCCTTCATCACCTGCCAATCACATCACAAACAATCACATATAACAACAACCATTAACATTATTATACACCAATCACATTAGTTTCTATGAAAAACAATACACATGGAAACTAACGACCAAGACACAAACCAATGTTACGGCGTACATCATTACACCATAATGAAAAAGTTGTGACATAATCATCACCATCATCATAGCATAATCATTCACATCATAAACATCATCACATTAAGCATATATCATTAAAACATATGAGAAATGCTAAAAACATCCATAACATCCATAACACATCAATAAACCAAAATCTCATCATATATATCTGTACATCAAAGTTTACAATGGTACAATCTGTCTCTCTCTCTCAAAAAAATTGAGTACATCTCACATCAATGGCTCGCAGGCCGGTATATACATAATGCCTCAAAAGGCCTCAAAGTTGTGGCTGTGGTGGTGGTGGCAGTGGCCGTGATGACGCTGTATCATCTCCACCCTCTGATCATTGCCGTCTGCGAGAACCCAAAGTAGTCACATTCGACATAGATCTCTATCAGCTCTCCTCAGCTCTCATATCTAAATACCATTGTATCTAAGGGAACCCCCTAATATCCCTCTCATAATATGCAATCTCATCCAAAGCATTTTTGTACCTAGATATAGGTACAGTATGCGGTGGACCCATCAATCTTGACACCGCACCCTGAACTGAACCCTATAGTTGTGGCTATGTTGGCTATTGTGATACCGACTGAGCTGGCTCCTGAGCTGACTACTATGGTGGACACTAAATAGGGCCCTGCCCTACCAAACCCTGTGCCTGGGCCGCAGCCAACTACCCCTGCAACATGGTGATCTGCCCTGTCAAAGCGGCCACTTGACCTATCAAAACCATAACCTGCCCCTGAAACCCTACCACCTACCCCTGTAGTCCTATGACCTTGCCCTCCAAAATGGTCACTCATCCTCGTGCTACATCCCTCTCCTAGATGGAAGCATCCCTCTCCTATCTGGCAGCATCCCTCTCATGCCTCATTATATCCCTGTCCCTGGTCACTACCTACAATTCAGGCTGTGGTCCTACCTGAATCCATGTGTACTCTCGTTGGCCCACAACTGCCTATTCAACCTCCAATCACTATCTACCTCACTCACTTTCTCACCCAATCTCGCTCTAGCACCTCACACTGTTGCCCCAGTCACCTAGAGGTCACTTTCACTGAATAGTCCCAGAGCTCACTTTTTCAATTCTTCAACAGTAACAAATGACTTTTGGTGGGCCACCAATATAGTTTTGTCAGATTTGGTAGTCTGTCGATGTTGGTAGAGGCATGCCCTAAGACACTGATGTCAGTTGGTTACCACCGACGTCAGCCTCTTTTTGTCACCAACATCAGTTTTTATAACTGATGTCGACAGCCTTAAATCATCCACCCTCTTCAAAATGCCCAAAATCATGCCCACAATCACCAGTTCTCATAGTAGAAGTCATCTTAGCCTCCTCCTGGGGCACACTTGAGATCCCTTTTACCTTGACCACAGGCCTTGGAGATCGTGACTATCTCCTTCGACCACTTTCAAGACAACTCTGCCTTGGTTGTTTTGATTGCCTCTGCTACCTCACAACTAGTTAGCAAATTGTCCACGACCCTTACAAGTATCGGATCGTGCTCCAGTTGATCCCTACTACTTGTGACTTTTTCATGTTTTCCAGGAGCACTTCCTGAGCTTGAGATACTTGGAACATGATGACCATTGGAGCTATAGCTTGGATCATTTTAACCCAATCAGCTATGACTAAATGCTAGGGACCGGTTATTTTGATTTTAACACTCCTCAACCTTTGACCACGACAATTTGACCTACCTATCGCGTGGAGTGGTATGCATGCAATCCCACCCTTTGCAGCAATCACACTCAAACCTTCATCCACTCTATGTCAAATCGACACCTGATCTCAGGTTCCCTTCCCTCGACTCCCGCTTTGAGGGGGGAACACCTCATCCCATACCTGGGGGCAGCTTACTCCAATTTTTGTCTTGCAGTTCGTCAAGAACAACCAACAAGACAAAAGGGGAAAATGTAGACACCAAAATCATGTCTAACCCTTGGTCATCTTCCCCCTTGGTCCCCTTGGTCCACTTTTAAACATTTTTAAACCACTCAATTATTAATCTAAAATAAATTAACTATTTTAAATTAATAACACCCTTGACACATCACCCATGACACCTCACCCCACCTTGGATACCTCTCCTTGGATGCCTCCCATCACCCTATAACCAATTTATGACCTATTTCAACCCTCTCGTGCTTATTTAATCCACCTTTGACTATTTTCCAAATGGCAATTAGACTTGGTAGTTGGAAGAATGGGTAAAAGGCTAATTTAGCCTCTTTTCCCATTCTTCAGCTGCCGACGTCGATCAGTAGTTGGCCGATGCCAACGGTATCACTGATGTCAGTTTCTTTAAAACTATAATCTGACCACTATTGCCCCCCACCCATGAATGTGAATTCTCTGGCTCTAGGTTTCTGGCTCTCTCGCTTCTCGACTCCTTGCAGGTATCAGCATTTCAATAGCACCCTCCAGGCTCAGAGGTTCTGCACTAGTCATTCCAAGCTGGATTGAAGATTGTACGACATCTCTCGCATCAGCCACAATGGAAATAGACCTCCTACACTTCTGCCTCTCCACTCATAGCTAAGTGTCCCTACTGCTTTATATTTTAGTATTCTTTTAAATCTATTTGGTAATCAGCGTATTGTCCATTTCCAAGCACTGTTGACACAACCCAACCTGTTCTTCCCAGAGAGGCTGAAAAGCCTTTTCTCATCCTTATCTCCCTTTTACCCCTATCCTCTATCTGGTCCCTCTTTCAGGCCACACTCTCTGACCTGCAAACCCATCACAAGCCATTAAAACTCCCACAGACATCCCAAATTATTTTATTGACCACAGAAAGCTTTGAAACTCGTCTAAAGCCCCATTGCCCTGACCGACGCCAGCCTATAGGCCCATTGCCCCTATCAACGTTGGCAGATAATCAATGTCGGTGATCTTGACAAATCAATGCCGGTAGACATACCAACGTCGGCGACTGTGGCAAATTGATAGCAAACAGTAGGTACGCAGTATCTAATTTCCTCTTTGTTAGTCATTTGTCATTTCTTTATCTCTGACATTTTTACTTATTAACAGTGGACTGTCATCCCACAAGGAAGTCTTTGCACTTCTAGGACTGAGCTTTTGCTTGGTAGTCCACCTTATATCCATCTACAGGTGTCATCCTCCACAGCCAAAGAGGAGTCCCTTCAATCGTCTAGATAACGGTGCGCAAACTTCATCCGGGTACATACAAACCCCTGACCATTTATCATAGTTTCTTTCATCTTTTGAATGTGGAAAAGCGAAAATAGTTAGAAACATTTATGGAAAAATGATCTAAGAAGGTTTGAGCTAATTGGGCAAAACAAAAGAGGGAGTGCTTGGTAATATCACTATACCAATCTAATGTTGGATAGTCTAGGGACATGGGAAAGGTATGAAGAAGGAGAGCATCATCATGAGAAATAAAATAGCAATAGTGTCTAAATGCTCTAAGATGTTGTTGAGGATCTTCCTTGCTTTGAAATTTTGAAAATTTTAGAAATTCCCATAGAGGAGGATAAGGTCGGATTGGGATGGATGGATGAATGTGTTCATTGCAAATTTGATTATATGATAAGAATTTATAGGCACCATAAATAGATGACTCCAAATTGGTCATCTTATCCATTAACATCTAAACTAGATCAGTTTACAATTGTACACTCCCATAGTTGTATGATATATTCTATTAGGGTTGGGTATGTGCAACATATGAATAGTTAGTGGAAGGTTGAGAGGATGCCACATATTGGTATGTGGACATGGATGGTTGGGAAGATGCCATGTATGGGTAAGTGGATATAAGAGGTTGGGTATAAGGTGGATCCATATACCCTTGTGGGTTAGGAATATAGCTTGGGTTAGGTGCAATGGGCACTTGTTGAGGAATTTACATAGGTTGGGTAGGAGGTTTGGTTGGGTTGATAGGTTGAGGATAGGTGGTAACCTTAGTACTAATGGGTGGAAGAGTAGAAGGTATGGAAACCACCAATATTTGAAATTAAGTGGAGGTTAGTGAGTTGTAAATAGCAAGAGGAAGGGTGGCAACACTAGTAGAGGGTACTCTAGTGGTAAGTGGAATATAAATGCCCAAAGGTTGGGTTTCCCATATACTGAAGATTTATTAGTTGGGGTGGAAGGCAGTTGGGTGTTGGTTGGTTGTATAGGTTGGTTTTGGATGGTGGTATTAGAGTGATTTTTGGTAGAAAAGGATTCTTGGCTGACTAACGATTAGGTAGAAATGGTGGAAATAAAGGTGCTACCTATAAGATGGGGTGGCATGCCATAGGGTGGCTCAATAGGTGGAATCAAAGTAGGGGTATGGTAAGACACAGTATTAAGGTAATGTTGAATAGCTATGGGATTGTTATCCAAGAAGGTGGTAAAATATGTATCTCCTTCGGTAACTATCTAAGGCATAATATGACTTTCAGAATGGTGGGGTGAACTTTCTACAGCTGATTGGTACTCCATGAATGAGGAAGAAGAGGAAGATGGGTGCTTGGGAGCTGGATATTGATTTGCTTGGTTTCTTAATTGTTGTCTAGTTAGAACCATGCCAAGAAGGGGAAAAGGAAGATAAAAACAATCTCACAAACTCAAAAGAGAAGCAATCAAAAATTAAAAGATGTCAAAGGAAAAAATCATACACTAAAGTACATTAAAATCATAGAATATCTTTTATCTCTCTTTAGGCTTATGCCTTAATTTTAAGGAGTTTATGAAGACCAACTTGGGCTTGTAGAGAAGGCACTAGAAGAAGATGTCTAAGGATGGTTTTAAGTAGATAAATGCTCTCAAGATCTATACTAGAACTTATTACTTGGCTTGATATTGGGGCCCACCCCATCACTTCACACACCATAGCGATAAGGGTGTTGGGTGCTTAGCTAGAATATATCGAGTTGCTAGAGGTTAAACTCAGCCAGTGTATTGAGTTGGTTCTCCCCTTGGTGGTGAAATCCAAGTAAGATAGCCGAGGAAAAGTGATCTCTAGGTGATAAAATCTCAGATGGGCCTTATGTAACTATTTTGATGTTTGATTGAATGTGTGGTTTGGTATTATGTGTGATAAAAAGTGAGACTATGATTAATTTACTTGATTAAATTAAGCTATATGAGCTAATCAATACAAAAAAATAATGGATGTGAAGTTAATTTTAATCTGAAAGAAGATTTTGGTGTCTTTTCAAATGAATACAAAATAACTAAGATGCACCTAGATGTGATATGATGATGCAAAGCCTAGGCCTATAATGAGTACTTTTTATTTTTAAAAATGAAAACAAAAATGATTTTTTTTACTTTTTCAAAGAAAGCAAAAGGAACTAGAATTTGCATTTTGGAAAGGAAGAAAGGAAATAAGGAAGGTTTAATTTTAAAAAAATAATGCAATGAATGGCTCTTCTCTAATGCAACTAAATGTCCTATAACTACGAACCCAAGAGAAAGCTCAAGGGTCCCACCGGACGTGCTAGAATGTTTCACTAAAAATTTAATTATTTTCTTGTTTATAAAACATGTAAAACTTAAAAGAAGGGTGAGGTTAGTAGAACCTGGATATGTTATGCGCACATGAATCCAGATAATTATCGATACTCCTCTTGTTTGGGGAAGATGATCTGTAGATAAGAAATCAATCTATAAAATGGTGGATTAGTGAGAGAGTAGTGTG
The DNA here is from genome assembly GCA_037957365.1 of Torreya grandis. Lineage (NCBI taxonomy): Eukaryota > Viridiplantae > Streptophyta > Pinopsida > Cupressales > Taxaceae > Torreya > Torreya grandis. The sequence goes on from JARHVA010001697.1 coordinate 1,604,321, forward strand.
GACTACCTAGTGTGAGCTAGATTCAAGAAGCACAAGCTTCTTTGGAGGCTATCAATCCACACTTTTAAAACACTTAGGTTCTGATAAACTAAAAATAGATGCTTGCATGAAATAATAGAAGGTACTAGAATAAAATACAATAAATGCTTGAAAATAAATAACTGATTTTGATTAATAATAATAATAAATGATTGAATACTAATTCTAAATCACTCAAACTTGATTCAAAAAATAAGTTCAAGCTCTGTGATAAAACAAAAATTCATAAACTGAGATTTGGGTATGGGTAGATGGGTCAAATTAGTTTGCTATTGTAAAATGACACACAGTGACCATCAGTGGTTGGGTATGACTATCGGTGGTTAGGTGACCATCGATGGTTGTTAACCATCGATGATTAGGTTATTTAGTTGATCATTAGGTATAACCATCTATAGTTACTATTGGATTTAGTTTGGGAAGAAAAGTATATTGGGGAGGTTACAGAGAGGTTTTAGGAATGATGTTTGGGTTGAATGTTGGTTGTGAGATAGAAAGTGATACTTAGAGGTATTTGGTTTGGGGATTGGGTATTCAGGTGAGTGAGAATGGTTTATGGGTGGTTTTGGGTAAGAGGTGAAATGTATGGAGTTGCAAAACTCTAACATAGGAAAATGAGATGAAAGGGAAATAAAGGGGAATGACAAGGGCAATGAAACAAATAGAGATAATTTCTAAATCTTGATAAAAAAACATAGATACTTAGCTTTTAGATGTTTCTTGTCTAAGGAATGATGGTGTTGGCAAAAATTTATTGTGGATCTTGGAGCAATGTCAGTAGAGTAATGATACCTTGGCTCAAGATAGTGAGTTTTAGAAGCACCCTAAGCCTCTGATCTAGTTCTTAGTTCACAGAGAAGCTTTTGGATTCACCTAGGAGTCCAAATCTCTTGCACCTCAATGATGATCATTTCAACCTTCTCTTCATCTCTTAATATAGAAAAAAGGAGGGTTCAAATGAAGAGTTTAACAAATGGTTTATCAAATAGTCTAATCATGCATTGATCATGTAAACAACAAACTAAAATTAGATAGTTGGTAATCAATGAGTGAGTTTTCATTTAATTCTATTTGATTACTTTGATCATATAAGATTTTAAGTAACTATTGGTGGTTAGGGTCAATTGTCAATGTTCGAGGGTTGATCATTGATGGTCAAGGGGATATAGCAAAAATTGGCTCATCCACCAATGATTAGAGATCAATTCCCTGAGAAATGGTCCAAGGTTAATAATGGGAGAAATTAATATAACCCAAATGGGTCCAAGGGGTGGATTAAAGTTTAATGTAACATCTAGATCTGTAGTGTATAGTTTTCTAGTGTCTACAGCAAGTCAAGTTCACCAAATGTTTTAACCTTTTAGGACTTAACTCATACCAATCTTATGTTGTTAAAGGGATAAGTATGTTGCTAATTGGAATGAAAATTGGAGATGATTAAGTTAGTTAAACTTTCCCAAAATAACAAGTGAGAAGAGAAAATATACATATATAGAAATAAATAGACTTATGCATATTAGAGAACTATAACAGGCTAGAGAAATAGGTAGGCACTATTCATCTCTTCACTATTTATTAAAATCTATCCTTAAAAACTAATGCCCATATATAGTAATGCCATGTGAAATTAATGTCCAATTCGAGCACTAATGTCCTGTAGAGATTGTTTGAAACTTTCAAGGAAGTTATGGGAGGTTTTATAGGTCCTATAGGTGGTTTTTTGCCATTCAAGGACTTGTCTATGTCATTATTTTAGTTTAATATATTCTAAATAATAACCAAATCAAAGGTAAAAGGGAAAGGAAAAATTGGGTTGTGAGATGTTATGATTGCATGGAGAATAACCCCTGTTGTCCTAGTTACTACCTACTATAACCCTAATGTTAGGGGGCTTAGATCACATGTAGTTATCCCTTAGGAAACTTACACCATCAACTTGCATGGTATGCTAGAATGACTTTTGATTAGGCCCTTATTTTTTCAAGCATGCAATGTCTAAATGTCATGACTAAGTAATATGCAGCGTATTGAGTTGTAATATTGATTGATTTTATGTAATTATGTGCCAAAATAGTAAGTGATAGATGTAAAATTCCTTGTGAGGCTATTTATATAGAAATAACTTTGAATTGAATATAAGACCTTATTCACTGGCTAACAAGTCATAAAATAAGGATAAAAAATATAAGAGAGAAAAGACCCATCAGACACTAGAGCCATAATTAGACACTAACACCATGTGGTGTTACTTTCCTAAAAGTGGTGCTAGTGTCCTAAGGCTTAAAGTAGATCTAAAACTAAGAAATATAGGCTAGATACCATTATGACTGGGAGAAGGTAACTCATGACTACTAAGAGTCTTACAAATAAGGAAAATAAGACATAAGAAAGATCAAAAGACTCAAAATGACCATGTGAACAAGGACTTTAATCATCACTAAGACCTTCATGTGAAAGAGCAACAAAAGACATAGTACTTATGGTTGTTTGACAAAATTAGGGTGTTTACATAACTTAAATGGATCTTCTATAATTTTTACATAAACATCATTATTCAACAGATAATGTCGTAGCTTTTTGGTAGAAAAAACTAAGGATAAACATAATTTTTTCGTTGTTATATATTTGTATTCATAATAGACCAACTAGCTATGGATGTAATATATATTGTGCTCATTGTGATCATCACCATATTATGTTAGTAGGGCCCCAAGGGCATCATGAGTGGTTGATATATAAATAAATAATTGTCTATCCAAAATAGGATGCATGAGCACTGGTGGGATTGATTAATATTCTTTGATTTTATCAAAACATTATTGGCAAATATCATCCCATATAAATTTTGTGTCCTTTTTTAGAAAATGCATGAAAGGAATCATTTTATCAACCAACTTAGCAATGAAGTGCCAAATAGCCTAAATTCTACCATGTAAACATTGTAACTGACTTAGATTGGTTGGAGGTGGCATTTCAACAATGGATTTTACCTTTTTTGGATCAACCTTGATGCCTCTCTAAAAAATAATGTACTCAAGGATTTTTCTCAAAAATTCTCTGAAAACACATTTTTGGGGATTTAATTAAACATTAAACTTTCACAAGCATTCAATTATTTGTTATTAATTAGTAGCATGGTCTTGGTGATGTTTGTAATTTGCAAGTAAATCATCGACATAATCCTAAATAATTTTGTGAATAAAATCATGAAATATATGAGTCATGTCCTTTTAGTATGTGGATCCTACATATTTGAGTCCAAAAGGCATGAGCATATAAAAAAATGTCCCCCATGGTATATAAAATGTTGTCTTTTCTTGATTTTCAAGGTTAATTTTAATTTGGTTATATCTAACAAAGCCATCCATAAATGAAAATGTCTCATATCCAACTATAGAATCGACAATCATGTCAATATTAGGTAATGGAAAATCATCTTTTACACAAGCCTTGTTTAAATCATTATAATCAATGCAATAATGAATATCACCAATAAGTTTTATAACAAATATAATGTTGGACAACCAATCAGAATGTGTAATAGCTCTTATAAATTCTGCATCTAAGAGTTTCTAAATTTCATCTATTACCAATAATGTCACTTTAGGATGCAACTTGTGAATCTTTTATTTAACTAACTTTGCATTTGTGTACTATAATATATTATGCATTACCACTGATGGGTTAATCTCAAGCATATCTAAATAAGGCCAAGCAAAATTTTTAGGAAAATCATGAAGGACTTATTGATAGGCTTTTTCTTCATCATCTTACATCATTGTAACAAGTAGAACCGATAGGGGTCCTTTATCACTATTGTAATCATATTTGATTATTTATTCATTTAACAAAGTAGATCTCTTTATGATAAATGGTATAGTAGGAATAGTGTTTGATGCATCATGTTGGACATTGGTATCATCACTCTCACCCAAGTAAACATGATCAGAGGAGGCATGAGGAAACCTATTCTTATGATAAAAGGAAAGGAGATCCTCATATACACCCAAATACTCTAGTAATACTTCATCATTGGAGAAATCATCCAATGCCAAAATTTCTAAGGAAGAATTCTCATGCATCAAATGAGGGTTAACCAATTTTATCTCCATTGTAAAAGTATGCATACATTCTATTTTGGCCTTTTGAAAATAAGTTGTACTGTGATCATTGTGATTATGAATTGTAGCTTTTTCTAAAAAACCCAAGCCTTGATGGTTTGTATTATTTGTAATAGAGATAGGTTGAGCTATGATTTTCTCATTTTTACCCAACCCTTGTTCTTTATACCCATATTTGAGCAAATATCAAGAACCAAAAGCAAGATTTTAGGAGTATGGGGTAGGATTATCCATTTTTAGACTAGTGTACAATGTTTAAAAGGATTAATATCCATTAGACAAGATTAAATGAATCCATGATGACATAATTTTAAGCATGCATGTAAATTAAATGGAACTACATACATCTCATGTATCCAAGGCCACCCCAAAAGAATGTTATAATTCAAATCTTTTGGCATAACTTGACACCAAGTAGGTAATGTGTGGGGACCCACAGTAATATTCAATGTTATTTATCCCAATACTTGTCATGAAATATTATAAAATACCTTGGTGTTCATCTAAGATGGTTCCAAATTTTACAATCCAATTTTAAATAAGGAGAGAAAAGATATGTTGCAAATGTTGAACCTAAACAAATATGGAGAACTAAACAGTCTGGTCCACATTGCCAAATTAATGACCTGGATTGAATGCATTATGCTTTGGCTAAGGGTTCAAATTCCTTGATGAGGACACATGGCCAAATTAATGACCTAGATTGAAAGATAAACCCTACAAGATCAAATTAAATGTTCAAGCATACATATTTTGAATAAAACACAAGGTAAAATCACTTAAATGATTGAAACATGAATAAATGAGCCATAACCAATTTAGATCAAATGTGAGAAATAAATGAAAGATCTTTGTTATTTAGACATATGTTTTCATTAATTAGCTTTCGATTAAAACATAAGCCTTTCCATATGCCTAAAATGCATATAAATCCACCATTAATTTAGATCGAGCCTTCCAAAATAAAACAAAGTCATTATGGAGCCCACCTAACCAATGGAAATTCATCATTTAATCGATTAGCATTTTCCTCGAGCCTTTGTTAGTTTTAACATTTGAAATGGCTATCAATTTTAAGTTCATTAAGCATCACATGGCATGTCCTTATTTAAATAGAGGTTTAGGGTTTACAACTTATGGAGGGTAGATACCCATAAAACTTAAGCTCAAAAGAAATTTGACATCATCAAGGTACCACACAAAAGCTCCTTATTAGGCTGGGTCTTTGGCATGGGCACATGGGATGATGCTACATGGAACCCTCCCAATGATTCAAACCTTTGAGCTCACTAATTAAATTGGTTTAGTCTTTGTGGTACTAGGCTCTCAAGAAGTCACCACATGGTAGCTTCTTAAGACCTCAAGTTCATAGGACTATTAGTTGATTACTTGATTATTTTATTAATATAAGCTCCCTAGCTCTTAAGAAATTTCCATGTGGTGTCATCTCAGGACCTTGGGGGATCTAAGCCTTTAGACTATTGCCAAAGTCTATGTGGTCTCGAGCTTCTGATAAATTACCACATGGTGACCTCTCAGGTCCTCAAGGCCACATAAATTTTAAGCCTTTTGATTAAATCTTCATTTTTTTGAGTTAGAAAGATCATGTCATGTGTCACGATCACATGGCCTATGGGCATTAAAAAGACTTACAAACTTTTGGACTTATAAACTTTTTAGACTGGCTCGAGACTTAGAAGCAATATGATGATGACATGTAGAAAGGTCTAAGGGGAATTAAAAGACTCAAGGTCTAGATTTATAATAAATAAAAATGGCTAAGGAATCGAGCTTAGATGTTTTATATATGGTTGTATTGACTCATTTTGGTTGGACTTACTGCATTTTAAGCTGGCTCGACTCGATTTGGAAAACTAGGAACTTGGTTGAGCTTAACTTGGGTGACACATCCTTAAACATCAAAGGTCCCTTAGATTAGATTTAGTAACCTTCAAATCAGTTAAGAAAAGGGGTCCCCATTTTCAAATTGAAAATGGGGTGTGTTGTGAAAACAACAATAAATAAAGATTCTTACTGGTAGATACTCCTAAGTATCTAAAGAATTGAAAATCTTTGGTTCACAAGAATAAAGGCATTAGCTATAATAAATAGCCTAAAACAAATTCAAAATGCAAAGGCACTAAAGTGTGATGCAACTCATGACATACTATTATAAGAACCTATCAAGACCATTTGTGTGTGCGATCGAGTGATTAATTCATTTTCTTTGTATTCATGTGCAAAAATTTAGATTTACATAAATAATCAAAACTTCTAAAGGGAAAAAGATCTAGATAGTTGGCTTGGGAGGAATGGTTTGGGAATTGTTCTACTACCATCCATGTGTCTATATCACCAACATAAATACCTTTGGTCCCTTTTTAAGGTCTTGCTCTACTGTCATCTAGGTTGGAAAGCCTATAGTGGAGGTTACCAAAATCACCCTTTCAAGAAAGATTTTTAGATTTTGCATTTCAACTCAAATCTTTTGGAAAGGAAATTTTAATTTTATATCTATGGTGGGTTGGGGACCAAGCTATGGGTTTAAGGAAAATCAAAAACTTCATATAAAATAAAATAAATCAAAATTAAAGTAGCACTAATTTTTTTGTTAGATAATTTGTTAAATTTCTGAGCTGGCTTCAACCAAGAAAATAGATTTTCTAAATTCACAAGCCCTATTTAGAATCATTGACCTTAAAAATTCTAGAAATGAACCATCTAATTACATCAGTTCACACAAGATATTGAAGCAAAGTTCATTTAGGCTCTTGAGTTCCATTCATGTCACCTACACGACATATTTTTTATGTCAATTCTTTAATTAATGGGGGAACCTTAAAGAAAAAAGAGGACCAGATAAAACAAAATGAGAAAGGGGAAACTAAACTAACAATAAGGGAAGGAAGAAAAAGCAAGAAAGGAAAAAGAAATTATTCATAGAGATTTTCAAGAAAATGCATACTTGAGTCAGTTAGACACCTGATTCTTTAGGATTTTGAGAAGGGCAAAGGACACATCTACTTGAATCTATGTTGTCCTTTAAGTTGAAAAGCACTATCCTAAAGAGATTTGTCAACAGTCTTTCCATGCAAATTGAGAAAAATCAAATTGTAAAATATAGATTTATACCTACATCTAATTTTCTGAAAGCATAATGGATAGGGTGTGAGAAAACCCTCTGCCCAAATATAGAATCATGATGAAGAATGGGGTTGAGCATCAATACATATCAAAATGAATCTATCACTCAACTTGGTAGAGATTTATTCTTTATTGTAACCAATGTGTGAGTCACTTAATGGTTGCACTTTGGTTGAAATGGATGCCTAAACTACTTCTTCATTTTTATTTCCAAGTGGGTATGGGAGTGGTTCTTCCCATGTCAATGATATCCTAGATTTGTCATTTATGGATGAGGTATGCAAATAATTGTATTGAATTAATGCATGTTCAAATCTAATTTGTGTTAGCATACCTCCCATGTCCATGACCTATACATTTAGGACTTCACCATTTTATTTGAATATAAGGCTGCCTAGAAGTGGAATCTCTTTTATTCTATCTTTTATCAATCTATTGATTCCATATAGATAGCCTGATTCATCTTTGGTTTCTTCTTCAATCTCACTCACCTCCAATGATCAATTGGGATAGATGATACTACCATTGTGTTGCTTATCACCTTGAATCATCCTTTCAGTTAGAGAGGGAACAACATAAGACAAAAATGCTTCAGATGCATAGCATGAATCCTCCTCATCCAATGCCTCTAAATCATCAAATTCATCTTTGGGTTGATTATAAAATATTTATGATTCAACCTCTTCAGTAGGCAATTCACCTTTGATTTGATTTTTTACTACTACATTGCTCAAGATAACCATTTTTGGGCATTTTTATATCACATTTTCCTTAAGATGTTAAAGTGTCTAGTCTAACAAGCTTATGCACTAGATTTTCACAAAAGACTAAGTTTTTGTGCACTCACCTAAAGCACGTAGTAAGAAACCAGTTCTCATGGGTTATGTTGCACAGTAACACAATTGTCATAAACTTGAATTTGTTCATATATGTAATTAGTGATTACACAGAAAAGGAAATACATGACTATGAACCTTGTCTAATCAATGCAAATAAACAAGAACATAAAGACAAGCGCCAAGAAGTTTAACGTGTTGGTTACACAAGCTCATACAATGCATATTCTATAAAACACATAGTCAATTATAAGCCACCTATTACTCAATGGAAACCATTGTTCCTCAATGTTTTAACTATCAATCAACTAAAGCATAACACCAAAAAATGATTATAACTTTCATAATTTTTCTATTACCATAAGGATTCATTATTTAATACCAATATTTAGTCACCTTACACATCTCTACATAGGGGTATTTATACTTATTTTTCCCTATCTAAGTAGTTAAATTATTAATACCAATTAGGCAACTAGCCAATGATCTTCAATAGACTATGAGTCATGATAGGCATTTACTTGTTTTCTCAAAACGACCTAGCCCTTTGCACCCCTTATATTCTTATTTGATGTTAGATCCTTTCTACCAAATGTCCTTTTATGTGTGGGCCAGTGTAAAAATTGTGTGATGATTGAAGTCTAGTTTGTCCTTGAGAATCACACCTCAACCATTTCTTATTTCCCTCACATTCCCAAGTCTTTCACTATTGTATTGAGTTATATGCTCTCGAGTTCTCTGTAGTTATGTTTCATCTTTGACTAGGTCTTCTTACATTGTTATCTTCTACACTATTATCCTCTCATGTCACATTGGTTTTGTGCCATGGTCTTCCTACACCATGTTCCTCTCACACCATGTTGGTTATATGCTAAAATCTAAAATAATTAGTTAAAATATAGGGTCTAACATCACTCCACACTACACTCTTAGTCCATCCCATATTAAGTATTGATCTCAGCCTCAGGCAAAAATTAAGGCCCAAATTGTTCAATCTACTTTATGATACCATCCCAATGTGACAAAGTGTCAAGCAGCTTGGATGTTATTTCCTCAATCATCACCTTCAACTTTTTCATCTCCTTAAGTTAATCGGCATAATTGTTTGCCTTATTGACTAATTGTTTGAGGGATGTAGTAGCATCCTTTTGGACCTCTTTAAGTGAAGTGACTTTATGTAAAACCTATCCTTGGAGAGATACAAAGTTGGAATTTATTTTTACTAATGTGTATTTATTGTTTCCTCCATTATCTCGACATCCTTAAATGCCTTAGCATACTTGGTGCAGTCATTTATTGAAAGGGTGGCATCCACCAATTACTGTCATTGAGACTCTTTTGCCTTGAGTTGGGCCTCCAAAATTTTATTAGGTCATGGCAGTTTCTCAAAAAACCCATCTAAGATTGGGGATTACTTCCCCAATTCTTTCAAGGGTGCATCTATATACTTTGACTACTTTTATAAATTACTCAACCAACCATAATGCTTCATTTTTAGGTATGGGATGTTCCTTACACTATTTTAATAGAATATTTATAAGGGTTCCTAACTTATCAATAGATTCTCCCTCCAAAGGGACCCCATCTAATAATGTTGGTTCTTAGCCCAGAATAGTTTTACATAAATTTAAAGTTTTTACTTTGGCCGTTGTGGATTCTTCTATTAGTTGATTTAGTACAGCCACTTCCTCTTCACATGCCTTTCAAGTAGAAACTTCCTTGTCATACATTTCCACCACCTGTCCATGTTTCTTCTTTGCTTCACATGCATAAGAATCTAAAATTATATACTGTCACACAACTTCAAAGGCCATTTTTAAAAAAGTAACAGTAGCTTGTAGGGGAGAGATCTACTAGGGATCAACCCAAACTAGAGTGGGCAGTGTCATTACTTGAGAATACAAAATTAGGTTATCTGGAGTTATTTTAAAATGGTGCTCTTCATTGTACATATCCAAGAAAAAAACACCTGATACCTAGTATCAATAGTTGCATCTTGAGGATGGAAATGGGAATACAAATATAGTATTCTATCTAAAACGCCTGTTTGATATTGAGAACATGTGTTAATGGTTGGATCAACCAAAGGTTGTTTAACTTTGGATTTAGTTAGCTTCTTCCCTTTAAAGGGATCTTGCTCAAATATCTTGACATCCATGTATATGGCCAAACAAGTGTTGTCAATGTCCATGCCAGTCATTTATTCTATGTCAAAGCCATCCCTCTCTTTACCAAGTAGATCTTCAATGTTCAATTGCACCTCATCAAGGATGGTCTCCTCCTCTTACACTAAAGAGGGTGTCTTTTTTGAGTTAGACTCCTCCAATTCTTCCTTGTGACCTATAGGCTCTTTCTCTAATGTATTGATTGGGGATAAGCGCATTGAACCCTCAAGTTGTCTTTCTAGTGTATTTTTTTTAGGTGAAGCCCTCGATGGTGATGCCCTTGGTGGGGAGGCCCTCAACAGGGAGACCCTTAGTGGTGAAAGACTTGGTGGTGGTGCTTAGGTAGTCCTTTGTCATTTTGGTGGTTTTAACCATGAAATTATGTTGGCATCATGCCCAAATAGCTTCTTCTTATCAAGTGGTGGTTAGGTGGAAGCTTTTCTCTTGTATGCTCCACACCTCTTGAATATTTCTTTTTGGTTCACAGCATATAAAATAAATTATGAATAGTTTCTCTAACCATGGTATAATTAAACTTGATGTTCATTTTCTATGTCATGCTTTTCCCCATATGACTTCTTGCTAGGATAACCATATATCTTTCAAAGAGTGTGAATCTCCAAGTCAATTTGGTCTGATTCTAGGGTGAGGCGTTGTGCATCATATATGTGATTCACTAAATTGATGAAGTACCATGTTGTTAAGGCATAAGGTAACTTCAACCAAGCTGAATATTTTTCAAAGGGTGCCATTTTGATTTGATCTAGAGAAAAATGTTGCTTTACGGCAAACTGGGCTTGCTCACCAACCTAGATGGGCAAGTCCTTAGGAATGTACCATTCATTTCCAAATACTTCTTTCATGCCATCATACCATGACTTCATCTTGATTTTGAACATCAGAGTGATATAACTGGGGCATGTGAATGCCTTCTAGTGCTCTATTAGGGACTTGTGCTCTCATGGGTAAGCCCATTTTAGCTTGTTATAGGTGTAATCAGGTACACCAATTTCATTTAACACCATCAATAAAATAAACACCCCCCATAGGAACCTATGACCTAGTATCCAATGAGTACTCTTTGCATATAGTATGATTTTGTTGGTAAAATACATTACCTAATTGTACTTTAGCCCCTTAATTACCTGATGAGCGATGAATAGGTGAGACATGTCCACCTTTTTCCATCAATTAGTGTTGTTGATCTTGGTCATAATGATGTGTGTTAATACCCAGAGGGTAGGGTATTATAAGTTCTTATTGTGCATGGCATTGCCCTACTTTAAGTACTCCAAAGTCATTATGGTCTTCTTTATCTCCTCTAAGTCTTCCAAGTCAAATTCAACATCTATGTTGGAGCATTATAACCCTGATACCTTACTTATTCTTTTAGGTGTAATCTTCATGTGGTGCCCAAAAAAATAAATATAGTCCTCATGGATGCACAAAATCAAAAAAATTATTGCTTTCACCAGTTTTCTAAAATATGAAAGGTTAAATAACTAGAAAATCCCTATAGATTCTAAGGCATTGAAGATTTTTAGGTCATATACCAATTCACTCCTGGTGTTTTGGTGCTTAACTTGGTATTCATTCTATATTTCAACCTCATTTCTTAGTTGGTGGTGGTTATAGTCAAAAATGCTATAGGAGGGTAATTTTAATACCCAATTTTCTATGCACAACACCATTTCTAGTTACGACATCTCTTCTATCATCAATGGCAGAGGTAGAGGTATTTATTCTTCTTTGTCTATCATGACATTCTATATCTTTCACCTTCTACACATTCCCTCTATTCCTCAGGTGTTTCCTCTTTGATCAATATGGCTTCCCCTCGATATGTGGTTCTTCCTCCTCTAGAATGGTTGGTAATGGATACTTCATCGGGCCTTATTCTTAGATTGCATCACCCTTTGTGGAGCCTAAAGGTTGAGGCATAATCATCCAACATTCCCAAAGGAATATGTGTTTGTGATGGAAGTGACTCGACTTTTCTACTTTGACACCCATTAATGGTAAAGGCCTGCCTTTGCAACCTGTAACTACCAATTTTTTTCTTCATGCTTCAAGGTTAACTAATTTATACTTGATTACTTAGTTAATATCCTTCTTAATAACCAATGAATGGGAATTTGATACTCTACACTTGTTTTGGAATCATCTAGAATCAGTTCACTCTTCAGCTCTATATAAACTCAAATGAAAATAAAGGTAAAGTTTAAAATGACCTCGTAACTCCTTTTTATAGGCTTGATTGGGCAATGTGCATTTAATACACCCCTCTCTTTGACCATAAATTCTTGTAATTAATGTGTTTTAATAGTCTCCTTTATTCGATTATCACATCTCATTATAAATGTTTTTAATGGTATCATATTAACACAATGTTGGCATATTTATCACAACCATTTCTCCCTTTATATTAATGGCACATCTTATCCCGTACTTTTCTTCAGAGTGCATAAAAACTATTAAACCCATTGAATATTCATACCATTGGTGGGAATATTTATCCTATGACTTTTTAACTTGCATGGGCATCCTTATAATAACCAACATGTGGACCTTTTATTAATATATGTAACACCTCTTACCCACACTAAATGTGCATCATGGTCATCCACAAAATCACAAGTATAATATTAAAAAGAGTGTAAAAGAAAAGAAAATGTGTGCATATCTAAGGCAATGATATTATTGAAAATAAGAAATCCTAAACTCATGCCATATGCCTTATTGATAAAAATGAAACTAAACATTAAGCATAAAAATACGGCCTTAGTCGGCTACCATTGTAGTGTCCCAGAAAAAACTGGCCTTCCAATCTTTATAAATGGCAAGGATCGATAGGGTGAATTCTATGAATAATATAAATATCATCCTAGTGAACACAGAGTTTCCCATAATATCATGTGAAATTGGAGTCATAGAGCAAGACTTTCATTCCAAGGGTAAATGTCTTGTGTTTAAGATGGTGATCATGCCATGCCTTTGGTCTACATTTCTCCACATCTTGACTCTAATGAGAAAGGAAATGGGATTCATCCAACTACAATAAATCATATAAATGTGCTTTCAATGATGACTCCTCATCTAATTATCCAATCCATGTAATGTGAAGAGATGATACCAAGAATTCAAGTGAAAGAATTGCTTCTCTTTTGAATATCAAATTGAAGGACGTATTCTTATTGAGGGGATTATAAGTTATTCACTAAGCCCAAATTAATGTAGACACCTAATCATCCTAATGGGTATGACAAATATTACAAATCTTTGTAAGTGTTGTGCCTAAAAATTTTTAAATGCCTTAGTAGTGCCATTGGCCTGGGGATAATATGGTGTTGTCTTATGGTGGGCAATCATGAACTCAATAAGACATAGATAGTCTCATTGAGGAAATGTGTACTCTAATCACTGGTAAAACTTAATGGATAACCAAAATTGGTTATGATATGTTTCCATATGAAGTGCATGGTGATGGCTACAATATAATCCCTTATCAGCATGGCCTCAGCCTAGAGCATGAGATAATTAGTTATTGTTATGATATAGCAAGAACCTATAGGTCATCTAGTTGGGTTGATGGGGCCGATAAAATCAATGGACCATTTATCAAATGGTTCTTAAGATAAAATAAGGCATAATGGAATGACATCCCATTGATTTGGTTTCCTCATGCATTGGTAAATATCACATTGTTTAACATATAGCTCAGTATTGTGAAAAAGGGTAGGCCACCATAGTCTAGCTAGTAGTAATTTATGCATAGTAGTCTCACCATCATAGTGTCCACCATCAATTCCTTCATGAACCTCATGAAGTATTTTAAAATGCTCAAGTTTCATGACACACTGTCTAAGAATTTCATATCATCCAAGCTTGTAGAGGTCTCCTCGAATGAGATACGATGGTGCGATGCAAATGGTTAGTTACTTTTTAGACTACATACTCAAAGAATTTGGTGCTACACCAGTAGTTAAGAAAGCTACTATATCTTCTAATTCTTTAGGTACACATGAAACATGAAATAGTTGTACATTAGGTTAGACATCTTAAATGCCATACACTAGTTCTTAAAATCATTTCAAGAGAGATGGTGAGGACCACAATTAGTCTTTCCTAGTTTGACCATGATAGAGAATTAGAATTCTTGGAATAATACAATCTAGTGGCAGATGCAACCATGTAACACAATTTTATTAACCAAATATTTTAAAGCTTCATGGTCTGTATAGAACACAAAAGGAGTTGCTAAATAGTATTGTCAAAATGTTTATAAATCATAAAACATGTAAAGTGTTTTGTGCTATGTTGTAGTGTAATTCTTCTCATCTAAAGTAAGTTTTCTACTAGAAAAATATATGGGGTGATTAAGGTGACCTTCACCAGGTTGTAGAAGCATCAACATAGGCATGGAATGGTTTTGTCTAATTAGGGAACTAGAAAATTGGTGTAGTGACGAGTTTGTCTTTTAAGGCCTCAAAGACATCTTGATAAGAGTCGGTCCAATAAAGTGTTCATTGTGTTTCAAAAATTCCTCTAAAGGTGTCATAATCCTTCCATATTCTTGGTGAATTTATGATAGTACCCTATATGTCCTAAAAAGGTATGAACTATGTACTGGGAAGTCAGTGCTGGTAGACAAAGAATGATAACCACCTTAGCGAGGTTTACCATAAGTCCATCTTTGCATATAATATGACCCAAAAGAACACCAAATGGTGTAGCAAAAAGACATTTCTTTAGATTAAGTGAAATTTGAAGCACTCAATAATGTGCAAGCATAAGCCTTAAATTATAACAATGGTCCTTTACTAGGCCATAGACTGTCCATTTATCCAAATAAATATGAAGGTATTTATGGATGAAGTCATTAAATGCCTCAATGACTATATGGGAGAGTATAACAAGTGTATTTTTTAACCCAAATGGCATGATGATATAGTCAAAAGATCCCCATTTGATAGAAAATGTAGTCTTAGGTCAAACCTCCTCAATGACCTAGACCTAATAGTACATTGAGAATCCATCTATAAAGTGTAAATTTCACCCCTAATGACACCTTCAAGGATTTGTTTTTCGAATGGCATTTGAAAAGGATCAGTAATACAAGAGGCATTAATTATATGATAGTCAACACAAATTCTAAAGTGCCCATATTTCTTTATACTTATAACCATTGGGCTAACCCACTCAGACTCATCAATTGGGGTTATCATGCCAGTACACAATATACTATCAATTCTCTCTTTCACCCATGCACATAAATTTGGGTTCATTTTGTACAGACATTTCCTGACTGGTTAGGCACCATCAATGAGTTTGATATGCATTTTCCCTAATGATGAATGAACACCTTTTATCTCAATATAACTCTTTGGAAAGACATCTTGGTTCTATTTTAACAATTCAAATATTTTTGAAACCTCTATATCAAACTAGTAATTACCCATAGTATATATCTTTGACTTTTCCTTCGTATTGATGTTGCGCTAGATAGTTTGAAGACGTTCAAAGTATGGGTGGTCTATATAAAGACTGGTATCATGAATATTTTGAGTGATATAGTTTTTAGGGACATCCAAATGATTTTTCAATCGGTCTGGTGGGTCAGACCCTTCACCTTCATCAACATGAAACACTTGTTTTTTATTCCCTTTGGGAATTTCTTCATGATGTGCTTGATTAAGGATAGTTTCTTGCATGGCATTGAACTACTCAGATGGGTCATTAAAGAGAACCAAACCTTCTTCTGTTACATCATTTATATGTTGCAGTTGATCTTCGATAGGACTAGGGTCACCAATAAATACTTTGTGCATGGCTTAAAGAGTGAGACACAAACCCATCCTTGGATATGAGTAAGACAATGTCAAGATCATGTTAATTTTTAACATATGCTAGAAATGGGTACCTAGATGTCATTTTTCATGAAAATACCATGTTATGGCCCATGTACGTAAGGTGTCATAAAAATCATGTACCCATAGGTACTCTAGAAAAAAGGATTATACATCCCTCCACATGGTTTCACAAGATTTTATGTGTGGTTCAAGTGGTTGGACTCCACTATAGCTAATTGTACCCCATACGTAGTTGTTATGATGAAATTGGTGATGTAAAGTAGAGCATACTTGATCCCAATGAAGAATTTTCTCATTATGGGTTCATCACCACCTTGTGGTCATGCCATCAAAAAGGTAAACTAGGGAATGTATATGATCAGCATCAGAGTCATAAAAGGCTTTGAGTCATTGGATAAAGTTATAGACTTCCATTTGTTGATTAAACTAAAGAGCTTCATCAAGTCTCTCTAATGGTGTAGCCATAACTAGTCCTTACATGAATTTTTTGGTAATAAGGTAAACAAATATGTGGCATTTATGGTATTGTTAAAGAACACTCTCATAATTGCTAATGACACTACACACTATTCTAGTGAGGTCATAGTCAATGTGGGCCCAATAATTAAAAGCATTACTTATAGTATCAAAAAGGGATTGTGTGTCCATCCATTGATAAATGCCATCAGGAGTAGGATCATGATGTTCACAATCTCTAGATGTGATGTTTTAAATGTGGTTAATATCTTCATCCATGCTAGCAAGTTATACATATGGGGGACCATGTGCTTTATCAAAAGGGATTATGATGTGTTGATCAACATTTTAAAAAAATGATGTAGTACTTTTTCAAACTTAATTCCACATGTTTTCATAACACCAAGGTTGACCCAATAGAGTTGTAAAATCATCAGCTTCAGCCAACTCCAAAACTTCAAAATCAGCTTTGAAAGGTACCCCAAGGATATTGATAGTTGTATTCTTAATAATGACAATTAGTAGAGCATGGGTTTTATTAGCCATAAATAAAGCATGAGGTAATGATTTTAATGTTGGGCTAGCCATTTTGTCCCATGCATCCTTTGTGAGGACATTGACCTTAGTGCTAGTGTTGACCAAAATATCTTGAATCACCCAACCATCGATGGTAGCATTCACCAGTATTTCCTTATCATCTTGAGGGATAGGAGGAACAAGAGTATTTTACCATCAAGCATGATTGAATTGATGATCTTCAGTTGGTCTAAACAAATGAGGTAAATCATTAGTTGGCTTTGGTACCTGATTCTTAAGCCAATTACTCAATTGTGGGAAAATATCTTCATCTAACATACACTTTCAAAGTTCTTAAAAATCATCTCACACCATGTTTTGAGGTTCCATGGCCTTTTGCATATCAGCACATTAGGCAGCTTCTCAATACTTAAAAAACTAAATTTCCCCTTGTAGATCTTGTACCCATATTATATTATACTAGAACATGTATTTTTGTTTCTAGACATTAAGATACTTCATTACATGAGGTTATTCATGTTATATCTTTGTAATAGGTGGAATAGATGTAGACTGAGACTGCCCTCCATTGCATGTAGTGATATTAACCTATTGAGTCATTAAAGTGATAAAGCATAGTCACCAATGAGGTTTCTCAATGTAAATCATAATAGCACCTTTTTCATTTCTTTCCTTAGTGATGGTTATGTACAAATCAGGGCATTCCTCTAATTGATGACCATTTTTACAAAAAGCACATGTTGGATAAACTAGATAATCTCATTGATAGTGATCTAGAGATCCACACTTATAACATGTTCATGGTGGAAAATGGCCACCTCTTCATCCCTGTCCTTGACCTCATCCATGATATCCACCATTATCTTGATTATTTGAGATAAATATTTGATACATTCCTCATACGCATGCCTCATGTAAATCATTGATTAGTCGATAGATATTTATGCCATAGGTACAAGCATCACCTATCTTGAAATATCTAAACACTTTATAATGTGTATCCTACTGTAAGAGAAGAATGTACATCGTGTGCTTCATGGCAAATTTCACATGACTACTTTAGTACAAAATAGATGTTCTTACAAGGGCAAGTGCTTCTATTATGACCTTTAGACTAACAATCGGTACATCAAAGACCATTATGAGTGTGATATGCATTATTTGTAGTTAGCTTCATTAATTATGATGCCATGGAAGCTATTTGAGCTTCCATAAAAGCATTGATCCTAGTGTCAATGTTGTCAATAGATTCAATGCAGAGGGCAACTTACAAGGTCTTATGTAGGCTGCTAAAGGTCCTTTGATAAATCATTCTTATAAAAAGAACCAACAAACCTCCCATGAACTACTAGGCATGTTGAGCAGCATTAATCTCAAATGAAAGCTTAGACAAGAGTTTTTTGAATCGTGCATCATACTCTCGTACACTTTCAGTGAGATCTTGTTTTATATTTGTTAGTGCATAAAAACTTTGTTGCTCAAATTTGGGAATCTCAAATTCTTGAATAAATTTCATCTTGAGCTGATCATAGTCACTGATCATAGTCAATTACCACTTATTGAGGGTTAAACTTATAATACCACTTGTGTGCTCTTTCCAGAAGTGTGGTTGCAAATTGTACGGCCTTTTGCTCAGAAGAAGTTATACCATGTACCCTCCAAATGAGTTCATACATATGAAAAATATCCATAGCATTCTCCAAACCCTAATATTTAGGTAAATGAAGCATCATTTCATAATAGATCTTTGGTAGTTGAGGTACTTATGATGGTGGCTATTGAGGAACCCCAACTCTTGTTCTTGAAGGTGAAATTCCATTTCCTTCTATTCTACCTTCTAGTCCTCCTCCCACACCTCTAGTAGTAGCACTCAAGATGTTAGGCATAGTAATAGGTTGATTAATAATACTTAGACTAGTACTCTACCCGCTATTAATGCTAGGTCCACCAGGCATACCAAGTTGGGCCATGAAATCTCCTTAAAAAGGAATAGAAATTATCAATTCACTATGAGTTAAAATTGGCTCAGCTATAATTTCTCTTATAAGATTAGTTTCTAACTCTACACTATCTATATCACAGTTATTTATGAATAAATCATCTTGATCAAAAACATGAGCATGCACTATGGTTGGGAAACTAGATTGGTTCAAATATGGTTCTTCAGTCTCTTCTATCCAGCAGTTTCTCCCTCATATGATAAAATTGGCATTGGTCACTATTCAAAAGTTGGTGAGTCCACCTTGTACCTTTCCAATTTCCTACAGATCCAAACAACACTTACCAAGTCCTCGCATTCCCTTCTTACTTTGCTTCTACCTATAATCCTCTATCGAGCTTCATCATATTTATGATTTTGTAATGCTCACTGACTAGATACTATTCCAAACCAAAAATTATTTACCAACACCTCTACATTCTCCTCCTAACTATGTAGCTCATGTAAATATGGTTGTATCCCTCCATAGGCAAAGTTTTGAGTCCTGAATCAATAAACAATATATTTACTTCTAGTGAGAAGTGTTTAATATACTGACCTTGTGGCTCTCAAAGAAACTGGAACTTGGATTCTTTAGGACAAGAGTAAATGGTTATAGCATATTCCAAGATATAGCTATTCAACACCCCTTTCCACCATATAAAATAGCCCATGTCCATGGTGTTCCCAAATGTGTTAAAGTTCTTTGACTTTTATTGTCCAAGTTTGCCTTCTTCCAAAATTTTGTGACTAATTTTGAGCATGAGCAGAGAGACGAGTATGCAAATGAATAGGTACTTCGATAAATAAGGTTTCATATAATGAGATATAAAGATGTTGTTCAACCCATGCATGTGTAAAAACTCCTAGTTCAAGATAGGGAATTATAAAATTATCCTTGACCTCAATAATCTATTGTTTAATGCTTTCAAGGGATGAGCATTCAATCATTTTCCATTATTATATAGCAAGCACTATGGGTCCTAGCAACATAACCAAAATGTTGGGCATTTTTCTATCAGGTTTTCCTTAAGGTGTTGTAGTGTCTAGTTCTAATAAGCTCACACACTAGATTTTCATGCAAGACTAACTTCTTGCATGCTCACCTAAAACATGCAGTAAGAAATCAGTTCTCGTGGGTTATGTTGCATAATAACACACTTGTCATATACTTGAGTTTGTTCATATATCTAATTCGTGATTACATAGAAAAGGAAATACATAATTGTGGACCTTATCTCATCAATGCAAAAAAACAAGAACATGAAGATAAGTGCCATGAATTTCAAAGTGTTGATTATGCAAGCTCATACAATGCATATTCTATAAATCTCATAGTCAATTCTAAGACACATATTACTCAATACAAACCCATTATTACTCAATGTTTTAACTATTAATCAACTGAATCATAACACCAAAAAATGATTATAACTTCCATAATTCTACTATTACGATAATTATTCATTACATAATACCAATATTTAGTCACCTTATACATCTCTACATAGGGGTATTTATATTTGTTTTTCCCTGACCAAGTAGTTAAATTATTGATTTCAATTAGGTAACTGGACAATGATATTTAGTAGACTATGAGTTGCGGTAGTCATTTACTTATTTTCTCCTAAGGACCCAGGCTTTTGTGCCTCATGTATTCTTGTTTAATATTATATCCTTACTACCAAATTTCCTTCTATATGTGGGCCAGTGTGAAATTCATGTGATTATTAAAGTCTAGTTTATCCTTGAGAATCGTTCCTCAACTATTTCCCACTTCCCTCATGCTCCCCAAGTCTTTCATTATTGTACTAAGTCTTATGCTCTTGGATTCTCCATAGTTATGTTTCATCTTTGACTGGTTCTTCTTGTGTTGTTATCTTCCACGTTGTTTTTCTCTTGTGTCATGCTAGTTCCATGCCATGGTCTTCCTGCACCATGTTCCTTTCATGCCGTTTTGGTTTTATACCAAAAACCAAAATACTTAGTCAAAATTTGGGGTCCAACATCACTGCTCTTAGAAATTAACCCAGTTATGGTTTGTTAGTGACTTCTTGAAATAAATGACACATAATTAACAAAAGTATTAAAAAACACTTGACTATCAAAACCAGTAAAACCCTCCTATTGATTATGTACTAAATTGACAAAGTTATATGCATTAGTGGAGCAATTCAGGTCTTTATTTAATACATGGGAGTTCACTTCATAACACATATGAGGAAATGCTTGGGGAAATGTTTCATTATAAAATGTGAATTGATCAATGGGTTAAATCATAGGCAAGTAGATTAAATGATTTTAAGGGTAAACACTTGATTAACCTAATGAGTAGGAGAATTTAATAATATGATCATGGAAAATTGTTTGTTCTTCAATGATGCAAGTTGCTTCATATGTCAATGCCAAGGATGTGAGAGTTAGAGGAGTCCTCCAAATAAATATATCATTAAGGGGAAACAATGTTCTAAGTTAAATCTATATGGCTACTACTTTTGTCTATATAAAAGGGTCAATCAACCTCATATATAGCTCATGAAAGCATTAGTTGAAACTACTCATAGACTCATTAGGTTCTCAATGGGCCATAGCAAACTAGTGGTATATGGTAGTAGGATCGATGGGCTCTCTAAAATTGCTTGGGAAAATTTTTCAAAAGCTACCCATATGGTTATACACCCATATGGAAGTCCAATGTACCAATTGTATGCATCTTTATCCAAATAATAAAGGAACAAGTGATAAGCCACATCTTTATGCTACATGTGAGTCCTAATGAGTCCTAATGATGGCATCTTTGAATGCCTAAATGTGTTTTTCTATTCAAAAAATACCACCATGCATGTACTTTGATAAAAATGAATTAGGATGTTTAGTTAGGTCATGAATGGGCCTTGAGACATTCACTAGGTAACTATGCCCACCTAGACATGCAAAGGCCATGGGATTAGCTAGGCAATGACTCAGGAGTGTTTTTAGCTTAAACTTTTCATGCAAGGTGCTTAAATTTCATATAGCTTAAACTTTTCATGCAAAGTGCTTTGATTTCATATTTAAGCCCTCCTTCTAGTGCTAAAATGTTTATGGGTCTATATACATGTCAACATAGGCATCGTTTGTTGGGTCTTGCCTCTCCTAAAAGGACATTTGTGTAAATAAATCTCCCTAAGGTCTTGGTTACTAGGTTTTGGTACATAGGGTAACTCAGTTGGCTCGTTATGACCATTCCAATTCAAGGGGCTTTGGTGAAACTGACTCTATATGATAACTTAAGCTATAGATACTATGAGACTCGGTTAGTCCACCACTAATATATTCTATAATGTTTAAATGGTGATGGAAAACATTCAACAATCATGATTTAACATTATAAGTGGATTGTTATTAGTCCTAAGCTGACACATTGATAAAAGAAAGAGCAAAGAAAAGGGAAAAAGGGAAAAAAAAGCCATGCTACAATAGAGATGAATTTGGAGTGTCTAATTGAATAAATCTTGTATAAACCAATCCTCAATTGAGTTATACCTAGCACAACTCTAGCTAAAGGACAATACAAGAGTCTGGGGAGAAGTTGTTGTGATCAAAGAGGAAAATAACCACAATAAAAATGTGCAAGGAATGGCCATTTGACTACATAATAATTTGAATATCAAGATGTTTCTTATTGATTAACAGTGGTGATACTTACAATATTCATTCAATTAGTAGCCTCACTTTCATAGTAATAAGAAAAGACTACTCTATGAAAGCATGAAAATGTTTGGCCAACTAACTATGGAAAACTAGACAGTCTGGCCCACTAATCTATTATAATCGAAAGGAGCCAACACTTTTTATAATATAGGAGCCGATATTATATAGACCTCCTAGTCCATGGAGCTCCTTTTTTAATTTTCATTTCCCACTATCAGGGTGGTTACAAGTAATCATCAATGTGTTTGGAGATGGTAGTTGATATTTTGATAAACATGCCAACTAAACCATGCCCTAACATGATATGAAGGTGTGCCCATGCTTTGCAGTTATAAGCCATGCCATTATCCTTTGATCATCAGTTGATTGCTTTGGTATCCACCATCCCATATAAAATTTTCCATTTATCACTTTCTCAATGATTTGGAGCAGTCTTGTGTATCTTCTTCATCATTGTAAACAAACCTTGACTTGACCCCTTTTCCTTATGCTTCATGATTTGTAGAATATCTTCCATCTGGGTTTATCTTTTTATGTTATACTTTGGATGAGGATTTAGATTCCCTGATGAGGACACGTATCCAAATTAATGACCCAAATTAAAATATGAACCCTATAAGATCAAACAAAATGGTTAAGCACACATCTTTTAAAAAAATGACAAGGCAAAAACATTTAAAAGATTTAATCATGAGTAAATGAGCCACAATTAATTTAAATCAAATATGAGAAATAAATGAAATATCTTTCCATTTATACATAGACATTCACATTAATAAGCCTTCAATTCAAACATAATCCCTCCCATATGAATAAAACACATACAGATCCACCATTAATTCAGATAGAGCCTTCTAAAATGGAACAAATTCATAATGAAGACTGCTCAGCTAATGAAAATTCATCATTTATTCAATCAACATTTTCCTTAGGCCTTTTTTAATTTTGATGTTTGGGATGACTATCAATTTTAAGTTCCTTAAGTGCCATGTGGAATGCCCTTATTTACCTAGAGGTTTAGGGTTTGTAGTTTGGTGGCAGGCAGATGCCCATCAAACTTAAACTCAAATGAAAGCTAACATCATCGAGGTTCCACATGATAACCCCTCATCAAGATGGATATTTGGTATGGTCTTTTGGAATTATAATACATTTCATCCCCTCAATAAATTGAACCTTTGAGCTCATTGCTTAAATTGGTTTAGTCTCTATGGTTTCAAGCTCCTGAGAAGTTGGCACATGGCCACAAGACTACTAGCCCATTTCCTGAGTCTTTTATTGATACAAGCTACTAGGCTCTCAAAAAATAACCACATGGCATCCTCTTGGGACCTCAGGGGCATAAAGCCTTTAGACTATTACTAAAGTCCCCATGGTCCTGGGCTCTCAAGAAATTTCCATGTGGTGACCTATCAAACCCTCACAACTATCAAACCTTTAAGCCTTTTGAATAACTCTTCATCAGCTAGTGTTATCGGGATCATGTCATGTAGCATGATTACAGTGCTCAGGGGAATTAAAAAGATTAGAAACCTTTGGATTTATAAGTTTTTTGGATTGTCTTGAGACTTCAAATCGATCTGATGACAACATGTGGAAAGGTTTGGGGGAATCAAAAGACTCAAGGCCTAGATTTGGAACAAATAGAAAAAGCCAAGGCATCGATCTTAGACTAAGTAGATATGGTTGACTCAACTCGATTGGTTTGAAACTGGTGTATTTTAAACTCTTTCAACTTGATTTGGTAGACTATGAGCTTGGTAGAGCTAGACTCAGGCAACACATCCTCAACATGAAGTGTCCCTTTGACCAAATGTAGAAACTTTCAAATTAATTAAGAAAAAGAGGGTCCCCATTTTCAAACAAAAAATGAGGCATGTTGTGCAAGCAAAAACAATACATAATATATCTAAAATGACATCCTTGTAATGGGATGAACAGTGTAGCAAG
Organism: Torreya grandis; assembly: GCA_037957365.1. Lineage (NCBI taxonomy): Eukaryota > Viridiplantae > Streptophyta > Pinopsida > Cupressales > Taxaceae > Torreya > Torreya grandis. The sequence continues at coordinate 1,629,110 of JARHVA010001697.1, forward strand.
TTCAAGATTGAACATTTAGCACTAATATCCTTAGATTTGGTGGTAAGATGGCATGGTGAGAGTGATTTTTTCATGCACTTCCTTTGGCACTTTATAGTAATAGGTAAAATATCATTGTAAACATCAGAAAAAGGGGTATGAAAAAATGTAGTGGATTTTTAATAAGTATATTTCAAACCCCTTATAGATTGAATTGATGTATCAATGCATGAGGCATAACAAGTAACAACCACCATAAGGTATTGCAACATGAAATAATTAATAGAGATATCCACAATAAACATGATTTTAGGAAAATAAACTTGATTCTTTACAAAAAAAATCTTTATGAAAAATTAAAAATCATTTTTTTCAAAAAATAGAAAACCCTAAGCCATTTAGGGTTTAGAGATCAAAGATCAGGTTCACCAAATTTTTAACCCTAAATTGGATGAAGATTCTAATATGGGTAGATAGGGTTAAGAGTATAGAAATGAATAAGCATTAGGGTGATAAATAGATCTATAGTAGGCCAATTAATCACAAAACTCATATAGTATATATACTAAATTTATTATGCTAAGATATACTAAAAATGGGAAGTACAACTATACTAAATATTGCAATGACAATGAAATCATATAGTTAGTTTTGATACTAATACAAATCTAGGTCTAGAACATGCATGAAGCAGACTAGAAGAATATTCTAGAATAATCACTAAATTATAAATTAAGTGCCTTTATAGTTACAGACACTTGCATCAACCTGCGATGGTTGCATCGATGCTACTATCTAGATCAGTCATAAGTACCCAATATAAAATAAATTTTGAAATAAGATGCAACCACTTAGATTCTTTTAGGTTTATCATCACCTTCACGTTGGTGCATTCAGATCTAGGTCATAAATTGTCACTCCTTGTCAAATGATAAAAACCTATTTCTTTATCTTCATAGTGGCTATAGGAAAAATAGTTTGGTGGGCACATGATGTCGATCTACCTTACTGACCAATCTATCAATGAACACTGCCTACATATCTAATACTTTGAATAAGGCCTCAAACTTATGTAGTTCTCCCCTACATGTTGGCTTGTGCGTGAATCATGTAATGTGTGATAAGTAAGTATAATAGTGACCTGATTTGTAACTTGGACAATATAGCACTCGGGTTACTCTTTAAGTAATTTAGACGTGTAGATGCATTGTCCCTATGATTGATATGGAAATAGGAGAAAATAGGGAAGCTTTGCTCAATTGAATGTTGTTTGGTATGAATATAGGTATGTCTTATGTGAGTAGTGAATGAGGAGTGATCATGCATATATACCACTCCCATCAGGGTAATATCTTGTATAATATCACTTAGGCTAACCATTAGGATACATTTAATTTGCAAATTATATAAATTTAGGGCACTTGGCATTAGCATCGAGTAAGGACACTTATGTAGACATAGGCATTTGACTGGGATGCAAGTGTTCGGGAAGTATGAAATTAGGTATAGGTCTAGAACTTGTAGATGTGTAAGATAGTTAGGTTTTAATCATTATCATCAAGATAAAAGGCCTAGGTCATCAACATAAGACTGCTCAAACTAAGAGAGAGGCCAAAGGGCACAAGAGAAAGCAAATGTGAGACGTGTGGAAGCAAGAAAGGTCTAGAATTGAAAATAATGACCAAGGTTTGATTTTTCCAAGTGTACAAGACTAAGGTTTGAATTCATAAATATCATCTAGATATTTCTACCACCATTGAGAGTTATAGACATAACTCATGATCAACTATAATAACCCAAGGATGATAAATAACTTGCAGGTTCATCTTTAGGTCTTGATACAAACCCTATGGTAATTGAAGAAGAAGAGGATAATAAAGTAGAAGATCCTCCAATAAATCAAACTAAAAACCTAATAGATAACAAGATCCTAAAGTCAGTTGGAGAGATTAAAGCAGTTCTTGGGATCTCTAGAGATTTAGGTGATCCATTTGTTAATGTGGTTCATTGACAAGGCTTGATCAAAAATGCCATTTTTCAATTCTTTGAAAAAAAGCATTCTTTTATAATCCCCACACTTACTCCTCAAAAAATTGCATCCCCTCAACCTTTTTTTAAAGAATTTAACTTGATTTCTTAACCTGCATCAAATGTTGTAACCCTGCTTCCATATTCTATTCTATAATCTGATACCAATCCTCTCAATCAAGATGAGGAAGATCTTGAGCCTCCAAAGAAAAATAAGGAAGATAAAAAGCCTATAGCATAGCAAGCCCTAACAATCCCATTTTTTTTGAGACTTAGATTCAGACTGAGTAAATACCTTAACAAGAGCCTCCTAGTATAGAAGTTCTAAATTGGTTGAACAAAGTAGTTAGGAAGAGGAATAATATAATTTAATAATAGGAGGTTGATTTTAGTACACTTATAACACCTACCCCTCATGCACCAAAGAAACATAGAATGGTTTATTGTATAATTAGGGATGAACATTGTGACATGTATGTAGAGGTTGTAGTTCCTCCTCTTGATAAATTCAAAGAGGAAGTTAGAATTAGTGATTACCAAATTTAAAAAATACACCTCGATAAGGCTACTCATGAAGGAATAAAATAAGATGTTTCAAAAATCAATGGTACCTTGTTCAAAAATTATGGCCAGGATAAAGTAACTAAAGATCAATTAAAGTAAAAGGTTGAGCAACTCTCATTGGTGGAAAAATTGGTTAATTTGATTTAATCACATCCACATGACTATGTATGTGATATCAAAACAATGAGAACATATGAGGAAATAGGGCACATGGTTAGGACCACCAAGGAATGGTCAGAGGAGTTTCTCCTTTAGGGGACCAAGTCAATAAGTGCAACCATTTTAATACATGAAGTAATTAAGAATGTGTTCAAGTATGCTAGGAAGAATGAGGGTATATACAGAAAAAAATTTAATAAGTGGAAATAATTTTTGTAAATTTTATAAGCTTTCTCAAGATCAAATCCAAACACCCTTTTTAGCATAAAAGTTTTTAACTCAGGAATGTCAGGGAGATCAAACCAAATTCTTAGGTGTTGTTAAATTATAGATTTGTATGTTAGAAAAATCCCTTGAAATTTTAAATAGTCTCAATGATTGGTATTAAATGTTACAGTTGATATACAAGAGGTAATCAAAAAACTTCTATGCTTATTTCTTAACAAATAAGTGGTGCTTCCAACAAAGACTACCATGAATAACTTCAAACAATTGATAGAGAAAGAGTTAAATCCTAGTTCCACCTTCAATTTTGAGTCTATTCAGAGGTTCATCAGATATCATAGCACTTTTTTTTTGGAATAAAAATGACTAAGATGGGGGGTGAATCAGTCTTCAAAAACTTTCTTATCAATTTCACTTAAGCACTCATAAACCATTCAAGTAAGCATAAACACCTATCCACATAAGCATGAAACATGTTAACACATCACATATGTGGGAAACCCTCAAGGGGAAGAAAACCCATTGATATCTAAAAATAGACTATATTCCTATAATATAAACACCAAATTTAGTGAAACATCAACTTCACATGGAGCACCAACCCCAACTAGCTAAGCACCAACCCAGCTAGGCTTTAACAAGCACCAAATTGCAAGGAGACACCAACCCCCTAGATGACTCAGCACCAACTAAGCCACCTGATTTCATTGATCATATTTATAACACCTTGTTTCTTAATTAACTAATGATGACCACTTTTTCATCTCTTCACCCTCTTATTCCTCTCAAACTTCCTTTTAGGCTTCTTCGCTCAACTAGCCCTTTTTATTGACTTGATTAGCTCATATGACCTTGATTTTCATACACATAACATCTGTCAAATATTCATCATATTTTATTAATTCTCTTTATATGATATACAAGACCTCCTTCCACTTACCAATACAATATTTCATTCGCTTTCTCTCTACACACTCTTACATGCTCATTAGGCCTAAAAATGCCTTCTATTTATACAAGCCTTTTGCTCATATCCCTCTTACTTATTCATACATATTTACACATTTGGATCACCCTTTTAATATATATTATAAAACATTTCATACATGAATCAATCATTGTAATAGGTCATCCATAACTTGAAATACCAAAACCTCTTTTAGGCCTTAAGGAAACCTAATTCAATTAGGCCTTCATTAGCACACATTACCCTTTGATCTCCTTGGAACACTTTCATACTCCACACACAAAAGGAACACTTCATATGCCAGTAAAATAGACCCATACTAATCTTATCTTATGTTTATGACACCTTTTAACTCCAACCACCACTTGAAGCACACTATTAGTATCGTTCACAATTAGGCCTTCGAACTTACAGAAAATATGTCTTGAACTACTAAGGATTAAGCACAAATTATATAAACACCCATGATAATAAATAATATATATATATATATATATAATATCCATAACCCTAACAAAATCACCACATGATTTATACTTCACAACTTGAGGAAAAAGGGATTAAACTCATCTCTCCAAATAGCCCACTCAAAACTGCCAAAACACATCAAAACCCAATCATGAACAATTTGATATTCAGCACTTGAAAGAACACTTCTCATGACTACTAATCCTTTCAAAATATCCTTTGACATCACTATACCATTATCAAATACAAAAGTCATAAGGTCTAATGTCAAATATTGGTCTTGCAAATTGATTTAATTATTTGAGGAATATTGGAGTTTTATCCTAATTTATTTAAGGGTCTGAGTTGATTAAATCGGTAAATAATATTGCAATAATTTAGATACTAATTTGTATAATTTAATTGTATTTTTAACCTTTATATAAATATAAATAAATATGAAGAAAATAAAACTTAGCTAAAAATTGAATGAAACGACTGAGACAGGGTCTAGAATTTGTTGTGCAGGACTGGGATAGTGTCACCAATTAGGATATAGATTTTATTTTATGAAAGGATAAAAGCACCAAAATTGGACACCTTGGGGTCTAGATATATATTCCTCTTCTATCGTTGTTGTCTTATAGACCTAAGTGTTTTGGGTTTTGTTCATTGTCCTTGTGTGAGCCTGCCTATGAAATTTTGACTGCTAAAGGTCTATAGAACTCCTTATAGAGATGATTTGGTCTTTAAACCCTAGACTTCATTATGCTTTGATCAATATTGAGAAAAAGGGTGGTTTAGTGTGTGTAAGATGCATTGAACATGTATCCACATCCATTGTGTGGGCATACTACCTACATACCAATACTTCGAAGAGGGATCAAGCCATATGTAGTTTTCCCACTTCATGTGCTTTGCGCAATAGTGTTATGAAAATGATAAAATGCTAAATTAGGTGTGTTTGAGGTGGCTAAGGACTGATGTAAGGATTTGGATGTGCTTATAGTTGCATTGGATGGCTATATGCAGAGAATAAAGAAGTTTGCCTCAATGGTCTTGCTTGTATTATTGCTTGCTTTTGTAATGGGATTTTATAGAGATATATTGGTCATGGGTTGAATGTATTCATGCTAGGCTAACAAGAAGAAGGATAGGAACTAAAAGGAAGTGACTATTGGAGCTAAAAATGTAATTAGACAAGAGCATCAAAAATGGACACCCTAGGTTTGGCACTATAGTCCAAGTTGGGCACTATTATTCTATAGGTACGAGACCTAGAGGATTGAATTATCATAGTAAATGTACCATGTCTGAGCTAGAATCAGGTCTTAAAAGTCTACAAATGACTGAGAATAAGAAAAAATGTGTCTAGAAGGGTCATGAGAGCATGCAATAGGAACCTATAGATTGGGTGTCACAAGCCACACCCAAGATACCAATTTTCACATTTTATATGACTACTTTGCCCTTACTTTATTCTCATGATGAAGGAAAGTGAAATACTAGGATAAAATAAAAATAGAAAACATACCTGAACTTACTTGCAAGGGTGAAGCCCTTGTGTGATGTTGGGTGTGCATAGAGAGAGCATGTTGTGAAGTGTAAATCTATAAGAGAAAATTAGGAGTAGATCAGTTCTTACTAGATATGTTATATCTAAAATAATAATGTACAAAGCTGGGTAAAAGAGAGAGGAAAAGAAAGGAATGAATACACCGCACTAGGTATGCGAACCAATATAAAACTTATTGTGATGCTGAGTGATGCTGAGTATATGTTGAATGATGTTGTACCAAGATTAATATCATAAATAGAGCTAAGTGCTCAATTTCTTGAGGGTGGATCAAGAATGCAGATGTAGGCCCATTGGTTCCATCATCACCCACTAAATGAAGCTACATAATCATGCATGTTCTAATCAATGTTTGGACTGTGTGTCCAATCCCTCTGAATAGGTGGCTTAAGAATACAAAGGATATTTTGTCCTTTGGCACTATCATTTCCCTATGAATTGAAGCTATGAACTAATACTAGTATGAATGTATGTTGTATGAGATGGTTCTTGAAGCCCATGAATACTCTAAAATATGATAATGTGGTGTGGATAGCTGAATGTGTGTTGGAAAGTAGGCCACTCTTGGCCACTCCAAAAAGGTGGAGATTAGGCTTGTATGAAAGCCACTCCAAAATTGGGCAATAGACTTATATGGAATCCACTCAGAAATGATGCCAACCACCTATAGATGGAATAAAGCATGCAACTACTAAGAATACCTAGGTAATGTACTAAACTCAGAAAGAAAAGAAGTCAAATGTATCGTGCACATTTCCCCCAATCACTAGTGTCTAAAAAATGGATTATGATTTGGAAGCTATACCAACTACCTAATTCTAAAAATGAAAGTGAGAGCCATCATGCCATGCATGATTCCCCTTATGTCTTGATTCTTTGAGAAAAATTATACTGAAACTACTAATTCTGAACTAAACTATTGTTGATAAAATTGTAACTATACTTACTTTTTTATCTATTTTTGGAAAATTTGGTTTTTTTGTTGTTTGGATAGGAGCATCAAAATTGGACACCCTACTATCTGGTGTTGTATTCCAATCTTGGCACTCTTGTTTTGTGTTGATTCTAAAGACTATTATATAGTTGTCACTATCTACCTGGTCTATTCTACCTGGTTTACAGTTTGGATATTATTTTGGGTGTTCTAAAAGCTAATTTTTTGACCAGTAGGAGATCTGATCTTTGTGATAAAACCCTTGTCTATTTCCCCCTCTTCTGAGAGTAGGAATGAAGACCTTACAATGAATATCCTCAAAATAAAGAGCCCTACAAGTGTGTTATGTGACGAGAATACATGATATAGTAATGATAATTGACAAGATATCTCAAGATATAACATGGTTTGTAATGGAGATTGTTAGATAAACAAGGGTATGCCTAGATAGATATAACAATGTAATAGCATGTGCAATATAATGAACTAGAACTAAAATTATGGTTAGTTTTTAGTTGTTAGTTGTCAAGGAGGGATGGAGCATGGTGTCCATCATGGCATCCAAGAAAGTAAACAAGCAAACAAACACGTAAGGCAAGAAGCAATAAGCATACAAAAGTGGCTAAGGGGCCAAGCAAACAAGCGACATGGGCACATGTCACTCAAACTAGAAATCAAGCATACAAGGCATATTCAAATTCCACATACACATATAATTGGAAACAAGCAAGATTGGCATGAGGGTCACAATCACATAGAAGATTACAAGCAAAGGACATTGGCAAATGTCATAAGGCACACAAAAGAATATAAGCAAAGGACATTGGAAAATGTCCTAAGGCACATACAAGAGACCAAATAGGAACTAATAAATGTAATCACATCTAGTTATGCAAAGCAAGAAAACAAAGCATGTAATAAACTGGAAATACAATCGCATCTAATTAATCAAAGCAAGAAGTGAAAGTATGTAAGACATGTAGTATAAGACTAGGTATATGCTAAGAAATACACAATTGTTATATACTAGTGAGTGCTGATAGAATAATCTATGTAAGCTAGTAAGTAATGTACATTAACATGATAACTAGAGTGTGTAGTGTAGAAATGACATAACCTGGATGGTGTAGTCATGTAGAAGATGCCCCGATTGGTAGAGAAGTCAATGCATGTCTCAAGTGCAGAAGTAGGATGCCCCCTTAATGGGTAGAGTGAAGCAATGAAGGATCTATAGGTCACTACACACACTCAAAAAAGATCAAGTGAAGAATGGTAATGTAGATAAATCAATGAACAATAGCGTAGAATAGAAAAATGTAAGTCTACCATAGTAGTAAAAATATAAAGCATGGATAATGCAAACAATTGAAATGTTTTTGTATGTTTGAATTATTTGAATGTTTTTGGTATTTTGGAATATTTGTTATATGCAATCAATCATGAGGAGACTATGTATAAGAAAGACTGAGAAGTTATATACAAGTAAGCAAAAAGAAACTATGTATAATTAATTGAAAGGAAGCTATATACAAGTAATTTAAAATAAGGAATATGCACACAATAATGTAAAAGACTAGGCTAGAGGGGGTAAAGGATCTAAGGATGGAGCTCTCTAGGGATGGAGATGGAAGAAGGGATCATGACCATCATCAAATGCATCAAGATCATCATCATAAGTATCATCATATGCCACAGATTTTGTATGCATGGTGGTTATCTCCTTAGGTGTCAGTAAGATCTGTGTTCTTTGTGTAGTTGGAGATCTATCACTCATAATTGTGTCATTTTATCGACAAGAAACTGAAGGTTTTTCTAGTGGTTAAGATGTTGATTCTCCTCTAAGATGTTTAGCTCTAAAAGTGGATGGATTTGGTGGATTTGGTGGAAGTGGTGAAGCTAGTGCTAGTGGTGATGTAATTTGAATAATACCCTAACCTCTAATTTATCCAATCTCTATTGTAAAGTTGTACATGAATTTGTATCATGGCCTGTGATCATGTGAAAAAGACAAAATGGGTGACCATCTTATCATGATAACCTGCTAATAGATCTGTATTATATTGTAAGTAGTGTGATTAATCCATGATCAAGTAACATATGTAGTATAATCTATGGTTGATGTTGTGTGCTACCTACCTGAATCTGAATGACTGGCTCTATATCCATAGAGGTAACCATGTGAACTATATATGCAAAGTGACCTATATGTGGCCTTGAATTTGGATTATATCATAAGAGTGTAGTGTGAGATGCTAAGAGTGATTTAGGATGTGTAATGAGAGTTCTAGAGTCATCTTAATACTGTTTTGGGCCAATTAGTGTAAAGCTCAATCCACACAAATAGTCATTTATGAGTGAGGGTGTCATATCATCATCTGAAGTAGCCTAGAAATATGTATCAACATCATGTATATATGGTAACTCAAAATTTACCACAAAGAGTAACTGTGATATGAGAGTCTCATTAACTATAGTAGTAGTAGACGATGGTGTTGTGAGAGTATCTATAACTATCAAATTAATTGTAACTGTCAGAGGAGTTATATCTATAGAATTAATTGGTACTATTAGAAATATTATCAATGATTGCATAATTATAACAAGTGTAGGAACTATCACTGATGGAGTAGCTAGAATGGTTGAAGCTGTTATGGTTGGTTGAGTATATAGAGTTGAGGACACAATTGTAAGTGGAGGAGTGCAAAATGTAATAATCTCTCTAACCTCATATGTATGTATCTAATCAAGAGAAATGTAATGAGGTGGTGACTAAACTATGATATGAGGTGTCCCATCTAGGGAAATTGTAAAAGATGAATCTGTAATTCCATAATATCTAAATGGTTGATTATCTATTGGGCATGTGTATAGGTATTCTTCATGAAGAAACTTAACACATCGATGAAGAATAGAAGGAACTACACCCATAACATGTATCCAAGGTCATCCAACCAAAATATTATAGTGAAGAGGACCTGGCATGACCTGAAATTGTGTAGAGAGTGTTTTGGGCCTGACCATGATATCCAAAGCAATGGTGTTCAATGTCTATCATGGTATATCATCAAACCCTCTAATATTCTTATATGGTTTTTCAATGGATGCCATGTTTATGCCCATGGTCTATAAGAATGTAATATTACATATATTGAGTCTAGAACCACCATCAACTAGAACTCTCTTAACTACATTGGTTTTGACTTGAGCTTGTAGGACCAATGGTAAATTTTGATCAATAACTATCTGGGATGGCATGTCCTCACGATCAAAATAAATAGAATCTTCTATAGTTTTAATTTGTTAAACACTAATTGAAAATAAGAAGGCTCTGAATCAATGGGCATAGAAGTTTTAGTGAGTGCCTAATAAAGAATGTCCTTAAACACATTGGCTTTCTGAAGTAGTTCTAACATGTAAATCTTAGTTGGTGTGTTTCATAACTAATCAGTAATATCATATGCCTTATTTAGATATGCCTGTGTGGGTGGGTTAGGCCTAGAACGAGAAGGAATAGGAGGGTGGTGGGGCTCTTTATTAGGTGAGGGAGGCATGGTAGCACGATCAGTAACAACTCTAACCACATTATCTACTATTTGTATAGTACTAGTAGTATATACGGGAGGAGAGAAAAGATAATTGATAGGTTGAGGTGATTGAGGGACAAAGGGTGTCAACTGGGCTCTTTGGCGATGAGTAGTGACTGGGGGAAGGTTAAAATGGACCATGAAACATAACTTGACATGGAATAAAGGCTCTAAACGAGGAGAGGCAAGAGGAATATTAACATGTTTAACAATAACTCTCTTAATATCATCCCATATTATGAAAAGTAAGCATCCAATGCAAAGAATGAATCTTTGTACTAACATATGGTAAACTCTATCATTCATGTACATGATAAGACCTAGTATGGTCTCCTTATTATTTGCAAGAAATGTGTGTGAATAAGTGAGATCCATTTTTGTTTTTTATGTAGAATCTGATTTCTAGATTCAAGGTGAAAGCAAACAAAGGGACCTAGTATATGCAACTAGGTTTTAAAAAATGATATTTTTTAAAATTTACTAAGGAATTTTAAAATTTAATGTGAATTTTCAATTTAAATATGCAAGTAAAAAAATCAAAAAATTATCAGAAAATCCTTGATTTAAAGGGACCTAGTATATGCAACTAGGGTTTGGAAGAAAATAAATTTTTTTTAAATTACTATAAATTTTTAAAAATTAAAAGTTAATTTTTGATTAAAAATATGCCAAAAAATCAAAAAAATATTGCAAAAATCAGCAATGAATTTACCCTAGATTTTTAGGGTTTTTATACACAAACAAAGTAAGTCAGGTTCACCAAATGATTTAACTGTTTTGAAAATATTGAAGTCTTATTTTTAATTTAGTTAAGGGTCTGAGTTGACTAAATCAGTAAATAATATTGCAATAATTTAGTTACTGATTTGTATAATTTAATTATATTCTTAACCTTTCTATAAATACCAATAAATATGAAGAAAATAAGACAGCTAAAAATCAAATGAAACGGTTAAGACGGGGTCTGGAATTTGTTGTGGAAGACTAGGACAGTGTCACAAATCAAGATCTGGCTTTCATTTTGTGAAAACATAGGAACATCGAAATAGGACACCCTAGGGTCTAATGCTATAATCCTCTTCTATTATTATTGTCCTAAATACCTGAGTTTTTGAGTTTTGTTCATTGTCCATGTGTGAGCCTGTCTATGAAATTTTGATTGTTGAAGGTCTAAGAAACTCCTTGTAGAGTTGATTTAGTCTTCAAACCCTAGACTTTATTATGCTTTGATCAATCTTGAGAAAGAATGGGGGTTAATGTGTGTAAGATGTACTAAACATGTATCCACACCCCTTATATGGGCACATTGCCTACATACCAAAACTATGAAGAGGTATCAATCCATATGTAGTTCTCCTACTTGATGTGCTTTGTGCAATAGTGTTATGAAGATGCAAAAATGCTAAACTAAGTGTGCTTGAGGTGGCTAGGGACTGGTGTGAGGATTTGGATGTGCTTGTAGCTATATTGGATGGTTGTATGCATGGAATAGGGAAGTTTGCCTCAATGGTCTTACTTGTATTCTTGCTTGTTTTTGTAATATTTGTCAATCTCTTCTAAATGAACTTTTAATGGGATTTTATAGAGATATGATGGTCATGGGTCAAATGTATTCATGTTAGGCCGACAAGAAGAAAGATAGGAACCATAAAGAAGTGATTGTTGGAGCTAAAAAGGTAATCATATAGGAGTAATGAAAATGGACACCCTAGGGTCTGACACTATAGTCCGAATTGGGTGTTATTTCCCTACAAGTGCGAGACCTAGGGGGATGGAATTATCACAACAAATGTAGCCAGGTTGAGCTAGAATCAGGTCTTGAAAGTCTATAGATAATTGGAAATAAGCAAAAAGGTGTCTAGAAGGGTCATGAGAGCATGTAATAGGGACTTATGGGTTGGGTGTCACAAACCACACTTAAACTACCAATTTTCACATTTTATATGACTACACAAATAAATCTTTTGACCTCAGTACACATCATCAAACTAGAACCAGACAAGCCATTTTTGCTTCAACATTTCAACCACTTTCATTGACTTCCAAGATTTAAAAAATAATGAGCACTAATTTAAAGTCACAAAAAACACCATTTTCATTAGGTATTTAAAATTAGGGCATAGAGCTTCAAACCCATCATTGCAACTTGCTTACCTAGAATTGCCAGTTTACCTCAAAGTATAGTCAAGATTACTAAGACCTTCAACACCTATGCAAACATATTCAATGACTTATAATGCATGTCTATGATCTTATGAGATCATTATACCATTATTATATAAAAATATAATATGGTTAAATGGAAATATTGGTCTTGCAGACCAATCTCATAACCTCACTGTACACAGACCTCACTGAGCCAGACAAGTCATCTTGTGAGCAAATTTTTCACTATAACCACTGACCTCCAAAAATTATACCAAATAGACCATGTCTTATAATTCTTGAACAACATATCCATGAACTTGGTTTCATCCCTATTTCATGATAACACATCCCTAATCATCTTCTCACTATTGCCTAGGTTTCTCACTATTTCCACCATTAGGCATGTTAGCAATTGGCCAACTTGGATGACTGGTTTAACACTCTTAAGGGATAGAACATATCTAGAAACCACTATGGACATAAAATGTAAGTCTCAACATTATTCATCTTATTATTTTCATACTTTGACTTGGTCAATTCTGACTGCTACAACAAATCTCTAAGAAACTAGCACTTTCCTGTAGGATCTACTAACACACCTAATAACTCAATCACACCTAGAGGTGCTTGAGAGAGTTGACTGTAAGATCCAATATTTTTTCTAGTCATTTAAGACCATTCTAAGTTTATTTTAATAAGATCTTTTATATCAGGTCATTTTTAGGGTTTTAGAGAGGGTTAACACTATTTCTAGTGTTAATGATTGTTCATAAAGGACTACCCCTCATTTCTATATCGAATGCCTGGAGATCTTAGCTATGACCCTTATCCATCTCTCTTTGATATCTCAAGTTTCCATGTAGAGGTTCCACATGATAATGAAAACCTAAAAGTTCTTTTAAAGTTTGCATGCCTTCATTTTGTGTACTCGAGAGACCTCAAAACCATTTTTCATGCTTTTTATTGCAAACCATGACCTCAAACTTTGTGAACTTGTTGAAGATAACATATCATATCTATGAAAACACTTACCTATCCATAATTTTCTTGGAAATATAACTTTATACCCCATTATACTTACATTCTCTCTCTACACCATAGTCTTCATACTTACTAGGCCTTGAACTATCCTTCATGCCTTTTTTCTCCATGCTCTCAACACCACAATGTCATGAAAAACTCTCATTCCATACAACCTCTCTCATGCTTAAACATAGCCAAACATCCTTCATATGTCTTGACAATAGCTTGTGATGCCTAATTAGGATAGCTAGGGTCTAAACATGGTTTAGGTGTAAACTAGGTCTAAATGTCCTACCCCTGTAGGCTCACCCTAAGACTCTCATGAGTGATCCAATGCTTCACATATATTTTAAATCAATTCCATACAACCTTTTATGCCTCTTTTCATCCATCTGACCAAGCCACCATGCTCAAACCTTCTCACTATGACTTTGCATGCCATGATTAGTGTCATGACTAGGCTTCTCAAGTACTTAACACTTGATAACTAACCTTGAAACACTCATTAATGCTTCTAAACCTTTCTCACATACATTATATGTTCCTCAAATGATTTCATAACTTTTCACATACCTCTTCATGCTCACCATGCACATGTTCATGATATGACTATGTTTGGTATGACTAGGCTTCTCAAGACACCTTGTGATTAAGGATTAACACTCAAACATGCTTACCTTATACTCACCAGACAACACTCTCACACCAATGCAACAATATCTTTTTGATCAACATGTTCTCATGATCTCATGCATATGTAGAGCCTCATAACCATGCTTCATTGCTTGTTTGATCATCAAACCTCTTTGTGACAAAACTGACAATCATCAAGTTGACCTGAATCATGACAATGAACTTGACATCAACCAATATAAGTATCATTAGGTTGCCTTCAAATTATCTCAAAAGAGAGACATTAGGTTTCCTTAAAATTCTCTCAAAGACCACTCAACATACATCTTCACCAGAGGCACCTTGACATCAATGATATCAACCTGAACAATAATGACAACATTTCTCAACAAAATCCCTCTTTGTCATTGATGGTAAAAATTTCTTCAAATCTCTCCCAATCTGGTTAATCCTTTCTCCACCTTTGACATTCATGACAAAGGATCTTCTACAAACTACCATCTAGAATCACACCTTCTTGAAATAAAAGCTTAATACATAAAATATGAAGCATTACTAGACCATGCTCCCCATTACTTCATGCATACCACCTTCAAATGAAATCAGATCCCAAGACCACTCACCTTATCCTTGACATGAATGATATGACACAAATATTTGATCACACACTAGGCCTCCATATTCTTTTCATCAATTTAACTTGGAGCTTATGAATAACCTAAATAGTTCCCCCTCAATTCAAGCACCCACCATGCTTATGTTAATAGAATAGTGTATCCATGAAGCCTAATGGATTCACTCCTTTCATAGGGCACTAAAACAACATAAATTCAAGAGATTCTTGGATCTCTATTATCTCACAAGACTGAATATCTTTTAGGATCCTATCAAGATTGATTAGTCTCTTTCGCTTGACCTCTTCATCATCTGTCTGGTCAATAATTTGAGCTGATAATTAGCATTCATGAATTGATTTCTCATCTAAAATATGTTATACCAAAACAAATAGTCCACTTGAGCTTGTAGACTGATCATGACTCACCTTTACTATCTTTATTTTCCATACATTCATTTTCCTTCTCTCTTGCACTCTAGGAGTTTCAAACCTCTTATTTTCACTTGATGGCTTCTACCTCTATTAGGACAAAATATTACAATATGTACCATATTATGATAGTTATATCAAATAATCTTATACATACCTATTGATTGATGATTCCTTTCATAATCCCATGTATATTCATTTTTAGAGAGTCTTCTACACTCTCTTGCTCTATGACCAAATTGATTGCATGTATAACAATAACCATTGAATGAATTAACATACCTCATAGATTATGTTGTCTAATTGGTCATTTCATGTTGACCTTCGTGTCCTCATTAGATTTCTCCTTGACTTGAGATGCCTCCTTTTGATCTTCTTTAAAACTAAGATCTGTCTTATCACTTGCATACTTCTAACTACTCAAGACATCATCTAAAGCCTTAGTGCTTTTTTTAAACTTCACAAAGGTCTTCAACTTGCTAGATTCTTGATCCAACTCAGCTTTCAAGGATTCCATCTTAGTTCCATACTTAGTGCATTTTTCCTCTTTAGATTTTAAGCTAGTAGTGACTATTTCCATCTGTGTTTCAATCTGATTGATGATCTCATCATACTCATTGGATGTGTTACTTAGTCTCTCCTCAAAAAAACCACTTTTCTCTTAATAGTCCTTAACTAATGATCTTATCTTGTGATTCTTTCTTCTTTAGAACTTCAACTCCTCTAGAGCACTCACCGATTCTAACTCAAGGTTTACTTCAACCTCTTCTTCATATAATTCTTGTTCAATCATAAGGTCTTTCCCATTTGAATAACCCTCATTATCTATCTCTATAGCCATGAATAAGGTTTCATTGTTGTCATGTTCATGTTCATTATTGTCATCATCACTCTTAGATGTGCTTGTGTCACTTACATCAGATGCTTTATTATCCTCTTTGGTATAGAAACTTATCTTATTCTTGAATAATCCTTTCCTACCATCATACTTCCTAAAATCTTTCTTATTTTTGTCAGGATTATAGACCTTCTTATCATCTCCATGAAGTTCATCATGGTCAATCTTATCCTTGTTAAGACACTTGGATGCAAAGTGACCCATCTTACCATAGTTAAAACATTTGAAGGCAACTTACCCTTGTACTTACCAAAACCAAACCTCAATTTCCTTTCAAACATGGCTATTAGTTTATCATAGTCAACATTAAATCATTCCTCATTCTTGACCTTCTTGCCTTTTGACTTCTTCTCAACATTGGATGTTGCTTCCTTCTTGGGTGCTTGACCTTCATTTGTTCTCATCTCATAAGCATTCAAGATGCCATGAAGCCCATCTATTTCCAGTTTGTCCAAATCTTGTATCTCTTCTATTGAAGACACCTTAGAATCAAACTTAGTAGTTAGTGATATCAATACCTTTTGAACAATAGTATACTCTTTCACATCTTCTCTCAATCCTCTAATTACATGTTGACACCATGGATTTGCACCTGGGGCAAGAGGCCGAGCTCCTGCCTTTCCACACGCAATAATGGAAACTCCCCTCTCACCTGTGGGACCGGCGAAGCTGGAGGGGAGAGTCTCTAGATGAGGGCTAGCTCCCTCTGATGTATCTGTTAGGCCCTGGTTTCTCTTAATGCTAAAAAATAAAATGAAAAAAGGGGAGGGATGAAAAGGGAGAGAGAGATGCTGAAAAATAGAACCTAAGCCTAAAAAAGAAAAAGGTGATACACCAAAAAAGTTTGATCCACTCAGACCAGAACATACACTTTTCACCAGGAAGAAGCGCCCATACACTTCATTTGAAGTCAAAGAACTCTTTTGTGTCAGTGAGTCAGGGGTTCGTAGAGATATAGAGAGGAAGGAACTATCAAAGGTGTTCTGAGACACACTTTGATAGCCTATTCATAGGCACCTACACTCCTCTAGGAACACTTCTGGCAAACCTGCAAAAGAGAAACTCAGAATGCACTAGACATGTTGGAGTCATTCTGTGAAAAGCATCAAAGACAATGACTTAACACAAAAGAAAACATAGACATATGCGTGAATGCAAGTCCAGATGGAGGTAAAAAATGCTAAGTCTTAGTTGAAGGTAAAATCTGGCAGAATTCTGCCTTACAAGCCCGACAGATTTTGGGGCAGAGTTTTGCCTTAAGGCTGAGAGTGGATGATCCCTTCTCCAAAGAGAAGTTTACAATATATATAAAGAGGAAGAGAACTTGGTGCTTCCTGGGAAAGATTTTGACACCCTTTTTTACCAGTGACCCATGTGCATTCTGAACCTTGGGAAGAGAAAGCCATTGTTACTAACGCAATTCTTCTAGAAGAGGCCTACTGGAACCATGATGTACAATCATCAAAATTGACTTTGGCATTCAAAAATTAATGTAAAAACATGGCCACCCCTCTTTTTTGAAAATAGAGTACAGTTTGTCCCCTCATCAATGCCAACTAGAGAAAATAGGTTGCATCGCTCGTCTGGCAATAACTCACCTTCCCTTTGCCACTTGGATGCTTTATCTTTTTTGGTCCTTGTCTTCTTCCTGCTCTTTCAGCCCTCAGGGGTGATCTTCTAGTGGGTCACTGCATTCCTTGGGCTATTTTCATGGTTGGCACTCAGGTAGTTCAAAAGCAAACAGCTATTTCACTACGTTAATTTTGACGTTCGCATAGCCGTCACCCAACGGTGAGTTCATCTCCTTAAATCTGATGGCTTTTGGGACATCACCATCCTTGGAAAAATCCGTCAGGTCCTTTGGCGGGCTTCTCTATGGGTTTTTCACTTTGGGCTTTTCCTGTAGACAAAAGGTCTGCAAGAATTATTCCAGTCTTTGTCCCTTCATTTTTGGCTCTTTCTTTCGGCCCCTTTTGGTGGCTTCTATGCTTCAGGACCTTTGGCTGTCCTGTCGGGTGGCGACCTTCCTCTAAATTCCTTCAGGATTTTGTTTGAAGGAATTCCTTTGAACAAAAAGTCTGAAGAAATTTAGAGCCTTGAGTGTTTTTCGCATTCTTTAAAACCTTCAGCTGCCTTTGAAAACTCTCTCTGCCCTCTGCAAGGGCTTTTAGACCTTGAACTGCCCTCCGCAAGGGCTTTTGGAACTTTGGCTGTGGGACGCTCCTTTGAACCAAGCTGTTGAACCGACCCATTGAACCAAAAATGGTTTAATAGGTTAATGGTTCAATCAGTTCAACGCTGCACGCCGAGCCCATTGAACCAACTCATTAAACCAACTTGTTGAACCGGTTCAACGATTCAATGCTACGCATCGAGCCCATTGAACCAAGCGATTGGACCAAGTGGTTGAACCAAGTGATGAACCATTTGTTTGAACCTGCTAATGAACCAAGGCTGATGAACTTGCCGATTGAACCAAGGCATTGAACTTGCCGATTGAACCAGTGATAGCGTTGAACTTGAAGCCACTTGAACTTAAACATTGAACCAAGTGCCGATTGAACCAGCGAATGAACCAATGTGTTGAGCCCAAGCCGATTGAACCAAGCTGAGGCGTTGAACTTGAGCAATGAACCAAAGCTCGATGGACTTGTGTAACTCAAAATTAACTGGCTCTGAATAGCAAGGGAAGAAGGGGACTAATTTTGCCCTATTGGGCAAAAAATGGTCAACAAATTGGTGACTCCCAAGGGAAGCATGCTTGCTATGCTTAAAGACCAGTTGCCTTATAGTCCATTGGGTGTAGAGTTAGATGCAGCTTGAATAAAGATCAGCAATAGCCCCAAAAGATCCAAGAATGAAACATGAAGCTTTTTACCTTAGACGAAAGGGAAAACACACACAAGACTAAAAACACTACTTGTGCAAACTACACTTAGGGAAAGCAGGAAAGAAACTGAAAGTAAACTACTATATGCAGCTAACCAAGAATGTTTGCCTCCCTCCTGGATCAAAGGGAAAATTTCTTAAGTCCCCTTCTTAGCAAGAAGACTTATGGTGCTAGATAAGTGGCTGAATGAAAAGGAGAGCTGGTGACCTGCTCCTCTTCCCTATCACCTAAGGTGGCTTACATCCGAGTGGATCAAATTCGAACATGCTTCCAACATATACGCACTCTATTTATTCCTAAAATCTTGTTGATTGATGGTCCTTCATGTTGGTGCATTTTACCAAGAAATCAATGGTTGTTGGCCCATCACCATAAGCCCTTTGATACATATACCTCCCTTGCAGTGCATCATGGTCCGACCCATTTCCTTCTGCGTCATTGAAGACTCTGTCAGACTCATCCTCTACTTCCTCTTGGCCTTCTTGAAGAAGGGTGATAGTTGTGATGTCTAAAATGGAATCACAAAATGATTGTTCATCCTAGAGAATGTCACCTCTCTATTCAAAGCTTTCTTCTTCAAGGCCTTCCTCAAGGAAGACAAACCTCTCCTTTTCCTCCTCAAAGATCAGGATCTCTAGATGTTCAAAGATATTCTCCTGATCCTCCTCTAACCCAATCTCTTCAGCATAGTCATCCTCCTCATCGAAGCAACAAGGAAGTTCATCAAACAAAGGGGGAGAGAGCTCACCATGCTTATGTCCCCCTTTGTATTGCTGGAACATCTACATGTATGTGTGACCTGAGTCTTTTCCATTGTTGATGAGGTCTTCACAAGGAGCATCAATGATGATTTCTTCTTTGTTGTCACTCATGATAGCCTCTTGGGAAACTACAGATTGGGCTTCTACTCCTCACTCATCTCCTGAAGAACAAGTTCCTCCTTAAGAAGGGGTGAAGTGGAAAACACATGTGGAAGAGGAGGCAATCCTTGAGCTAGAATCGAATGATTCTCCTCCTTCCACTTGGCTAGCACTTCATCAATATCAGGTGTGACCTGATAGCTCTCCTGAAAGTGTGTAGATGGGGTGTGTTCAGACATAGAATGTGCCATTGGGTCTGAACCATCCATTACATGTTGGTTGAGGATTCTCTCTTTGGATTCCATCTCTGCAATTCTCCTGGCGATATCCTCTTGGAAAAGCCTTTCTCGGAGGTCACCAGCATTATCATGAGTAGGGGTAGCCCCATCTTCTTTAAGGTTTTGAAAAAAACCTTCCTTTTCCTCCTTCCTGCCCCATGATTCTATGATTTTTTCCCAGTTTAGGATCTATGAATTCAAATTTTGCTCCTGTGAATAGGCAGCAACTTTGTTTTCTCCAAGGTCCTGGGGCTCCTCCACAAGGTCTAGAAGTTCAATCTCTCTTTCATGAAGCAATGTCATCTTAGCCTCTAAATCTTCAATTTGCTTGGCTAGATTATCCTAAAAGAGTCATTCTTGGAGGTCACCATCATCATCCTCTTCAAGGCTCTAGGTTGGTTCTTGGTATTCCTTCCTCCAACTCAAAATCTGCACATCACGTTGAAAGACTTGGGGAGGTTGAGGAATGCTAGGAAGAGATTGTTGATGCACCGAAAGAGTCTCTAGAAGAGGGACGTGTTGGCTCGTGGTATTCCCCCCAATGGAAGATTCACAATATAAGGAATTGAGAAGATTGATCTCCATGGGGGTTGCTTTAATGCCCTTTGATGTTAGAAAGCCAGGCGCACAGGATTGAGAGCAGATGCATCAGATGAACTGGAGTGAGCAAGTGCCATCTGATAGAAAGGTTTTGGTGTACAAGAGGGGGCTTTCTTTAGGATAGGAGGGGGTGTGCAAGACTGACTACCTTGAATGAATGGATTCCTTCATTTTGCTACCTCCTCCTCCATGGATTGCAAGGCCTCAACCTGCCTGAATAAACATGCCTCTTTATACATCAGCTCCTGCTAATAATCATACTACTCATCCAGTCTGTCGATTTCCATTACCTACTTATCAAACTCTAGCACCACCTCCCTTATCATTGAAGGGAAACTAAGAGAGCTGCTTGAGGTGATTGCATGAAAATTCTGAGTCTGATCGAAGTCATATGAAGGAATACAAGGTCCATGATCTTGTGTAAAGGAATTATACATACAAAAAGTGATTTCTAATGGCACCGACTAATTAACCAGTTGATTCAACTTAGAGTCACCATTGGTGTTGATGCAAAAGCCTCCAAAGGCTGGTTGGTTGAAGAACACACCAAAAATTCTTCAACTCTTTGGATAAAACTTGTCCTAGTTGGTCCCAACAAGTGTGCCAAAACTATTGACGTCATGGATTTGCACTTGGGGCAGGAGGCCGAGCTCCTGCCTTTCCACACACAATAATGGAAACTCCCCTCTCACCTGTGGGACCAGTGAAGCTGGAGGGCAGAGTCTCTAGATGAAGGCTAGATCCCTCTGATGTATCTGTTAGGCCCTGGTTTCTCCTACTGCTAACAAATAAAATGAAAAAAGGGGGGGATGAAAAGGGAGAGAAAGATGCTAAAAAATAGAACCTAAGCCTAAAAAAGTAAAAGGTGATACACCAAAAAAGTTTGATCCACTCAGACCCGAACATACACTTTTCACTAGGAAGAAGCGCCCATACACTTCATCTGAAGTCAGAGAACTCTTTTGTGTTAGTGAGTCAGGGGTCTATGGAGATACAGCGAGGAAGGAACTATCAAAGGTGTTTTGAGACACACTTTGATAGCCTATTCACAGGCACCTACACTCCTCTAGGGACACTTCTGGCAAACCTGCAAAAGAGAAACTCACAATGCACTAGACATGCTGGAGTCATTCTGTGAAAAGCATCAAAGACAATGACTTAACATAAAAGAAAACATAGACATATGCATGAATGCAAGTCCAGATGGAGGTAAAAAATGCTAAGTATTGGTTGAAGGTAAAATCTGGCAAAGTTCTGCCTTACAAGCCTGAGAGATTCTGGGGCAGAGTTTTGCCTTAAGGCTAAGAGTAGATGATCCCTACTCAAAAGAGAAGTTTACAATATACAAAAAGAGGAAGAGAACTTGGCACTTCCTGGGAAGATTTTGGTGCCCTTTTCTGCCAGTGGCCCATGTGCGTTCTGAACCTTGGGAAGAGGAAGCCACTGTTACTGACATCATTCTTCTATAAGAGGCCTATTGGAACCATGCTGTACAATCACTAAAATTAACTTTGGTGTTCAGACATTAATGTAAGAACATCACTGCCCCTCTTTTTTACAAACAGACTGTAGTTTGTCCCCTCATCAATGCCAACTGGAGAAAATAGGCTTCACCACTCGTCTGGCAATAACTCGCCTTCCCTTTGCCACTTAGATGCTTTGTCTTTTCTTCTCCTTGTCTTTTCCCTGCTCTTTCAGCCCTCGGGGGTGATCTTTTGGTGGGACGTTGCATTCCTTGGGCTCTTTTCATGGTTGGCGCTCAGGCAGTTCAAAAGTAAACAATTATTTCACTGCGTTTTGACGTTCGCATAGCCATCACCCAACGGCTAGTCCATCTACTTGAATTTGATGGCTTTCGAGACGTCACCGTCTTTGGCAAAATCCATCGGGTCCTTTGGCGGGCTTCTCTACGGGTTTTTTGCTTCGGGCTTTTCCTACAGACAAAAGGTTCACAAGAATTATCCCGATCTTTGTCCCTTCATTTCTGGCTCTTTCTTTCGGCCCCTTTATGTGGCTTTTGTGCTTCAGGCCCTTTGGCTTTCCTGTCGGGTGGCGGCATTCCTTCGAATTCCTTTGGGATTTTATCTGAATGAATTCCTTCAGACAAAAAGTCTGAAGAAATTTGGAGCCTTGAGTCTTTTCTGCATTCTTTAAAACCTTTGGTTGCCTTTGAAAACTCTCTCTACCCTCTGTAAGGGCTTTTGGACCTTGAACTTCCCTCTGTAAGGGCTTTTGTACCTTTAGTTGTGGGATGCTCCTTTGAACCAAGCCATTGAACTGACCCATTGAACCAAAAATGCCTCAACAGTTCAATGCTGCACGCTGAGCCCATTAAACCAACTCATTGAACTAGTTCAACAGTTTAATGCTATGCGTCGAGCCTGTTGAACTGAGTAATTAGACCAAGTGGTTGAACCAAGTGATGAACTGTTTGTTTGAACCTGTTGATGAACCAAGGCCGATGAACTTGTCGATTGAACCAAGGCATTGAACCTACCGATTGAACCAGTGATAGCGTTGAACTTGAAGCCACTTGAACTTAAATGTTGAACCAAGTACCGATTGAACCAGTGAATGAACCAGTGTGTTGAGCCTAGGCTGATTGAACCAAGTTGAAGCGTTGAACTTGAGCGATGAACCAAAGCTCGATGGACTTGTGCAACCTAAAATTGACTGGCTCTGAATAGCAAGGGAAGAAGGGGACCAATTTTGGCCTGTTGGGCAAAAAATGGTCAACATGACATTGGCAACTTCATTATCCTTCAACAGGTAGGATGCAATGGTTTCATATTCATTCATATTTAGACTTTCAAACTATCTCCTGTGGGTCTGTAATTTGGCCATCTTCACCTTGTTGTCTATTTCATAGACAATCTTCAATTTATCCCATATCACCTTGGATGACTCATAGTGAATCACCTTCATAAAATCTTCCTATGATAAGCCACATAAAATTTCATTCATTACATTGGAATTGCTCTCACTTTCCTTCTTGCTCGTTGCATCAGAGGTGGAGTGTATCTAGAGGTAGAGTATATCCATCCACAATTGACTACCATATGTCATGGCCCATTGACATTAGATATTTCCTTACTATAATTCTCTAAAATGTATAATTATTTCCATTGAATAATGAAACCTTACAAGTAGAGAAACCACCTTGAGCTTGTTGACTACCCATCCTCACTTCTAGGATCTCTTTTAGGCTATTAAGTCTATTTTAAAGGACTTGATCTGATACCAAATGCTGGAATCAAAATGACTAAGTGGGGGGGTGGGGGGTGGCGGGGAGGGTGAGTCAATCTTCCAAAACTTTCTTATCAATTTCACTTAAGCAATCAGGAACCATTTAAACAAGCATATAGATATAGAAAGTATAAGCACATATTCACATAAGCATGAAACACATGAACACATCACATATATGGGAAACCTTTAATGAGAATAAAATATACTAATATCTAAAAATTTAATATAGTATTATAATACAAAGACCAAATTTAGTGAAGCACTAACTTCACATGGAGCACCAACCCTAAGTAGTTAAGCACCAACCCAGCTAGGCTTTAACAAGCACCAAGTTGTAAGGAGGCACCAACCCTCTAGATGACTTGGCACTAACTCAGTAACCCTATTTCTTTGATCACATTTAGAGAACCTTGTTTCTCAACTAATTTATTATTACCACCACTTCATATCTTCACCCTCTTATTCTTCTCAAACTGCCTTCTAAGCTTCTTCACTCAACTAACCCTCTTATTGACTTGATTAGGTCATATGACCTTGATTTTCATACATAGAACCTTTTTAAAATATTAATAATAGTTTATATATTCTCATTATATGGTCTAAAATACCTTCTTATTCTTCCCAATATACTATTTCATTTGCTTGCTCTCTACACACTCTTACATGCTTATTAGGCCTAAAATTGCCTTGTATTTATACAAGCCTTTTGATCATATCCCTCTAGGTCAGCCATACATACTTGAACACTTATATTAAAGTTTAAATAGGTATTATAATGTGTTTCAAACATGAACAAATCATTAAAATAGGTCATCCATAACTTGAAAGACCAAAACCTCTTTTAGGCCTTAAGGAAACCTAATTCAATTAGGACTTCATTAATACACATTACCCTTTGATCTCCATGGAACACTTTCATACTCTAAACATGGAAGGAAAACTTCATATGCCACTAAAATAGACCTATAATAAGGCTATTTTAGGTCCATGACACCTTTTAACTCCAACCACCACTTGAAGCACACTATTAGTACTATTCACAATTAGGCCTATGGACCTATCGAAAGTTTGTCTTGAACTAATGAGGATTAATCAAAAATTAGATAAAAACATATGGTAATAAATAAAATATACAAAAGATAAATTAAATTAAAAACATCACCATGTGTTTTATACTTAAAAACTTAAGGCAAAAGGGCTTGAACTTATCTCTGCAAATAGCGCACTTAGAATTGCCAAAACACTCCAAAACCCAGTCATGAACAATTTGATCTTCAACACCTAAAATAACACTTCTAATGACTAATAATAATTTAAAAATATAATTTTACATCTCTATGCCATTATAAAATACAAAATTCACAAGGTCTAATGTCAAATATTGGTCTTGAAAATTAATCTTTTGACCTTAGTACACACAGTCAAACCAGAACCAGACAAGCCATTTTGGCTTCAACATTTCAACCACTTTAACTGAATTCCAAGATTTCCCAAATCATTATCAATAATTTAAATTCATAAAAAAAACACCATTTTCATTATATATTTAAACTTATGGCATAGATCCTCAAACCCATCACTACAACTTGCTTACTTAGAACTACCAATTTACTCCAAAGCATAATCAACATGACTAAGACATTTAACAACTGTGCAAACATATTAAATGACTTTTGATGCATGTATATGATCATATGAGTTCATTATAACATTATTATATATAAATATAATATGGTTAAATTTAAATATTGGTCTTGCAGACCAATCTCATAACCTCACTGTACACAGACCTCACTGAGACAGACAAGTCATCTTGTGAGTAACTTTTTCACTATAACCACTAACCTCCAAAACTTATACCAAACATGATAATGTATTAAAATTCATTAAAAACATATCTATGCACTTGTTTTCATTAATATTTTATGATAAAACATCCCTAATCATCTTCTCATTATTGCCTAGGTTTCTCATTGTTTCCACCATTAGGCATATTAGCAATTGGCCAACTTGGATGATCAATTTAACACTCTTAAGGGATAGAACCTATCTAGAAACCAATATGGACATCAAATAAAAGTATCAACATTATCCATCCAATTATTTTCATACTTTGACTTTTTCAACTCTGATTGCTACATCAAATCTTTGAGAAACTAACACTTTCCTATAGGATCTACTCACACACTCGACAACTCAATCACACCTAGAGGTGCCTAGGAGAGTTGACTACAAGATCCAATAGTTTTTATATTAATTTGAGACCATTATAGGCTATTCTAAATAATATATTTTACATTAGATCATTTTTAAGGTTTTAGAAAAGGTTAACATTGTTTTTGGTTGATTAAACTTATTTGGGAATAATGGAGTTTTATTCTTGTTTAGATTTATAAATCAGTATAAAATATAGCAATAAACACAATCCTAATTTATGAAATTATTTATCTTAATAAAATTTATGAAAATATCAAAAAATAATAATAAATATAACTTAGCTATAAAATAGACTGAGATGGTTGATATAGAGGTTGAAAATGACTGTGCAATACTGGGAATGTTTCATAAACCTGAATCTAGATTTCATTGGGCAAAAGGATAGGAGCACAAAAAAGTGGATGCTTTGGTGTTTGAAATTGTTGTCCATTCCTACCACCATTTTCCAAACTTATCACAAATACCTAAAACTTTATGGGTAGTTGTGGTGTGCCTATGAAAAATTGAGCATTGATTGTCGATAAAACTCACTGTAGAGCTGATTTTGTCGTCAAACCCTAACCCTCCATCATGATTGATAAAATGATAATTGAGACACTTGAAAAGTATGGGGGTTAATGTGAAATATGTACTAAATTTTCAATCCACACCCCTTTTATGAGCATGTTTCCTACATATCGATACTCCAAAGAGGGATCAAGACATATGTAGTTCTCCCACCTAATGTGCTTTGTGCAATAGTGTGATGCAGATGCAAATGCTAAATTGATAGTGTTTGAGGTGGATAGATATTATGAGGATTTGAGTAGGTTTGCAGCTATGTTGTTTGATTTTGTGCAAATAATAGGGAAGTTTTCCTTAGTGATTTGTTTATATTCTTCCTTGCTTTGTAAGTTTGGTCACCTCCTTTATAAATGAACTTTGAGTGGGATTTTATAGGGATCAATTCATTATGGATCAAATGTATTCATGCTAGGCTAACCTAATTAATGATAAGGACTAGATGAAAATTATCTTTATGGCTCAAAGTACAAATGGATAGGACCACCAAAAAAGAGACACTTCTTTATGGGGTGTTATAGTCCAAATGGGGTGCTCCTATCCTATAGGATCAACACCTAGGGGAACTAGATTGGCATGGGGAATACTATCTAGCTGAGGTGAAATGACCATTAAAAATGTTTTGGATGAATGGAAATGAGCAAAAAGGTCTCTATAAGGGTTACAAGAGCATGCAAAAAGGACCTATGGATGGGGTGTCGTAAGCCACATTCAAACTACCAGTTTGGACATTTTATATGACGACACTGGTGTTAATAATTACTCATAAAGGACTACCCCTCATTTCAAAAACTAATGCCTAGATATCTTAGCTATGACTCTTCCCATATATTATTAACAACTCAAGTTCCCATGCAAAGGTTACATGTGCTAATGAACACCTGAAAGTCCTAGGGTTTGCATGTCTTCATTATGTGTACTCGAGAGACCTCTGAACCACTTTTCATGATTTTTATTGCAAACCATGACCTCAAACTTTTTCAACATGCTTTAGACAACATATCATACCTATAAAAACACTTAACTACCCATACTATCCTTGGAAATATAACCTCATACCCCATTAGGCTTATATTCTCTCTCTACACCATAGTCTTCATACCTTATTAGGCCTTCAACTATCCTTCATGCCTTCTTCCATGATCTCAACACCTCGATGTCATGTTCAAAACCTCACTCTCATGCCATAAAACCTATTTCATGCTTAAACACAGCCAAATATCCTTCATATGTCTTGATAATAGCTCATGATGCATCATTAGGTTAGGTAGGGTCTAGAGATGGTCTAGGTGCAGACTAGGTTTGAAGGTCCTACACCTGTAGGTTCACCCTGAGATTATTATGAGTGATCCAATGCCTCACATACATATTCAAGCAACCCCATATAACATCTTATACCTTTGTGCATCCATCTTACCATGCCACCATGCTCAAACCTTCTCATTAAGATTTTGCATGCCATGACTAGTGTTGTGACTAGGCTTCTCAAGCACTTGAAACTTGATAACTAACCTTGAAACACTCCTTAGTGCTTATACACCTTTTTCACATGCCTTACATTCTCCTCAAATGATGTCATACCTCTGCACATACCTCTCATGCTCACCATGTACATGCTCATGATATGACTAGGCTTCTCAAGATACCGTGTACTCAAGGATTAACACTCAAACATGCTTATCTTGTACTCACTAGATAGCATTCTCACATAATTAAAACAATCTATTTCTAATCAACATGCTCTCACGACCTCATGGAGACCTAGATCCTCATAACCATGCTTCACTGTTTACTTAATAATCAAACCTCTTTGTGACAATACTGACAATCATCAAGCTGACCTGAATCATGACATTGAACTTGACATCAACCAATAGAAGAATCATTAGGTTGCCTTTAAATTCTCTCTCAACTAAGAGACATTAAGTTGCCTTCAAATTCTCTCAAAGACCACTCACCATACATATTTACCAAATGTATATTGACATCAATGAAAACATTTCTTAATATTTTAATAAAATGGAAAAAGATTTGAAGAAGTTTTGACATACTCCACATCAAATGATAAATCTTTAGGTCAAAGGAAAAATCAATAATATTCATTTAGATGGTCTAGATGAAGACAGTTAAAGTGACAATAAATTTATTTGATGATTATCAAAAAAGACTTAAGAATGAAAAGTAGAAGGAAGTTCAGATCATTTATGATGAAAGAAATAGTGAGAAGGTGGCATAAGAGGTTCTCAAATTTACAGTTTCTAAAAGTATATTTTAATACATCCTCTTTTACAGTTTTGAAAACTGTGTTTTTGCGTAGCCACTTTTATAGTTTCTAAGTTATGTTGTGTGCACTTTAAAAATGTCAAATTTTCAATAAAAGTGCAACTAATTATACTTTTATAAAAGTGTGTACTAAGTCAAAGGGAATATTTATTCTACCTTCTAACTTATAAATAGAGCCTTGCATACCATTCCAAAAAGAATTTTTAGCTTTGTACAGTTTTAGAAAGATACAAGATTTTGGAGAGAAGAAAGGGAAAAGAAAAAACTTTGTGTTGTTCTCAAAAATTAATAAAACAAGATCATTGCAAGGCTTTGTGCCTCTTGTGTCATTTTGAATGAATGTTCTTATTTCATCGATTCATTTTGTTAGTTTCTATACTTTTTTTCAAGCAAAATACTTATGGTTAAATAATCATTTTTATCTTTATCTCAAGAAAGTGAAATATAATTGAAATTTGCCTTTGTTCATTTATTCAAGTTATTTACTTATTTATTATTATATATCTAACATTGCTTTCAGTTTTTCCTCCATCTAACACTCCTTAAAATCCTTTTCTCCGCACATTCAAACCCCCCCTAAAAAAAATAAAAAATGTATATTTGTAAATAGTCTTTGTTTTTAGTTTTGTTTTGCTTTCAATAAAATTAGACCCAAATATTAATAGAGTAAGGAATATGTCCCATAACACTATTGTCTATTATAAGCAAACTTTGTTCATTAAAAAAAATTCAACCAACAGGTTGATCTTAGATTGCCTAGATGCACTAGGGTACTTATGTATTTATAGACATTAAATTCAAATTTAGATGCACTGACATCATAACGGTCATATCATAGCTTGGAATTACACCCCTATGAGAGATTTATTTAGGCTCCCTCACTTCCAGCTACAAGCATGGGGACAACCTCAAGATGTGGGTATCTTATGGTGAGGTTGAACCTCTAGGCTCTTTTATGAGGCTAGTTCCTCAGGTGCTTCACTTCAGCTCTTGATCTCACACTAAAATCTACTATTAGCTAAGGAAAAGGGGTAGGAAGATGACTAAAAATAAATCTAAGCTAAGGGAGGTGATGAACCAAAAAGAAGTGATCCACTTGGTCTGGGAAAAGAGCCAACTACTAATGAACCCAAATAGGACACAGGCTATTCTAGTTCTATCTCAAGGCCATAGGCATGGAGCTTTTGTATGGAGGTTGAAGGGAAGCCTTACACTTTGAAGGATAAAAAAATAGGTATATGAGAGACATTATAAATTGGTAACACTTCAAAGAGAGCTTGACACACAAATACTTCACGCAATCCTTCACAAAACTGAAAGGATCAAAATCAAGGTTTCATAAAAAATCGTAGGTGATGAATGAAAATCATACATTCTACAAAAGAAACCAAATGTGTACACTTATTTTAACTAGAAAAATAAAAGTCTTCCTTATATTGCTTTAAATGAGTCTTTTACAAAGTGATTTATGTAGAGTAATTCTATCGCCAATCCAGGGATGATTTGCTTGGCTCCAAGGCCTTTATTTTTATAGAAAAGGGGGAAGAGAGAAGGGGAAGAAAGAAGAAGTCACTGATGGTTGTAAATTTAATGTTGTACTTCCTTGTTGTCCCTAAATGCACTGCTCAGGATCACTAAACAATCCTCTCAAACCCCTCCTATCTTTAAGATTTTCTTTTGGCACATCTAAAAAGCCATGTTGCATTTAAACATCAATCCTGATTGTGGGGAGTGGACTATGGCTGATGAGAGCCTTTATAATTTCTAGCTACCAGCCGCTTGGACTCTCAT
The DNA here is from genome assembly GCA_037957365.1 of Torreya grandis. Taxonomy (NCBI): domain Eukaryota; kingdom Viridiplantae; phylum Streptophyta; class Pinopsida; order Cupressales; family Taxaceae; genus Torreya; species Torreya grandis. The sequence goes on from JARHVA010001697.1 coordinate 1,660,049, forward strand.
GTGCTCATTGTTCATCCTTGTGCCATTTGTCCTTTACCAATTGGTCTTTTCTACTCTAGATTATGCCATATGGCAGCCTTTCACTCGTTACATCATGATTCTCATGTTGCTAGACCAAGCTTAAGTCAAGCACTTGAAGAATCTTGATTTACTATATGTAGAGTAATTCGGGTTCTCTGATATCTCCAACTTTAGACTTTCCCAGATATTTAACTTATAAAGCCTTTTAAGTAAAGTACTTGGAGGAACCCGATTTACTCTATGTAGAGTAATTTAGGTTCTCTAAGCTTACTTTGAACCTATCCATCTTGAAGTCGTCTCACTTTATTGTTTCTAGGCCTTAAGACTTCAGGGTTTTCAAACCCAATCACTTCCAATGGCTAGTTGATTATCCTGATTTTGATGTCCATTGGCCCGTCATTTCCTTTGGACACTTGATCTTGGGCTTCCTTCTTCTCAGGCCTTTCTGCCGCGGCTCTTGCTCAGATTTTATTTCAAAGGAATTCCTTCAGCTTTTTCTTTCTCTCTTGAAGGAATTTCTTTGAACAATTTATCTGAAGGAATTCCTTTTGACTTTTTGTACGAAGCTTATTTCTTATTCTCTTCCTTCAAAAATTACCCTCTGAATTTTTCAAAATGGACTTTCCCGAAGGGTGAGAGACCCTTCGAGCTTCTTGTATGTCCATTTGGACTTTTGTAAATAATCTTCCTAAAGGGAAAGATACCCTTCAGGAATTTTGAAATGGTCCTTCTGATGGTTAACATACCCATCGATAAAATTGTAACTATCCACTAGGAAAAGGAAAAGCCCTTTGGATTTATGAAAGTGACCCTCAAAAAAGTTGATTGGTCTTTTCGAAATGTTGAAAAGATCCCTTTTGCCTTAAAAAGTCCCTTTGGCATTTTTGAAAATGCCCTTCAAATTTTTTGAAGTGGACTTGTCCCTTGAACCCTAAAAGCACTATTTTTCAAGAGCAAATCATGTTTTTCAAGCCCTTTTATTTATTTCAGGCATCTGACTACTCACAACTTATGAAGTAATCAAGTAGTGCTCCTTGGAAAACCCAAAATACACTATCCATGAGTATATTAGGTTTGTAAACCTGAACTACTTCTGCTTATAAAATGTTTAGAAGTCAAGCACTGCTAGAAACTTGATTTGCATTGTGCCCTTAGAAACCCAAAGTTGTCACTGCTAGAAAACCTGAAGTCCTAAAGATTTGCCATTTTCTTGCTTGAAAGCTCTATTTTTCATACTTAGGCAAATTTTGATATGTGGACCAAAAATGGGCAACATTTATGGTAACTCATAGGGAAGCATGCTTGTTATGCTTGAGAACACAGAGCATTTGCTTCATTTAATCCATTGGGCATGGAGTCATTGCTTTTATACGAAGCTAGCTCTATCTAGAAATTTCCCTTGAAGCAATAAGAATAACCAAAATGAAACAAATTGTGCCCAAGGAACTTAGGGAAGGGAACACACACAACTGAAACAAATGTGCATAAGGCACTTACAAAAAAACATGAAAAACTATACAAAAGGTACAATATATACAATGACTGTAGACTCCTTTAATATCAAGTCTTTAGATGAATTCCATTGACTGGGATGGGTAATACCTCCCCATCCAGTTGGGAAAACTAAAAGGCATTATGTTGTTTGCATTCATGGATCATATAAGGGCCACTTCACAAGCTGTCAAACTTGGTATGGTTACCCGGTTTGGCCTTGTCTAAGTCCCATTTGAGAACCAACTTTCCCTCCTTGAAAGTCCTTATTGTAGCTCTCTTATCAAAAGCCTTTTTGACTTGAGCTTGATGTGCCTCTAGCATCTTCATTGCAAGGTCCCTTATCTCTTCAAGCTCTGTGAGTTCTACCAATCTCACGTTCATGGGTTCATCTTCCAGTAGCTCCAGTTGATGGGTAAGTTATAATGTGAGTAGCTCAAGAAAAATTGGTAACTTGGCCCCCCTTCCATATACTAGAACATATGGAGAATTACCAATAGCAACTTTAGGAGTTACTTGATCAGCCCATAAGGTAGTCTTCAACTTGGTGTGTCACGTCCACTGATTCTCCTCCATGGTCCTTTTGATGATCCTTAGCAATTTTTTATTTGAGGACTTAGCCAGCCCGTTACCCTAAAGATAATAATTTCAGGAAGTGCTAAGGTAGATGCCCATCTTGAGGGCCCATTCACTTGTTTTCAAACCAAGGAAAGCCAATGCATTATCAAATATGATAGTGGATGGAACACCAAACCTGGTCATAATACTATCATAGAAATTTAAGACTACACTTTCATTGGCTTCCTTCAATGCAATGGCTTCCACCCACCTACTAAAGTAATCAATTGCAGTAAGCACCCACTTATGCCCTGCACTTGATTGGGGGTTGATTACTCTAATGAAGTCTAAACCCCACTGCATGAATGGTTCCTCCACTTAAATCGTGTTGAGATGGAAAGTCATTAGCTTTTGCTTACCCATGAAGAAACCACATTCCTGACACCTCCTCACCCATGCATAAACATCCTTGAAATGGTTAGGCTAGTCAAAGCCATCCCTCATTATATTTATTGTAGTAGTCCTTGGAGTAAAATGACCTCTTGTAGGCCCATCATGGAAATGCTATAAAATATTGGCTACTTGATCATCATCTACGCACCTTAGGAGCACTCTATTGAGGTTTCTTTTGAACTCATCTTCCTAATGTAACAAGTAAGCAATTTGCTTGTCACTCTCAAAAACATGCCAATGGGGCTCATTATATGGCATTGATGGCCTCACCACCACCTTGACATGTGGTTGAACCTTGGTTTCCTTCAGCTCACTTGGAATGTCAAACTAAGCTCCCACGGTTGCCAGCTTGTCAGCATGTTGGTTCTAATTTCTTGGGACAATTTGAATGTCAAAGGCCTCAAAATCTTTAATTAGGTCCCACACTTGATTTTTGTAAGACCTCATCAAGGAATTCTTTTTAACGTTCAGGCCTTTGACTTGGTTTACTATGAGCTTGTTGTCCCCAAAAACTTGCAGCATATTGATTCCTCTTTTATTAGCCCATTAAAGGCCACAAATCAAGCCTTCATATTATGTTGCATTTGAAGAGAAACTAAAATGGAACCTGTAGGAAGAGAAAAGCTTATTACCTGAGGGTGAAATCAACATTGCCCCAACATGTGCACCATTTTTTCCCCTTCATCAATCAAAGAACAACTTCTATAAACCATTAGGGTCTTCTTTAGGGCTAATAAGGGAAGGCATGGGTTGATTCTCTTTATACAGTAGATAGACACCCATGTCTCTTTCCTCAACACCTTCCAAAGGGTTGAAAATTTTGTTATAACCCCATAGCTCATCCAAGAATAAGTCTAGAACTTTTTTAGGATGAGTGTTCAACTCCTGACCAATTGTAAACTCATCCTCATCAAGGAATGTACAATTAAGGTTTACGATATCTAGCTAATGGGGTTCAATGTGGAATTGTGCCCTGGGTTCAGCTTTGATTGAGACCTTAGTCCCATACCTTGTTATCAACACCAAGACAATCTACTATAAAGTAACCTCTAATATTGGTTGTGAACTCTATTAAGGTGTGGAGCTAAAAGCTTCACCAAAGGAGCATTTTGCAAAGTTGCAGGTTTACACAGTCACCGGCGTCGGTCAGGGGCGACCGACGTCGGTCAAGAGCAGACCAGGAGATGCTGGCATTGGTCATTGATCGGCTGACATTGGTCACAGGCAAACAGACAGGAACCGATGTCGGTTACTTGTGTGTCCAAAAAGCTATTTCTGTGGACAGAACAGATTGTTTGCATGTTAGGATTAAGTGATAGTCTTAAGTTCGCATCTCTATTTTAAGTAAGACTGTTTAGAGCCCTTGATTAGGAGGTGCATCTGATGGCTGTAGTTGTATGCTCATGTTTCCTAATTATTATATAATATGATAGATCTTCATAACTTATTGTATTGTAGAATGTTGAACAATACAGAATTGTATATGTGAATCATTCCAGGTTGTTGGAGTTGATTGTAATTGAGAGAGAAAGCTCTTGAGGGAAAGAGATCTAGAGAGAGATCTGTACATCTGAGAGAGGTGTGGAAGAAAAGAAGTTTCTTCAATTGTATTCCTTCTGTAAAGAGTTTAATATAAGTTTTCAGGGTGGTTTCTTGTATCTCTTCTTCTTGCTATATTTCTTATTCTAGTTACTTATCATTCTGATTTAATTCCATGTTTATTGCTTTCATAGTGTAATCAACATTGTTGGTTGATCCCCAACAAGTGGTATCAGAGCTCAGGTTGACTAACAAGTGTTTCAGATCTGGTTAGTGTGTATTGATTATAGGGTACTCACAGGGGTTTCTGCAGAGATTTCTGTTTGAGTGGGAGAAGCAATGGCAGAAGAAAGTAAACTGAGAATAGAGAAGTTTAATGGCAAAAATTATCAACATTAGAGAATGCAGATAGAAGATTATCTGTATCAGAAAGATATATACTTACTATTAGGTGGGATTGCAAAGAAGCCCACAGATATGGAAGATGAAGAATGAAAAGTTCTTGATAGAAAGGCTCTGGGGTCTATAAGACTGAGTCTGGCATCTACTGTGATATCTAATCTATCACAGGCAAAGTCTATGGTAGAGTTAATGACTACTTTAGCAAATTTGTATGAAAAACCCTCAGCTTTTAATAAGGTATATCTTATGAAGTAGTTATTTAATTTGTGTATGCAGGAAGGTGGATCTGTATCTAATCATCTAAATGATTTCCATGGAATTGTAAATCAATTAAGTTTAGTCAAAATAGTGTTTGATGATGAAATTAAAACTCTTTTAATATTATGTTCTTTGCCTGAAAGCTGGCATAGCTTGGTAATGGCAGTTAGTAATACTGCATCTACTTCAAATATTTTAAAAGTAGAGGATGTTGTTAGTGTAATCTTGAATGAAGAAATTTGCAGGAAAAGCACAGAGAAAACATCAGGGAACGCTTTAAGTTTTGAGATCAGGGGAAGGCAAAAAGAGAAGAGCAAGAGGAGATCAAGGTCTAAGTCAAAGGTGAGAGGTAAATCCAAATCCAGAAATGGCAGGAAGCCACAATGCTGGAATTGTGGAAAGATAGGGCACATAAGCAAAGATTGATGGTCAAAGCCTAAGGAGGACAATTAGCACGAAGGAAAAGAAGAAGTAAAGGTTGCAGGTATTGCACAAGATGCTTTAATATTCTCTTTGCATAATAATATAGAATCTTGGGTTTTAAATTCTGGTGCATCTTTTCATGTAACCCCTAATAGAGAATATTTTAGTGACTATGTCCATGGAGATTTTGGAATAGTGTATTTAGGGGATGATGAGCCTTGTAAAATTATTGGCAAAGGAAAAATGCAGCTGAAAATGCAGAATAGAAACACATGGGTGTTGAGAGATGTTATGCATGTTCCCAACTTGAAGAGGAATTTGATTTCTACAGGAAAGTTAGGAGATGAAGGTTGTACAGTAACTCTCACAGCTGAATCTTGGAAGGTGACCAAGGGTGCACTTGTAATGGCTAGAGGTAAGAGAGTAGGTACTCTCTATTTATGTAATTGTGTTACTAATAATTCTCCTTCTATATTATCTACTTCAAATGTGGATGCAAAATTGTGGCACTCAAGGCTTGGCCACATGAGTGAGAAGGGAATGTCCATTCTTAAGTCAAAAGGTAAGCTTTCAGATTCATAGATCTGGATTTTTGTGAGCACTGTGTTTTTAGAAAATAGAAGAGAGTGAGTTTTCTCAAGACTGGGTCAACAAAGAAGAAGCATAAGTTGCAGCTTGTTCACACAGACGTGTGGGGACCGGCTCAGGTTACTTCTATTGGAGGATCACAGTACTATGTTTTGTTCATAGATGATGCTACAAGAAAGGTATGGGTCTATTGTATTAAGAAGAAATATGATGTATTTGAGACTTTTAAGATTTGGAAAGCTATGGTTGAGAATGAAACAGGCAGAAGATTGAAGTGCCTGAAATTTGACAATGGTGGTGAGTTCTGCAGCTATAAGTTCAACTGGTATTGTTATATGCATGGAATCCGCAGGCAAAGGATGGTTCCAAAGACACCTCAGCAAAATAGAGTTGCTAAAAGGATGAACAGAACAATAATGGAGCGTGCAAGGTGTATGATATTGCATGTTGGTTTACCCTTAGAGTTTTGGGCAGAAGCCGTGGATACTGCAGTGTACCTGATTAACAAAGAACCCTCTACAGCTCTAGATGGTGGAATTTCAGAAGAGGCATGGACAGATAAAAAGGTAGATCTCTCATTTCTCAAAGTTTCTGGTTGTGAAGCCTTTGTGCATGTTGATAAGGAAAATAGAAAAAAGCTGGATGTTAAGTCTATGAGGTGCACATTTATTGGCTATGGCTCTGATGATTTCGGATTCAAGTTTTGGAATCTAGGAACTAACAAGATAATTAGGAGTCTTGATGTTGTTTTCAATGAAAAAGTGATGTATAGTGATTAGCTCAAGAAGCTGAATCAATCTGGGCAGAGCAATGGAGAATTGGATGAGGTGACGGTCCAAAATGAGCTCGCGGGAAAAATTAATCACAAATAGGAAAACACAGAGACTGACGTCAGTCAGGCAAGAACCGACGTCGGTAATACAAGAATCGATGTCGGTCATACAATGATCGACGTCGGCAGGTCAGGAACCGACGTCGGTCAGGAAGAATCGACGTCGACTAGTAACAGGCCTGGAAGTGACCGAGGTCGGTCACTATCAGAGAATTTGGGCAGACAACGTCTTTTGAATGAGTCTCAGACGCCCATCAGGAGGTCAGAAAGGGTAAGTAAACCTCTAATTCGATATTCTCCTTCATTATTCTATTTATTGCTTACTGATGGTGGAGAACTAGAGAGTTTTGATGAAGCAATACAGGTGGAATCCAAGAATCAGTGGGAGCTAGGCATGAATGAGGAGATTGATTCCTTGAGGGAGAACCAAACATGGGATTTGGTTGAGTTGCCAACAGGAAAGAAGACACTGAAGAACAGATGGATCTACAGGTTGAAAGAAGGTGAGAATGGACATATGAGATATAAGGCCAGGTTGGTAGTGAAAGGATTTACACAAAAGCCAGGTATTGATTTTGGTGAGATTTTTTCTCCTGTTGTTAAAATGAATTCTATACGGACTGTATTGTCTTTAGTTGCTATTGAGGATTTGCATCTTGAGCAGCTTGATGTTAAGACAATGTTTCTTCATGGAGATTTGGATGAAGAAATATATATGGATCAACTGGAAGGATTTGAGGTCAAAGGTAAGGAGAAGCTAGTGTGCAGATTGAAGAAAAGCTTGTATGGCCTCAAGCAAGCTCCTAGACAGTGGTATTTGAGATTTGACGGGTTTATGACTAAGCATGGCTACAGTAGGTGTCAATCTGACCATTGTGTATACTTTAAGAGATTGGATAATGGTAGATATATTATTCTATTGTTATATGTAGATGATATGTTGGTTGCAGGATCACACATGCAGGATATCTCTGAGCTTAAGGTGAAATTAGCTCACACATTTGCCATGAAGGATTTGGGAGCAGCAAAGAAAATCCTTGGCATGAGCATTAAGAGAGACAGGAAAAATCACAGGTTGATTTTGACTCAAGAGGATTATGTGAACAAGGTGTTGAAACAGTTTAATATGCAGGATGCAAAACCAGTAAGCACACCTTTGGCTGGACATTTTTAATTGAGTAAAGAACAATTTCCTAATTCACATGATGAGGTAGAGTACATGAGTAGAGTTCCATATGCTTCCGCAGTAGGGAGTTTAATGTATGCAATGGTTTGTACTAGACCGGATATTGCCCAAGCAGTGGGAGTTGTAAGTAAGTATATGGCCAATCCAGAGAAGGAGCACTGGAAAGCACTTCAGTGGATCCTTAGATATCTAAGAGGGACCAACAGTAGGCATTTGTGCTATGGAGGTTCAGATACTTCTCTACATGGTTATGTAGATTCAGATATGGTAGGTGATTTAGATGGCAGGAGGAACACCACAGGATATGTTTTCACTGTAGGTGGAACGGTGGTTAGCTGGATATCAAAGTTGCAGAAGGTTGTTGCCTTGTCAACTACAGAAGTAGAATATATTGCAGTCACAGAGGCTAGCAAAGAGATGATATGGATGACACAGTTCACGAAAGAGCTTGGAAAGGAGCAAGAGAGTTGAAAATTATATAGTGATAGTCAGAGTGCAATTCATTTGGCTAAGAATTCAGCCTTTCATTCAAGAACAAAGCATATACAGCTTAGCTACCACTTCATAAGACAGGTATTGGAGGATGGTGAGTTGAAGCTGGAGAAGATCCATACAGATAAGAACCCTGCTGATATGTTAACCAAGCTGGTTACAAAGGAGAAGTTGAATCTTCATTCAACTTCTGTTGGTCTTCATGATTGAGTTTGAAGATGGAAGAGCTAGAAGATGTTGTTGTACAGGTACTAGTGTAGCTGTTTATCTCCAAGTGGGAGATTGTTAAGGTGTGGAGCTAAAAGCTTCACCAAAGGAGCGTTTTGCAAAGTTGCAGGTTTACACAGTCACCGGCGTCGGTCAGGAGCGATCGACGTCGGTCAGGAGCAGACCAGGAGATGCCGACATCGGTCATTGATCGACCGACGTCAGTCACAGGCAAATAGGCAAGAATCGATGTCGGTTACCTGTGCATCCAAAAAGCTATTTTCGTGGACAGAACAGATTGTTTGCATGTTAGGATTAAGTGATAGTCTTAAGTCCGCATCTCTATTTTAAGTAAGACTGTTTAGAGCCCTTGATTAGGAGGTGCATCTGATGGCTGTAGTTGTATGCTCATGTTTCCTAATTATTATATAATAGGATAGATCTTCATAGCTTATTGTATTGTAGAATGTTGAACAGTACAGAATTGTATATGTGAATCATTCCAGGTTGTTGGAGTTGAGTGTAATTGAGAGAAAGAGCTATTGAGGGAAAGAGATCTAGAGAGAGATCTGTACATCTGAGAGAGGTGTGGAAGAAAATAAGTTTCTTCAGTTGTATTCCTTTTGTAAAGAGTTTAATACAAGTTTTCAGGGTGGTTTCTTGTATCTCTTCTTCTTGCTATATTTTTGATTCTAGTTACTTATCTTTCTGGTTTAATTCCACATTTATTGCTTTCATAGTGTAATCAACATTGTTGGTTGATCCCCAACAAACTCTCTAGAAAGACACATTGCAAAGCAAGGAGTGACATCCAAAATCAACATGTCTTGCATCATGGACACACTAGGACAAGCATGCAAGGTTAGGCTCAAATTCTTGATGATACCTGATGGATTTGTGGAAGAACCATTAAGCTACAAGACTCCTTTGGTTTGTGGCTCATACTTGAGGTTCAGCTAGTCAGAAATAGACATTGGCATGACTAAGGTGCTGGCTCTACTATCCACCAAGTATTTATGCACCAAGGAGTCATCGATGATTAATGAGATGTAAAATGGGGGGGCTTGGTCACACTACTTGACCTTTCTCCCAAAGGACTCTTGGATGCATTAGTGAAGACTTTAGCTTCCTTGCTTGGTTGCTTACTTGCAGTTGTAGAAACACTCATCTTAGAAAAACCTTCCTGAAGAATGTCTACTTGGTTGGGCATAGAAATCATGTCCCAAATTGGTATGCTCACACTAAATTTCTTCATTTCATCCACAATGTTGATTGGCATACCCCCAACCTTTGCCTAGGTTTTTGGAGGAACTGTTGTTGGATTTGTTAGTGAAAGAGTAGTGACAAGAGGTTCTTTGAAAGCTTCGTGATTAAGACCCATATTCCTTCTCTTAAACCTTATGTTTGTTGAGACTAGGATGCGGACCAAACTGGGAGTAGCCAAATTGGGAGTAGCCTATGGATTGGATGCATAGTACTCCTCTTACTCACTGATGACCATTGACGCTTTCACCTAGTTTAACCCCTGATCCAAGCCTTGTTCTTATGGAGGCTACTCTTGCTTCATTAGCGTGGGCACCTCTGTGCTTTGGGCTATAAGAGCCTGGTTATATCCATAAGTAACAGCCTGCTTCCATTGATCATTGAATCCCTGGTTGAAGCCATTAGTTGAGATAATGGATTGTCCAAAAGAATGATTCCAAGACATTGTCCCTTCAGCATCCTATGCCATATTGTTTTGAACTGAGACTAAGGAATTGGAAGGACTTGCAACATTTGGGTTATAATTATGCTACCTAGAATAGCTAGGTTGCCCTTGTCCTTGGAAATCTCCTTTGTAGGGTGGCATATTTGCTTGATAAGGCTATTGTTGAGGCTAATATAGAGCTTGATAAGGCTTGTTATAAGCTTGCCTCTTGACATTGACCACATCATTCAACAAGGATTGGAGCATGCTTTTCAATTCTAAGTAATTCTTCTGCTCTTAGGAGTCATTGGATCCACTAGTAGAAGCCTTCTCTTGCTTAGGTGAAGGCACAAATATAATTGTTGGCATTAGAAGTATAACATCAAGTGGAGGAATGACTATAGGAGGTGGTCTAATCTCTGGAAAAATAGGCATTAGGGGTCTAGGAGTAAGCTTGCCAGCTTGATCTAAGCAATTTTCTACCTTGATGGCCACCTCATATGCATATGATAGTATGTCCCCTCCCATGGATTAGATCTTTACAGCTATATCATTGTTGAGAGTCATCAAGTAATATAAGAAAACAAAGATTGAAGATGGTCTAACAGCTGCTAGAATTCTATCCCATGCCTTCTAAAATCTCATATTGAAGTCTTGCATGACTTCATGGGGAGCTCCCTTAATTATGGTTAGCTGCTATGTAAGCGATAGATGATCACTCTTATCTGTAAACCTTTTACATAGGGTTTTTCCCAGCTCATCCCATAAGTGGAGAGAATTAAGAGCTAGGCCTCTATACCAGTCTAATGCCTTTCCTTTGAAGGATACAACCAATATCCTAATAGCCACATTCTCCACTATGATATTGTGAATGTTACAGAAGTTGGCTATGTCTGTTATATGCTCAGTAGGAGTTACAACTTAGTTCCCTGTGTAATAAGGAACACTTTTGAGGGTTACTATTGGCATAAGATCATATTAGGGTAAGTTCAAAGGGCTTTGGCCATTGAAGCCCACAAAAGCTCTTTCAGGAATCATAGCAACAAGAGGGGATAATAAAGAGCTCCTTGTGTAAGTATGCATTATGATTGGTTTAGGAAAGTAGCTTCTTATATAAGGGTGAGTATGGGTGAACCTTAACCTTCTTACTAAGTTTAAAGGCAATTCAACAAACTCAAAATGAATACCTACAGAAGTTGATATTGTAGTCACCTTTGGCATGAAAGATAGCTACTACTCTACAACCAAATAGTTGGGTGTTCTTTGGAGTCACTAGATGCTCAAGGATTAATGCTACCACTACTGCAAATTGATCAAAAAAACATCAAACTTGACCAATCTTCCATGAAAAATGGAAGTAAAAATGGTAGTGGTTCCCACCAAGCATGCCAGAACTATTATAGCTTGGAATTACACCCATGTGAGAGAGATGCTTTAGGCTCCCTCACTTCTAGCTACAAGCATGGGGACAATCTTAGGATGTGGGTGTCTTATGGTGAGGTTGAACCTCTAGGATTTTTTATAAGGCTAGTTCCTCAAGTGCATAACTTTAGCTCTTGATGTCACACTAAAATCTACTATTATCTAAGAAAAAGGGGTAGGAAGATGACTGAAAAGAAATCTAAGCTAAGAGAGATGATGCACCAAAAATAAGTGATCCACTTGGTCTGGGAAAAGAGCCAACTACTAATGAACCTAAATAGGACATAGGCTATTCTGGTTCTATTTCAAGGCCATAGGCATGGAGCTTTTACATAGAGATTGAAGGGAAGCCTTGGGATTTGAAGGATAACAAAAATAGGTCTGTGAGAGACACTATGAACCGGTAACACTTCAAAGAGAGCTTGACACACAGACACTTCACATAATCCTACACAAAACTGAAAGGATCAAAAGTAAGGTGCTGGAAAAAATCATAGGTGATGAATGACAGTCATACATTCTACAAATGAAACCAAATATGCACACTTGTTTTAACCATAAATAGAAAAGTCTCCTTTGTATTGCTTCAAAAGAGTCTTTTACAAAGAGATTTATGCAGAGTAATTGTATCACCAATCTGGAGATGATTTTCTTAGCTCCAAGGCCTTTATTTATATAGAAAAGGGGGAAGAGAGAAGGGGAAGAAAAAAGAAGTCACTAATAGTTGGAACTTTGATGTTGTACTTCATTGTTGTCCCTAAATGCACTACTCAAGATCACTAAACAATCCTCTCAAGCCCCTCCCATCTTTAAGATTTTCTTTTGGCACATCTAAAAAGTAATGTTTCATTTAAGCATCTAATAGTGATTATGGGGAGTGAACTATGGTAGATGAGAGCCTTTATAATTTCTAAATACCAGCTGTTTAGACTCTCCCATGCTCATTAGTCATCCTTGTGCCACTTATCCTTTATCGATTGACCCTTTCTGCTCTAGCATACACCACATGGTAGTGTTTCACTCATTACGTCATGATTCTTTCATTTTTATAACAAGCTTAAGTCAAGCACTTGAAGAATCCTGATTTACTCTATATAGAGTAATTTGGGTTCTTTGATCTCTCCAAATTTTAACTTTCCCAAATCCTTTATTTATAAATCCTTTTAAGTAAAGTACTTGGAGAAACCCAATTTACTCTATGCAAAGTAATTCGGGTTCTCTAATCTTGCTTACTATAGACCTGTCCATCTTGAAGTCTTCCCACTTTGTTGTTTCCAAGCCTTAAGACTTCAAGCTTTTCAAACTCGATCACTTCCAATGGCTAGTTAATTATCCTAATTTTGATGTCTCTTGACCCATCATTTCCTTTAGACACTTGGTCTCGAGCTCCCTTCTTCTCAGGCCTTTTCTCTGCGGCTCCTACTTAGCTTTTCTTCTAAAGGAATTCCTTCAAAAGAATTCCTTCAGCTTTTTCTTTCTCTCCCTCAGCTTATTTCTTTTGGGCAAATCTCCCAAAGGAATTTCTTTGGATAATTCGTCTGAAGGAATTCCTTCAGACTTTTTGTCTAAAGCTTCCTTCTTACTCTCTTCCTTCAGAAATTACCCTCTAGATTTTTCAAAATGGTCTTTCTCAAAGGGTGAGAGACCCTTCGAGCTTCCTGTATGTCCCTTCAGAATTTCACAAAAGATCCTCTCGAAGGGAAACATACCCTTCAAAAAATTTGAAATGGTCCTTTCGAAGGGTAACATACCCTTTGAGAAAATTGCAACTATCCACTTGGATAAGGAAAATCCCTTAAGATTTATGAAAGTGATCCTCGAAAAAGTTTATTGGTCTTTTGGGAATGTTGAAAAGATCCCTTTTGCCTAAAAAAGGCCATTCGACATTTTTGAAAATGCCCTTTAGATTTTTTGAAGTGGACTTTCCCTTGAATAGCCCGAGAAGCACTATTTTTCAAGACCAAATTGGGTTTATCAAGCCTTTTTACGTATTTTGGGCTTATGACTGCACACAACTTATGAAGTAATCAAGCAGTTCTCCTTGGAGAACCCAAAATACACTATCCATGAGTAATTTGTGTTTATAAACCCGAATTACTTATGCTTATAAAACATTTAGAAGTCAAGCACTATTGGAAACCTGATTTGCATTGTGCCCTCAGAAACCTAAAGTTATCAATGCTATAAAATCTGAAGTCCTCCTAAAGAATTGCCATTTTCTTGTCTGAAAGCTCCTTTATCATACTTAGGCAAATTTTGATATGTGGGCCAAAAATGGCCAACAGGTCATAAAGTGAAAAATAAGGAATAAGGGAATGCCCACATAAACAAAAAGGGACAACAACACATGGGACTTGAACCGTACATCATAGTTTTGGCAGGCTTGGGGTGATATAATATAGTCCTAACAAGCCCATGACCATATTGTATGTTCTCAGCAGGGGATAAAGAATATAGGAGAAGAGAGTTGAGGGAGGCTAAAAAGAAGGACAAAGACCACCATAAGTCAGTAATTTTACCAATAATTCATAATTTTAAATAATAATGTGTTGGTTTCAAATTAATAAAATGGGATATACTTGTCAAGGCCTTGGCAAAGATAATCAAGGAATTTAAGACCCAATTGAGTAGAAAAAGGCTTAATAATTTTGATCTTGGGTATACTAGATAATATTCTCAACCCACTACAGGTTCCACTTTCATTAAAGCATACATGTATGTGGAAAATACCCGCTCAAAATTAATACAACCACTTTACTCGCACACACAAGGTATTTGTTTCATCACATTATCTGTAGTTATTATGGTAGAATATATCAAAAATGTAGTCATTTTTGGAGTCTCCATTCTTATAAATAAGTTGGAAAGTGAAACAATAACATTTTTACATGCCAAATCCTATGTAAAGGTCTTCAAAATCAATAAAAATAAATTTCAGATGGGTGAACCCACTCAAGTGGAAATAAATCACTTCTGCATGCATGGTTTTCTATGCCCATCAAAAATCAAAATTAGGAGCAATGGGGCCCTTTACTTCTCAATGATTGGTGAATGATACAAATGGAAATTTAGGAAAATATTTTAGGTAAAATACTAAAAAACTAGTAAATCATTAGTACATCACCTTGCTAAGGTAATGCCTCATACACTGTTGATCAAAATTATAAACCATAATATGCATTACAAATCTTAGAGCAAGTACTACGTGGTGCAATGGTGTTAAAAAAATATTCCCCTATTTGACCCCAAATTTTTTTACCAAAGAGCCTAAAAATGCAAAATATAAAAACACAAAAAAATCTAAAAATGATAAAATTGTATTTTTTTATTTGTATGAGCTTTGGGTCATGATGATACCTTTCTACTTCTTGGCAAAAGGCTTATCACACGAATCTTCACATTCTAAGTAAAATAATTTAATATTCTACTTTTAGACTATTCATTTCCTACAAAAAATAACTATAAATGATATCCCATTTGAATCGTAAAATAATGGAATATATCATAAGAAGATGAAATGCCTTGTAACTTCTCATCTCTTCATATATGTTTCTACCACTTTGTAACATAAAAAACAAAGAGAAGTACCTTCACATCTCTTATCAAAGATTGATATTTTATATTTATAATAACATGGGAGAAATAACCCATATCTATTCTTAGAGACAATCATACATGCCTCCCATATTAATGTAAGAAATTTTTTTATTCAAAATTTGTCTCTCTACATATATTATAGTTCCATTAATTCATGTTTCCTTTTTATATAGTTTTCAATATTGTTCAATGCTAAAAAATTTTATAATTAAATTATTTCCACCTATAACACATTAAAATTATGTAATTTAGTGCATTATACACCAAACTCTCAATCCAATATGAATCAACAAATACATAAACATCATAAGAAAATGAGATTTTACGTCTAGGGGCCATTTGTAGTATTTACAACAAGAGTAAAGTTTTTTAATTTCATTAACCATAGAATCTAGTAGACATAAACTTCTTACTGGATGGAAGTCCTTTTCAAGGGGAGGATGATCATAAGTATGTCGATCTCAATTTCCACAACAAGCTTAGTTGGAAGACTTGTAGGACAAAAATAATACAAGGGGGGTGGAAGGCTTTCTACCTTCTACAAAACAGATGCATGAATGTAAAATTATGGGATTAGAAAACCAAAAGGACCTTGTTTGGGTTGCTTGTAATCCCAGTGGTGATCTATGGGTGTGAAGTTTGGGGTAACAATACATCATAATTGAAATGAAGACATATAGAGATAATTCAAAAGCACCTACTCACAAGTAGTCTAAAAATTAAAATTTTAGTTTTGTATGAGATCACATTATTTGAAGCAAGGGCTTTCCCACTAGAGACATTAGCTTTAATCTAGATGCTAAGTTACCTAAAAAGAACAAAGAACATAGAGACTCACCACTGGTCCAAAATTATAGTGGGAAAGGGTTAAGAAAAAGAAATAACACATGGATGAAACAAAATAACAACTGGATGAGTAAATGGGATATTAGAAAATAAGACTGTCCAAATACCAACTAGGAAATGAAAAAGGTATACGGGAAAAAAATTTAAGGTAACTATCTGACAAAATAAATCAAGCAAAATAGAGAGTAATATGTTAGATAAATCAGGTCCACTTGTGACCATGAGTAAAAAATTAAAAAATGTACATAGTATATGCAATCAAAAAATGCATCATGTTTATAAATCAATCCTGGCTTAGAGAAGATAGAGCATACCTACACTTTCGATTGGGAATACATTTGTTAAGCCTGATTAGGGGATCACTTAGACCTGATTAGGGGATCACTTGTCATAATACACCATGTTAAGTAGGGTTCCAAACCCTACAGTCTAACACAATCATGTAACAACCCTAAAAGAGTCCTAGGTTTAATGTTCACTCTATTCTAATAAACAAGAAAGTAAATCTAATCTAGTGCTCACCAAAGCTTGTGGCACAAAGTTGGGTTAAGAAACAAAACAAACTAAACTAAACATGCATAGAATACATATACACACTTCAATGTATACAACATCCTAATGCATGGGAGAGAAGCACAATTGCATTATCTATCTACTCTTACAAAGAAGAAATAAAGTTAGGAATATTTACCTTGAAAAAAAACTCACTAAGCCTCAATCTATCCCTTGGCCAAGGTGTTTTGCAAGATATTGTTGTGGTATGTAAGGATAACAAAGACAAATCAGCTCTAGGCTACACAACCTATCTATGCATCCAAAAGACTTATCCACAAGATAAGATCGGTATCTCTAAAGAAAGTATGAAACTGTAAGCTTTATTCCTCAAGTAGGATGGTCAATAAGCAGATGTTCATTCATACTTATTATTCTTTGCTTCTCTATTCTCAAATGGTTAGAAATTAACTTGTATATATAGGTGAATCTTACCCTAAATTCTTTTGAATATGTCGGCTCTACGGGGTCGACCCAGTTGACCCTATATGTTTTCAAGAGATAAATCACTAGGTTTCGAGCTAGGTGGGTCGAAGGGCTAAAAAAAATCTCAAATAAAAATACCCAAAAATAGTACAAGGTTAACCCAGTCAACCCTATACAGTAATCAGATGCTAAAAATTGTATAGGGTCAATCGATTTGACCTAGTACAGTCAACTAGTGAAAGGGAGTCAAAGCAAGAAAAAAGAAGATAAGGATATGAAAAATGTTTGGAATGGGTAAAATAGAGAAGAATAGGCTTAGGTAAAATGGTTTTAGGAGACAAGTGTGTAGATGGCAAGTGGCAAAAGGGACAATAATCTTACAAAGCGCCAATAGTTTGCCCACCCCTTTCTTGGTGCACCCCTTAAGGTGTGCACTTAGAGAGATTGAGACTCGATGGGTTCTTGTAATATACAAAGTGTCAATAAGTGATAAAAGTTTGAATATAATATATATATGCCTCACTCGAAGCTCATCACATGTCACGTAAGTGAAACACAAAATAGTGCTTTGGGAAATAGAACATGATGACACACAATGTTGATGCTAAGTAAAGTGCAGTAAGTTGCAAATAAGATAAAGGAAAGGACATAATTGAAAAATATATACCTTTACTTACCTTAGTATTATAGATAAAAAAAATAGACTGCAAGAAAAAGTGAAGGCATCCAATGTGAAGAACACTAGGCGAACCTATAGAAGTTAGTGCAAAAAATAGCCAAAAATCAATTTTTTTGGAATATAGGCATATAGTAGTGAAAAGATATGAAGGTATTAGGAAAAATTGGAAAATTATAATTGTTAAGACAAGGCTAGAATATTGAAGGCAAATAAATGACAAATGGTTGGAAAATGAACGACAAATGATTACCAAATAAATGATAAATGATTATAAAACACATTAAATCATATTGGAAATCATGCAAAACATAAATGGCAAAAAGGAATCTAGAAAATACTAAATCACATTAGGAAGTATGTAAAATATAAATGGCAAATGAAGGACTGCCAATGCAATAAAATTTTAACAAAGATATGTAAGAAAGTCAAAATTAAGCTCATGTAAGATAGGTAAAAATAAAAACATGAAAGACTGAAAATGAAATGTAAATGAAGATGCGAGACAAACATGAAGAAGGCATACATAAATAGAAACATGTAATAATGGTAAATGTCATATGTAAGATAAGTGAAGCCCATAGTAATAATGAAAATCAAAAGTGCTAAAGGATGACAACTCAAACTTAGTGCATGTTCTAAGATAAAATGTAAGAAACCAAAATCACCTAATGACATGGATAGAATGACAATGAGATGATGTGGTAAATAAATGGTAAAAGGGTGTAATCCATAGTTGCACAAACATGTTGTTTTTCTCTAAGGATAGATAAAACTGAAACAAAGTAATGTTAGCATGTTTTTAAGAGGTGAAGAAGAAGGGATAATAGAAGAGGAAAAATAGATTTAGAACCATTATTTGCTTATCAAAGGGGGAAATGAAATAGGTGGAGGGAATAAATGAAGGAAAAACCAAGGTAGAGGAACTCTTTATCGAAGTTAAGACACTCAAATTAGGTTTGTCAAAACAAGAAAACTTTCGACCTTAAGGACTCTAAAGAACTTCTCTTAGCCACGCAAGTCTTAAGTCAACAAATGAAGTATATAGATCATCTCATGAAGGCTATATGCATGAAAAATAAAATGGACCCACCTTCCCACAACATGTTCCCCATTCCTCAGGACCCCTTACAGAGTTGTCAGTCTACCATGAAGATTGGGTTCTTGTATGAGAAAGTAGGTAGCACTAGAGATAGTTTTGAATTCTCCTATTCCAATCTACTGGCCTACTGCACCCCAATGGACCTCGGTTCTATATGAGGCCAAATATGGAGTTTGAGCTTCGATTAGAGATAGGAGATGTGCTTAGAATCATGTCTTTTGGTGTGATTTTGACTTTTGAGATTTGTGTGTTGCCTTTTGTATATCATTTCTTTTTATTTGAAATGATTTAGCTTTTAAATTTCTTGATGGCTTTTTCTATTCCTCCTCCATACGGATTTGAAAAACCAAACATGGGTGCTAAAGATGACTTTCATTTGAAAACTTGGGACTTGGTTGTTAAGAGAGAGAACTTCAAAGAGCATGGAGTCTAAGAGTCTCATAAATCTAGGTAAAATAAAAGTGTTACCTTGAATTTGACATTGTAGTATCCAATGAGGAGTGAAAGGAAAGGGGAAATCAAGAGGAATGACACATGAAACAAATTTGAATTACATCAAATTGCAAAATATGTGACAAAGGGTAAAAAGGGACACAATGATAGTAAAGTGTGATTCCTTATCATAAGAATAAGGGAAATGGAGGAAAACATGCTAATCATATATTATTGTGCAAAATTCATCTTATCAAAAAAATCAAAAGTTAAAGTTGAGAATCAAGGATAAAAAACATATTCTATAAAAGGAATGATAGAATGGTAATTTTATGAGGAGAGCCAGGTCTTATCCATGGTCTTACATTGCAAATTCATAAAAGAGAAACCCATGAGGGTGCCAAAAAGAAACATGTGAAAAAATGACAAAAGAATCAAAAGTGGTATTTTGTGAGGAGGGTCAAGGCCTATCCATGGTCTTACACTGCAAACTCACAAAAGAGAAACCCATGGGGGTGAATGTTAAATAAGGGGGAAAAATAATCATAAAGTTATTAAGGCAAAGAATAACTTAAAAAGATAAAATAAATATACAAGGACAAAAATGAAAGCAAATGCCAAATGTAATATGAAATAAAACCAAAAAATGCAAAGGAAGACAATGATGCTTATAAAGTGAAAGTAAAAGAAATAAAGTGCATAAAAACATGAGACAAAAAGAATAAGTAAGATCTATGCTAACGTTTGTATCAAAGATGAGCATGTAAAATACAAGTCTATAAGTCTCGAAAGGTTTCTTGAAGTTGGATATGTTTTTTTATTATGCATTGTAGAATAAGAGTGGGCATCATAAGATGCCCTAGAGGGTAATTAAATGTAGGTATGAGCATAGAAAGATGCTCCAGAGTTTGAAAGGACATGTCGATGGGCATCGCAAGATGCCCCAACATGCGAGGTGCAGTGAGGTAATATTGAACTATTAAAATTATTTGAATTGGGTTGGTAGGTATATTTGGAGATAGCTAAATGTGTTGGTTTGTTAGATTTTAGGGAGTTTGAATGTGACATAGGATGTGTAGGAGAGGTATGAGGAGGTAAATAAAGACCATGTATGATATGCTTTGGAGTAGGCCTTTGAACTAGGTACTCTTTTGGTTCATGTGACCTAAGAGGTTTAGGTTCAATGGATGCAACGATATGTTTAAAGTTGTTCATGTTAGATATCCTTTCCTTATTAATATAGGAAGAATTATCAATTATGGTTTGAACAAAATTAGCAGAGGAGGTTTGGGTATGGGAGATTTTTTTTTGTTCATTAGGCAATTGATGTTGATGTGATTGTGGTTCTTGAGATTGAAGTTGAGAAGTTTGAAGATAGTTTTGATAATATTGTTTTGTTAGAGTATAAAGATTGAAATGTGGACCAAGAAAGGAAGAAAGAAGAAATAGGTGAAGATCATGACAAGACTCATGAGAGTGACCTATAGTAGCATGCCACCAATAAAACTTATTAGGATTGTACCATTTTGGAGGAGGTTTGGAAGGATTCAAGCTTATGGGTTTAAAGGGTGGCAATTTCTACTTAAGTTGTTCTAGACTCAAGGGAGGGTGGGTTGGGTTAAAATTGGTTAAATTGGATGCTCCACTTTGAGGTTGGGGAGGCTTAGATGAATCAATGTTACGATAAAATGATTGGAAAGGTTCTTTAATAGTTTTTTTAGGTGTTTCAAATTGAGTCATAAGAAAGTCTTGTCTTTTTGTTGAGTCTAAGGCTTCTTCTAAAGTTTTAGGTGAAAAGATTCAAACTTTGTATTGAATGGGAGGTTTAAGAGCAGTGACAAATATTTTTAAAAGAGTGTCATCATCCATGTTATGGTCTACTTTATGAATGAGAGACTTCCATCATTTAATGAAAGTATGAGCATATTCATTAGGAAGTTTCTTGGCATTGATCAAATGGCTAAGTTAGTTTTCAGGAAGGTCATCATGTTGGAATTGCTTCACTAGAGCATTAACTAAATCCTCTAGTTCTGAGATGGAATGTCTAGGAATTTTATTGTACCATTCAAGTGCTTCACCAACAAAGGTTTTGGCTAAGAACTTGGTGGTAGCAAAGGTGTTAGTTTGGACCCATTCCTTATAGAAATTACCAAAAGACTTAAGAAATATAGTAGGGTCCTTAGTCCCATTATATGTGATAGTTGAAGAAATGTTTCCTATATGAAATAAATGGGGCTAAAGGTTCATTTTGAAGATGTTGAAGAATTTTGTTATTAATTGGAGGTTGATGGATGATATTCCCATTGACATTTTTAAGAGGAGGGACAAAATTTGGATTTGGTTGAGACATGATGACTTGAGGTGGTTGACTAGTCATGTATAATAAATTTTGTTGCATGTTCATCATTTGAGATTGATTGGTTGTTTGCATGATGTTCATTTGTTGTATAACTTGTGCAAGGAGTTGAGTTGTATCAATAGGTGGGTTGGTATTTGTAGGAGGGGTAATAGTGTTGATAGGAAGAGGATTATTAGTGTTGGTGGGAGGAGGATTCTTTGTAAGTGGAGGATTCCCAACATTAGTGTTAGTTGTCTTAAATGTGGTAGAAGAAGAAGGAAGCTTGGTAAAGCCACCGTTCTTGGTAGGAGTGTAAATATTATTATCATCAAGGTTTTTGAATAATTGGGAATCATCTAGATTATCAATTTGAGTGGTTTCAACAATGTTAATTTGGGAAGTGATAATATTAGGTGCTATTGTTATGGGTGTAACAAGAGGATTGTGAACATTGGTAATAAGAGGTGGAACATAATGTGGGGTTATAACATTTGATGTATATGGGTTGATGAGTTTACGAATTATAAGTTGAGAACATGTAAAAGAGGTGTAAGGTATATGATTGTCATGGTTTGGGATTTGTCTAATAATATTCTCTGGATCGACTATACGGTATGGGATAGATTGATATTGAGAAGATTTTGATGAAGAGCTACACCATAAAGAGTTGTCTTCTATGGTGGATAGGCAGGGTAGGAGTGAACAACCCATGTACATTTTGAATGGGTTGAGACTATTAAGAAAGAATTTTATAAGAGGATTAATGATGCCAATAAAAAGTGGATATTAGAAGGCTAAGAGGAAAAATAGGGACAAAATTAGTCAAAAAGAGGAACAAGATCAACCTAGAGTGAAATGTACATGGTTGGCAATGTCGACCTAGTATGCTGAAAAATGTACAAGGTCGGCAGTGTCAACCCAATAGGCTGAAAAAAATGTACAGGGTTGGTAGTGTCAACCTAGTAGGCTAAAAAAATGTATAGGGTTGATAATGTCGACCCAGTAGGCTAAAAAAAATGAACAGGGTCGACAATGTCGACCTAATAGGCTAAAAAAATGTACAAGGTTGGCAGTGTTGACCCAGTAGGTTGAAATAGGAAAAAATTTGCAAGTACTTTTGAGAGAAAAAAATGAAAGGAAACAAATAATCAATTGGATCAATGAGGTTGACCCAATTGAGGCACACAACACAAAACCTTGCACCAATGCTATTTAATGCAAGTTTTCCAATACAAAATATAATTGAGCAAAGAGCAAGCAATCAACTTGGAAAGTAAATAGCTAATTAATTGGTCAACCTGAATGTTTATTAGATTATTAAGATATGTTTTTTTTTTAAATGTGATGGGAAGTTGGCTATAAGCAAGGAATTATAAAGCAATTTGAGGATGGTTTTAGGTAGTTTGGGCTAAAAGGGATCTGTAGTGGCAATGATACAGGTTTGGTATTGGGGCCTACCCACTCACTTCACACATTAGAATGATAAGGGTGTCAAGTGCCGAGCAAGAATATACAATTAACCATTCTTTATATTTAACCAGAACATCAAGTCGGCTTCCCCCTTGGTGATGAAATCCAAGTAGGTTGGCCTTGGGTAGTCAATTGTTAAAATGTTTGTTTAGATTTTATGATTTGTTCATGTGGCATAAAAGAGAAAATATTGAAACTAAATGGTTAATTAAAAACCACCTAATTAATCTATGTGATTTATTCTAAACATGCAAGCAACAAGAAAAGAAAGTGTGAGCTAATTACTAGAATACAAGGTTAATTCCAACTTTGAAACAAGGTACAATGTTGATATAGTCAATAGTGTATGCACAAAATACATAAGAGGATCAATAGGATCGATCCTATACTATAGAAGTAAGATCTGAAAATGAACAGGGTTAGTAGAGTTGACCTAGTTATCTAGACATCACATAGAACACATAACTGGGTCAACAAAATTGATCCAATTGACTGTGTAAGGGTAGTTTTAAAGACTACAAACTGTAAAAGGAAAGACTTTAAAGAAAGAGATAGAGAGATAAAAAGGAACTTTGGTGGATCAGAGATGCAAAGAAGGAATATTGCTACTTAAGAACCTTGATATATGTTTGTAAATTCTGCTAATTGGGTCAATTGGGTCAAATAAGCTTTGCATAAACCTACTGTTGAGTGCCTAAAATGTACAGGCTTGATTGGGTCGACCTAGTAGTCTGAACAAGATTCCTAAAGATGTATAGGGTCGACTGGGTTGACCTAGTAGTCTGAACTAGAAGTTTGAAAAACTAAAAACCTATACTGGGTCGATAGAATCGATCCAGTAGCCTATACCTAAAAACTTGCACATAAAAATTAGAGCTGGGTCAATGCAGTCGATCCAGTATGGCAAACATATGATAAAAATAATGAAATAAGTGAATAAATCCTACAAGGGTTAGTTCATGTCGAGTTCACCAAAATATATGCAATCATAAATACATCATGTCTATAAATCAATCTTGGCTTGGAGAAGATAGAGCATACCTACACTTCTGATTGGGAATACATTTATTAAGCGAGAGCATGACCAATATGGGGATCTGTTAGACTTGATTAGGGGATCACTTGTCACAAGACACTATGCTAGGAAGGGTTCCAAAGCCTACAGTCTGACACAATCATGTAACAACCCTAAAAGAGTCCTACGTTTAATGTTCACTCTATTCTAATAAACAAGAAAGTAAATCTAATCTAGTGCTCACCAAAGCTTGTGGCACAAAGTGGGGGTAAGAAACAAAACAAACTAAATTAAACATGCATAGAAGACATATACTCACATAAATGTATATGGAATCCAAATGCATGGGAGATAAGTACAACTACATTATCTATCTACTTTTATAAAAGAGAAATAAAGTTAGGAATACTTACCTTGAAGACGAACCCACTAAGCCTCAATCTCTCCCTTAGCCAAGGTGTTTCACAAGAGATTATTGTGGTATGTAAAGATAATAAATACAAATCAGCTCTAGGCTACACAACCTATCTATGCATAATTTTTTTTTTCTCCACAAGACAAGATTCGTATCTTCAAAGAAAGTATGAAACCCTAAGCTTTATTCTTCAAGTAGAATGGTCAATAAGCAGATGTTCATTCACACTTATTCTTATTCACTTCTCTATTATCAAATGGTTGGAAATGAACTTGTATATATAGGTTAATCTTACCCTAAATCCTTCCAAATATGTCAGTTGTACGGGGTCAACCCAGTCAACCCTATATGTTTTCGAGAGATAAATCACTAGGTCTCAAGTTAGGCTGATCGAAGGGATAACAAAAATCTCAAGTGAATTTACCTAAAAATAGTACAGGGTTGACCTAGTAGACCCTATACAGTAATCAGAGTTTAAAAAATGTATAGGGTTGACCTAGTACAATCATCTGGTGAAAGGGAGTCAAGGCAAAAAAAGGAGGATACAGATATGACAAATGTTTGGAATGGGTACAACAGAGAAGAATAAGCTTAGGGTAAATAGTTTTAGGAGACAAGTGTGTAGATGGTAAGTGACAAAAGGGATAATAATTTTATGATGTGCCAATGGTCTGTCCACCCCTTAAGGCATGCACTTAGAGAGATTGAGACTCGATGGGTTCCTACAAGATACAAAGTGTCAATAAGTGATACAAGTTTGAAAATATTATGTGTATACGCATAGGAGAACAAATGGAATGGAAGATGAAAATGTTAATAGCTTAGCTAAAGACTAGATCACATCGTATTAGGCAATATTGATAAGTTGATAACAAATGAAGAAGATTGTGAAAGGAGAATAAATTGTTTTTTTACTTCAAGGTTAATGTTGCTGAAGTAACACTACATCATGGAGTGCTCAACTTACAAATGTGTTTGAATCAAGTACATTGATAACTTAAAAGTTAACTCCTTGACTACCTTCATTGAAGAGGAAAGATAAAAAAAAATAGTATATATATTTTTTATCATGATATACAACAAAAGATTCAAGATAAAAAAAGAGATGGATATCATATAAACATAACTTAACAACTTGTTTTAAAGGGTTATTTAAACACAAATCAACGTAGTCACTATCATTTGGTCCCATATATTCCTTGATTTGGTGAACATTTTTTTTTTTGTGTTCTATGCTTAATACATACTCCTCACAAGATGTCAAAAAATAAACAAAATAAAATAAAATACCATGGTTAGATAGATAGAGATTTTAATAATGTCCATGAGACCAAAACAATCTATAAGACCCCAAGAACAAGAAGCATAACCAAGGGAATGAAGAATCCAGTGAAAAAAGAGAAGATTTGAGTGGATGGACCCTAGTTCAAAACCCTACTTTTGTTCTACCTTTGAAGGTTCATTCTCCTATTATGGATCTTGGTTATAAATTACCCATTTTTTTAATGCTTTCTACTTCATATATAGTGGACATAGACACTACCTATAGACTGTCCACATATTTAGCTCAGATGTCATCATATGTAAAACACTTCATGAAATAGTGTCATGTTGACTTAACCATACCTGATGTGCAAAAAAGACATATCCTCTCTTCCCACTTTTCTTTTGGGATCTTCCATCTACCCATCTCAAAATAGAGTTGATGTGACCTAGTTCTCAATTGAGCTATGAACATCTTCATTCTCCATTTTATTTTTGACCCTATGTCAGTTTTTTGCTCATGTTCATTAACGGGGTTGAATTCGATCCTGTAGTATTATTTTTTCCTTCCAATTTTCTTTGCCCACATGCTTAGTTTAAAATTTTCCCTCACATAGTTCTTTATCTCTTGATTGATTGATGGGAATTCATATATTCCACTTATCCATCCATATTTTGTTTTGTTTCATTTATGTCCTCATTATTTTACTCAACTCTTCTTTTATTATTGCCTTTGGCCACCTATCCTCCGTCATGCCCTCTATTTAAGTAGTCTAGGAGATGTATCATCATTGGAAATTGTTGGGAAAAGACATGTTTCTGTTGGGATTATCTCGTATAGAACATATGTTATACTCTTCCAAGTACTTGTGATTAACATTTCTGAATTCTCTTAATTTGCTTCTGCTTTAGATCTGACATATCGCTGGCATAAACTTCACATCTATAGATTACCACTAGAACTACTAATGATCCAAACAAGACCCTGAAGGTTTTTCAATCCCATAAATTAACATCTTTGCACTTGTTTTGAAAAGAGTATAGTACTCTTCATCTTCCTTGGATTTTCTTTGTCATGCATGTTTCCTAAAAGATCCAAGCAATCACTTCTCAATATAATGAATATTTCATATAGGACAAAAACATCAAGCCATAGATAAAAATGCCAACGTAAGTGTCCATAGGTCAACATAAGTGTTTAGGTCTCCAGAAATAATATTTTTAGAATCTGATGGTGGGATCCTGAGTATCAGTCTATTTGTTTCCATATGTAATATCTCCAATTAACTCATTGGAGATATCTTTAATTAAAACGTTGTCCACCATAAGTAAATCATTGACTACCATGCAAGCAAAAACCAAGTAGGAGATCGTTGCCATTAGGAGGAGTGTTGCCATTTACTAAGGAACAACTGCAAGGGAATCATTGCCATTAGGAGTAGCATTTCCATTTACTAAGGAAAAACAACAATTACTTAAGGAGATTGCCACACTAAACAACAACAATTAATTAAGGAGATCACCACACTAAACAACAATACTTAAATAAAATTAGTTATTTATTAATTATTTAATTAATGTATTAATATTATTCATTCAATGGAAGGATGCCACCCTTGAGAAAGTCACACCTTAGAATGGAAGAAAACATTCAATCATCTAACTTTGTATAAGCACCATGTTATACAACCACTCTCAAGGACGAAAACCCTTGTGATTATAATAGCCCAAGGATGAAACCCCTTGTGGGCTTATATTTAATTTAATTTATTATTTTCAATACAATATTTATATTTATAAAAAATAATATTTAAAGGAATTTTGTAAAATCCAAATTAATGGAAAATATTCCGATTTGGAATATTACAGTGGTATTAGAGCTATTTTTATTGCCAACCTATGAACCATGAGGTCATTACATAAAGAAATTATGGATAATTACGAGTCGTACAACATCCTTTCAGTAGAGATTCGAAAAGAAATATCTTTTTTAGACTATTTGGATTTAAAAGAGTCATGGAATGGAAACATGCACTATGAGGAAGACGAGTTTGTGAATCATAGTTATGGCAATGTTGAATATGAAGAGAAATTCAATTTTCAAGAGGTCCTAGAAGAAAGGACAATGACAAATTCCAAGACTGACTTCCCTATCCAAGAGCAAATGAATGAGGCATCCAACATTGAACTAAGGGAATGCCCAAACATACTTATCCAAGAAGAAGTTGATATTTATGGAGACTCATCTATTGGAAAGAATGACATAAAAACTCTTAATATTAGAGATGAACATAAGTTATCTATTCAAAACACTAATGATGATGTTGATATGTGTTTTCTGCACTAGAATGAAGATAAAATTCAATGTGTGAAAGAGAGAGGTCTTGAGGATTGTTCCCCGAACACAGGTTCTAAGTTTAATAAACCACTTGATTATCTGATTGATTCACACTATCCATAAGATATCATGGGATATGGTCTTAAAAATAAACAAGATAGAGAGCCAACCAAAATAATTGATAGAATATGGGAAAATGAGGAATCAAAGTCACAAAATACTGGAGCAGAAAGGTTAATGAAGGAGGTTAACAAAAAGCTTAATTGTAGCCACGATTCTCGACTATCCACAACAAAATATGAACTGGAGGAGCTCATTGTTTTTAGAGTTAAAATATTGGCTTCCAAACCATTTAAACGTAGATGAACCATATCACTAGATATATTATGATGCATTGGGACACCACTATCTACCCAACATCAAGATCAAGTTATTTCAGCAATAGTATCAACTAATAAATTTACTCTACATATCAAACTAACAAATGGTTTAAAAAATTAAATTAGAAGCCAGAATTTGGAGGAAGCCAAATGAGATCCCGACACTCTATTTTTGAATGAAGATACAAGGCCTATAATTGCTAACAAAGATGGAAATCATAACTATGCATGTATTCAAGTAGAAGCCAAATCATGCTTCATAAAAAATATGCAAAAAAATTCTCAATGAATTATGGTGAGAAGAAGCAAGTATCAAATTCATTTTTGGGAATGGCATTAGTTGGAAAGTAGATTAGATTCAAACTTTTTCAAACATTCCAAATAGACTAATGCAAGCTCTGTCTATTATATGTTTAAAAGCAATTAAGGGAAGAAATTGAACAACAACAACAACAACAACAACAAATTATGTTGATGTCTGACAAGCCACATCATAAATTTGTGCATCTTTGTGAACACCCAAGAACTAATTTTGCCAGGTATGTCATAGTTATGCAGGGTCAGAATATGCAGGGTCAATATAATGTGGTACAAGAGGGAGATGAGCTAAGGTATGTAGGGTTAGAATATCCTTACATGGAGAGATTTTGGGATAAAGCTCACACAATTACATATCAAAGCGCATAGGCACTAACCAAAATAATTTTGATAGAATTCCATAAAATGTGTTCTACAACTGTGATTATTAAGAATGTGTGTTTTATTGACAATATTCCTTGTGGTTTTGAAAAGTCAGATAACACACATGATATTTTATTGCTACTATGAGTTGTAGAAGGGCTTAATAGTTTATCTCCTTGTCTGAGATCTTAGATCTTATCTGATGTAGTTGTAGAAGGAAAATTGAAAAGCCTAGATGAATTGAAAGTTGATGGTCCTCTTGTTCCTCAAGAAGATTTTTTGAGTGGCAAATTGACACCAAAGTTAACATGTCAACTACAAGATGCAACAACTTTATGTAGTATTGGTCTGCCACCTTGGTGTCACCAACTGATTAATGTCTATCCATTTTTGTTTTATTTCAAGATAAGGAGGTAATATTTTTATTCTACTGCATTAGGAATACATCGTGCATTACATTGTTTGCAACAGTAGCAGATTGCTCAAAACCCAAATCTGACAAATAATTGAGGATGTCATGTTGGTAGACTACAACAACAAAATGTCATGTTTCAAAAAAATGTACATGGAGTCAGTTACAAAAGTGATTGAGTTGTGTTGTGGCCAAATGACTGTTCTTGAAATTGAATACTATAATGTGGTTGGCACTAGTCTAGGTCTAACTCTTGATTTCTACACACTTATTAGTCATGAATGGCAAAGGATTACATTTGGCATGTGGAGAACAAATTTGTTGTCCACTGGAACTAGGGATATTATCTAAAATGGAGAGTTTGTTCAAACATCTCATGGAGTATTTCCTTATCCTTACCCACCTCATATAGATTCTTCTAATAGAAGAAAATATTTGAAGGTGATGGATATTTTTTGTCTTTTTGGATGTCTAATGGCTAAAGCTCTTCAAGATAACTGACTTTTGGACTTGTCGGTTTCAACGGCTTTTTATAAACTTGTTCTTAGAAAGGAGCTTAATTTATATGATATTAAATCCTTTGACCCTAAACTTGGAACAAAATTTCAAGAAATGGAAGCTCTTGTCCGTCGAAGTAAATTCTTGGAATCTATTCCAAGTGATAAGAGAGAGGAAATATCATGTTTGCATTATTGTGGAGCACAAATTGAAGACCTTTGCATTGATTTCACTCTTTCTGGTTTCTTTGACTATCCCCTTAGATCAAGAGAGAGCAACATCTTGGTTAGCATGGATAACCTCGATGAATATGTTTCATTAGTTGTGGATACAACTGTTACGACATGAATCATGTGGAAAATTGATTCCTTGCAACTAGGATTTAATTAGGGGCTTCCTATTTCACTTTTGTAAGTGGTCACATAAAATAAGATGGATACTCTCTTATGTGGTGTGTGTGATTTATGGGTGGTTGCACTGATTATTGATCACGTCAAAATTGCTCATGGTTATACGGCCCAAAGACTCATGTCATCTACCTATCAATTGATATAAGTTATTCATATTTTTATTGTTACTCTTCACTATTGAGTAAAAATGAAAGAACTACAGATTATAAAGTGTTGGTTATTTATAAGATCTTCTCATATAAAAAGTATACAAAACATCCCGACATTTTGATGGTTCCCACTACGACTGTTGTTGTCTTACAGTATTTGATCATAATTGTGAGATGGCCAATAACATATACAATGTTGAAAGAGGCATTAATTATTAAACTCCTCTATTTACTATTGTTGGAGGACAAGCAAATTGAGGAAGGGAGGTATGTAATATCCCAAATTAACTCTCTGGAGATATCTTTAACTAAAACGTTGCCCACCATATGCAAATCACTGACTACCATGCAAGCAAACACCAATAAGGAGATCATTGCCATTAGGAGGAGTGTTGTCATTTACTAAGGAACAACAACAAGGGAATCACTATCATTAAGAGTAGCATTGTCATTTACTAAAGAACAACAATAATTACTTAAGGAGATCACCACATTAAACAATAATAATTAATTAAGGAGATCACCGCACTAAACAACAGTCTTTAAATAATATTAATTATTTAAATAATATGTTAATATTATTCATTCAATGGAAGGATGCCACCCTTGAGAAAGTCACCCCTTTCAATGTAAGGTTGAAGATATAAACAATCCATTATGGGAATGGAAAAAAGCATTCAATTATGTATTTAATCGTCTAACTTCATATAAGCATCATGCTATACAACCACTCACAAGGACAAAAACCCTTGTGATTATAATAGCCCAAGGACGAAAGCCCTTATGGACTTATATTTTATTTTATTTATTATTTTGAATACAATGTTTATATTTATAAAAAATATTATTTAAAGGAATTTCGTAAAATCCAAAATAAAGTAAAATATTCGGATTTGGAATATTTCAGATCTACTTGCACATTTGAAAACAAGCTAAGTAAATAATTATCAGATTATAAATTAACATTGTATTTTTCATATTTAGTAATTTTGTAGATCCAATATATTATCTTATCTAAATTAATTTAATTGGCTCGCTTTAGAATAGTGTCATTCATCTATTTGATTAGGCTATTTTACCCCTTTAACCCTCATCAAAATATCTCTAAAAATGATTAAACGCTTGTATAAAACTATTATATATATCTTAGATAAATCTATGTAAAATACATCGATAAATATCATTCTCGAGGCACCTGGCGTACATTTTGACCTTCCTCAAGAATAACATCTATCGATGTATTTTACATATAATTATCTAAAATATGTATACTAGTTTATAAATATAATGTCGTAAAATCTATATCCTACCTATCAATTAATTATGATTATTTATGTATTATATATTTATTTATTATGACGTGGTGATATTTTTTATGATAATTTATGATATGATTATTTATAAATATAATAATGTAGTATAGTAAAATTTATATATTATTCATAAATTATTTATTATGATACTATAATATTGAAGTAATGTTTAAAACATTAGCGTAAAAAAATAGTATTTTATCTATGTAATATGGAATGATAATTCAATTTATCTCACTCTACTCTACTCTACATTTTTGTTTAAATTTATTTGTATTTATATATTTTTTAAACCATGTCATTTATTTTATTATTTTATTTAATCATGTCAACTTTGATATAATTAAATTAGTTTATTTTTTATTTTATAATGTTAGCTTTCAAATAATTAAATGCTAACATTCTCATGCCACTATAGTTTTCAGTCACCTGCTCCAGATGTCATTGTAAGAACACATACCACCCTTGGATAAGAGGCCCTGGGTTAGGGCCCATAGCAAAAGACAGGGATATAATCATTTTGACTGAAACACATGAGCACGATGGGTGAAATACGTCAGATTTTGAAGGGTACACAAAGGCAATAGTTTGTAATAAAGCAACAAAAAATGGCAAAGGGTATGGAGGCATAATGGTGTTAGTAAAGAAATCATGGGGTAGAAGTATCAAAATAGAAAAACAAGAAGAAAACAAAAAATACATATGGATAAAAATCACAAAAAATGACACAAACATTAACATTGCTGAATGTTATTTTGTGCCCAAGAATTCCAAATTCTATAAGAGGCGTGATCTAGACCGTGAAGACCCATATTCATCCCTAAAAAGGGACATCTTAGCATATAGTAAGACTGGAGAGATTTTGTTAATAGGGGACTTCAATGCAATAATAACAAGTAAACAAGCCAACATTTTGGGAAGTAATAAAGAACTGGACATGAATCCTCTTTGGATGGCAGAAGAAGAAAATCAACAATGGGACAGGTCTTCAAATGATAGGCATGGGGTCATCACGCACTTTGGAGAAGAATTGCTAGGTTTATGTAGTATACATAACTTAAGGCCCACCCCATGGTTTAGGTGATTTTTACATTCAACATTTCCCCAGCTTTATTGCATATGACAAGAGAATTTACATTTGGTGCAGCCTTTTCCCAAAG
Organism: Torreya grandis; assembly: GCA_037957365.1. NCBI lineage: Eukaryota > Viridiplantae > Streptophyta > Pinopsida > Cupressales > Taxaceae > Torreya > Torreya grandis. The sequence goes on from JARHVA010001697.1 coordinate 1,693,081, forward strand.
TAACTCCAACATATAGACACCTGTCCCAAACATGATAATGACTACAGCTCCCAAAAAAGTAGTTATATACTTGTTTACGTCTTTTATTTGTACTAAACATAGATTTGTTTCAGTTATTATTAATACACAGTCACTTCGCACCCTGTTATCACGATTAATATTTGCGAGTAATGGCACGGGGAAAATCAATAAATTACACATGTAAGACACACCAAGGGTAGAGTGTAATTGATTATGTTATATGCTCCCAAAATTCTTTATCTGGAATTGAAGAACTGGAAGTAGAAGAAGCTTGCATAGAACTTAAATTATATCACAACTCATTTTTTGTGAAACTCCAATTAAAAAGAGACAATCAACAAGATGAGCACACCAAGGTCAAACAAAGTAAGTCGTTGCCTACAGGAAACATTCTCTTGACAGAGAAAAAATGACAAACCTTTAAAGCAACATTGGAAAGCAAGATGCAGGAAGGGGGTAATAAGTTAACACATAACAATAGCACAAAACACACAAAAAGTGAGAGGCCAATGAACATAATTCAAGATGCACTAAAAACATGCAAGAGAGCTAAAACTAAAAAGAAGGGTAGAAATAGTTTCCCGACTAACCTTGGGTATGATGAAGAATGCAAAGCAACACAAAGAGTGCTAAAAGAACTAAAAGGGAGAACAAAAGCAAATAAAAAAGCATATGAGTAAATGGGAAGGGAAAAGAAAGCAAAGTATACTACAACTAGGAGGAAAGCGTTGATTTACTTAGGAAAACATAAACCAAACAAATTTTTGAGGGAAATTCACAAAGAAAAAGACAAGTTGAAAACAAAATAACATTAGAGCAGTGGTTGGAGTACTCAAAACAACTATATGAGCATGAAGGTGAACAAGATGCACCTCCCACAATTAGTGTTAATAAAGAGCTTTTCATGACAAAAGACATCATGCAAGGGATTAAAAAGCTAACAACGAATAAAGCCCAAGACATAGACAACCTACAAACAAAACGTTTAAGATAGGGGGTAGATATCATAACACCTAAAATCAAAGAAATCTTCAATGAGGTCATCCAAAAGGGTTTTTCGACAAAATGGAAAAGAAGCTTAACCATACCCCTATTTATGAGTGGAGATGTAAACAACTGCTAAATTTATCGAATTATCATGGTCCATCAGCTCTTTGCAAATCTATTTGGGAGTATGATAGAACATAGAATTAGTAGTTGGGCAAAAAAAAAGACAAGCGAGCAAAAGGACAATCAGGTTTTAGGCCCAAACATTCTCCTATTGATCATTGTGTCACGCTGAGACATCTAGTTGAAAAGGTGTGGGATAAAAAGGAGGATGCATATTATTGTTTCGTAAACTTTAAAAAAGTATTTGACACAGTTCCAAGGAGCAAACTATGGGCCAGAATGGAGGAACTAGAGGTTCCAACACACTACAGGGCAGCAATTCATAGATTGTATGAACAAGTCGAGGCTAAAATCAAAACTCAGGTAGGACTGTCTGAATGTTTCAAGAGTGACATCAGCATCAAACAAGGCTGCCCTCTATCCCCAACTTTATTTGGGCTTTACATTGATAAGCTAGAGGATTGGGTAAACAAATTTGGAGGAGAGGAGGTCTACCTGACTAACTATGTGGCAAAACTTCTGCTCTATGCCGATGACTTAACCCTGATGGCAGCGACAATTCAAGATTTAAGAGATCATCTATGAGCTCTAAAGCTCTTTTGTAAAGAAGTAGGGATGTAGATAAACACTGTGAAAACCAAAATTATGATTTTTTCAATGAAAAAGAAGGCACAACACCCCAATTTTTAGTTTGCAGGAGGGTCTCTTAAAGTGGTGTCAGGATACACGTATCCCAGCCTCGACTTTCACAACAAACTTAGATGGGACACTTGTAGGATGAAAATAATACAAGGTAAATGGAGAGCTTTTTATGTGCTTCAAAATAGATGCAGGAATGCAGAGTTATGGGACTGGGAGACCACAAGGGTCTTATTTGTATTACTTGTCACACTAGTAGTATTATATGGTTGCGAGGTGTGGGCTAGTGGAACAATGAGCATGAAATGGAGGCAAATAGAAAATATTCAAAAACGGCTAATCACAAACAATTTCAGAATCAAGGATAGTCCCATATGAAATTATTCTTGCCGAAGCAAGTACTTTTCCTCTAAAGGCAACCGCTATGACCAGGGTATTATGTTACTTGAAAAAAATGGAAAGCATGAAGTTCGACAGATGGCCTAGGGCAGCAAAAGAAGAAGAGTTGCATAGGAGGAAGAACATTTGGATGAGGCAGAACCAAAGGTGGATGAATAGATGGGATATCAACCTAATTGAATGCTCAAATTGTAATAAAGACATAAAAAATTACGTGAATGAAAAATTCAGAATGGTAATGTGGAGGGAGGGGACAAGCAAGAAAAGACAATATTATATCTCAATGTTCGATCCAAAATATGAACATAATGAAAAAACACATATAGGGACTGAAATTAGTTGGAGGGAAAAGATCCTCATTGCTCAATTAAGAACTGGTTCTCATAAACTCTGATGCGAGACATGGAGATGGACAACCCCTAAGGTGCAGTGGGACGAGAGGGTTTGTGTTTGTTGCATTATAGGGGTGGTTGAAATGGAAGAGCACTTCATTCTTGAGTGTCCTTAGTACGCAGACATACGAGCCAAATACGCAGAAAATTTCAGAGTTTTCTGTATGGTAGATGTATTTGAGAAAAAAAGATTAGAAAGGTTGGGGGAGATACTAACTCAATTCAACAAAAGGCGGAGCAGCATTCTAAAAGATACCTTAGATCTTAGAAATATTTGACTAATTGGAGCATTCAGTATAATTGATGGTCCTATAAATCATTCGATCTTGTGGACGTAATTAAAACCATTTCATTTCAATTCATTTCAAAATAAGACGACTCCACTTAAAAAAATTTAAAAAGCTTTTACGGTCAAAATAAGATCACTCATATAGGAGCAGTTTTATCTGAGACGCTTCGTTTTAGATATCCATCACAAATAGAAATCTACTTACCTAAACACTGTCCCGAAACAATTGTACGCCTGAGCGTCAACGCGAGTTGTAATTTTGGCAGAAAATGGCGCAGTTTATCAGCCAACTCGCCCCTCTGAAAAACTGCACATTACAGATAAGTCCATGTGTAAGTGCAAGGCATACAATCGCAAAACGAAGGCCTCTCAAGCTCCACACCAATTCCGTGAGCAAAGGCCACGCCGAATTGTGTATAAAACCTTCTTTCCTCTGCCGCGCGCAGGTCATAGGCATCGGCTCTCCGGATGGTAGGCCCCAACAATTAACCGTCCCCCAAACTGCTGTGAATTCCGTCGTTTTAGACATAGAAGGCATGATGTGCGGGAGCTGTGCCGCCCGGGTTCGAAACCTCCTGGCTTCAGATTCCCGCGTGGCCTCTGTTGCGGTCAACATGCTGACCGAAATGGCGGCAATCCGTCTAAAGACGGATGCACTGGATGCTAATCGAGTAGCCGAGGATCTGGCCCTCCGTTTGACGGACTCTGGATTTCCGTCTAAGAAAAGAGAGTCTGGTTCAAATGTTGGCCATACTGGGAGCAAATGGGAAGAAATACTGAGGAAAAAGGAAGAAGCACTGCAGAGAAGCACTATTAAGGTGGCCTTTGCTTGGAGTCTAGTGGCATTGTGCTGTGGGACACACGGTGCTCATTTCTTGCACTCTCTTGGGATTCACGTTGCGCACGGTATCTTCTTAAGCCTCTTTAAACATGGTCACTTGCAAATAATTATATGCATCTTTTTATCATAAAATTAAGTTATTATGTAATTCAAAATGAGTTTGAGGACCATTTTTTCCTCATGCTGTAATACATGTGCAAAATTGTGGAAACTTTTTAATTGGAATTGTTTTTTAATTATTTCCTTCAGTTCAGCGATATAAACAGCCATTCATACATACCATTTGAAGAAATAATAAGAGTCGATATAAACAGTCATTTGAAAAGAAAGTTGTTAATTTAAGGTTGCAATCTGTAGCAGAAAAACTGTCTTTACAACATCTAAATTCATAAACAATTTGCAAGCAGCAAGAGAAAAATAAACAAATTTATAGGTAAATAATTGTAACCCATTCGTAGGAGCGTGTCAACACGAAAGCACATAATTTATTGGACATCCAAGCGTTTTATCTTCTAACTTCCTCTACGATTACAGTCTAACATAATTTAGAAATCCACACAAACACGTCACTGCTGGTTAGATGTGCTGATATATATTTTTTGATAAACCATTTTTTTTTTTTTTTGGAACATCGAACTTTTATGTAGCAAAAGTTTTGGGACAACTTTTTGGGTAGCAAATTTGATGTAATCCAATTTGAAAATGGAATTTCAGAGAAGACACCTGTTGCAAAATTGAAATTAGTTTTCCTAACAGCAGTTTTAAATTTTAGCTTTTCCCATAACAAAGTACTCTAGTAAATACCCCTTGAAAATAGAGGAAATTTTACAACATTTAAAAAAGAATAGAAACTTTTACACTAGTAAATAATTATCCCCTTGAAAGTCGAGGAAATTTTACAACATTTAAAAAAGAATAGAAACTTTTAATTTTTTGGTGACTTTGTAAAATTTATTAATCTTTTAGAGCCTTTTAAAAGATTGTTATCTAATAATATGGACGGAATCTATCTTATTATGGAGTGGGATTTGAATTTGGGTCTCTCACTCACAAAATCATCTAATTACAACAATTTTAATGGAAAATAGTATTACATTAACAAGCACTACACTAACCCATAAACAATGCTGCAATTCAGATCTAAACAAATTCACCCCAATAAACATTAAAAATCAGACCTAATTGCAATATGAAATATTCTAAAATAATTGAAAATTTTAAATGTGCAAAGCTAGGGTTATAAGAAGAATACTTAACTGTCACAAACCTGTACTGCCAAAGGCTGAAATTGGTTGGAAATAGGTCCAGGAACTAAGGTAAACATAACCCAAAATTTTTGGAGTGAACTTATAACTTTGAAAATTTGACTAGGACCACTCCTATGCTATAACCCATACCACTCCTATCTATTATGACTAGGACCATACCTCTCCTATCTCGGAATGACGAGGACCGTAACACTACGTTCTTGGTCACTGCAGAATTTTCCAAAATAAATTTGGTGACCTTGTTCCTCTACTCCACCTCGAAAAACCTCAACCACACTTTTCTAGAATTTGTCGTGAATCACTAGGAAATTGGTCTCCTTACTTGAAACCCTAATCAACTCGCAACAGTTTAAAAATGCGTAGTCATTGAGGGGCCTGTCGCAATCAAACCCCTATTCTTAGACAAGTTGGAAAATAACTTCAACAAGCAATTGTGGATGCAAGCTCTAATCCTTGTATGACTTTTCACGAGCTTGAGCAAATGGTAATGATGCAATATGAAGACTCCAAATAAAAAATATGCTTTAACATTTCAATTTATGCTTATTCATGAACTCTAGACTTTTGCTTATCACTCTTGAGTCTTGACCTTTTCTTGGAACTTTTGTTTTTCTTTCCCCTTTATCTTGCTTGTCCTATATGCTCTAATTCCTTTTTGTATAAATAGACTTCTCAAATTCAAATTATGATCCTATTGGTGCACAACCCGACACACAAAGGACATGAAAACTGACAAAAAGAATCACAACCCTAGGGGGGACAATTGGAAAGGGAAAATGACCCTCATAGAAAAGGGAGCAGGGCTGTAGTGGTATGGTCTTGGTCAACCAGGACTGTAGTGGTATGGTCTTGGTCAACTAGGACCATACAACTACAATCCTGGTCAACCAGTTCCATACAACTACGATCTTGGTCAACCACAATGATATGATCCTTCTTGCAAACAAATTAATCCAGCAATAGAAAGATAAGGAATATGCATTGCAATTGAAAGAAAGAGAGCATTATTGTATTGAACTCACAACTTGCATTGCAAAGTATTGCGGGCCTCTTCGAGGGGGAAGCCTACTTTGAGCAATGCTCAATACAAAATATTTAATGGATACATTTTCCTCTTGCACAAGTTTTCCATTTAAACTAATCTAGTCAAGACAACTCCTAATTCTAATGCATGTGATAGTTACAATTAGCTGATGGGACGACATACAAAGCATATGTGTACAAGCTTTATTAATAACACCTAGTATAGAAGAAAATAGTTAGAATGAAAGGGTCCCAACATGCCCTTCCGCTTAATAAAGCTTTGCCCTCAAAGCTTGAGGTGAGGAAATTGCTGCTGGAAATGGAGTAAGGGTTCCTGCCTTACATCTTCTGGTTACATTCTGCACCATTATACTATAATCTCTGTGATAGTGCGAGTGTGGAGTTGTTGTGATTGCATGTCTAAGATAGACTCAAGTTCCAGGAGGATAGATCCTTCAGTATTGAGCTCAGATAGTGCAGCCTGAACTTGAGTATGTTGTTCAATAATCTTCTTAAAACAAGATATATGAAAAACATGATGAACCTTGGAAGATGAGGGTAGCGCCAACTTGTATGCCACATAACCAATCTTCTAGAGGACTTAATAAGGGCCATAAAACTTGGGTGCTAGTTTTTGATGACCCTTCATCTTTAAGGAGGATTGCTTATAAGGTTGTAGCCGAGGAAAAACCATGTACCCTATGTCAAAAGCATGTCTAGAACAATGTTGATCGACTTGCGGTTCATTTAGTTGTGTTGTATGCAGGTCATCCTTGAGAGTTCGAAGGATATTTTTGCATGTGCTGAGTGCGGAACTTACTACTTGTACCTTGGAACTTCCTGGGATGTATGTTTGAAGAGACGACAATGGATAACCATACATGACTTCATATGGTGTCATCTTGGTTGTAGTGTGATATGTGGTATTGTATCACCATTCCACAAATGGTAACCATTTGACTCAATGATGTTGATTTGAGGCGAAGAAATGCATATAGGTCTTTAAGCATTTGGTGACAATTTTATTTTGACTATTTGTTTGTAGATGGTAGGCTGAGCTCATTTTAAGTTGGGTACTATATCATGGAAAAAGTTCCTACTATAAGTTACTAGTAAAAATGGGATCACAGTTGTAAACAATGGAAGCAAGGATCTTATGGTGGCATAAGATCTTATCAATAAAGGTTTGGGTGATGGTGGAGGAGGTAAAAAGATGTGCAAGGGCGCAAAAGTGGGCATACTTGGAGAGGTGATCCACCACCACCAATATAACTGATTTCCCTCTTGACTTTGGTAGTCCTTCAATGAAGTCCATGGAAATGTTAGTCCATAACATGAAGGAAATAGGTAATGGCTGGAGCGTTTCCAGGGTCATGATCGTTTCACCTTTGTTACATTGACAAATCTCACATTCTGCTACAAAATGTTTGATGTCTTCTTTAATGCCCCTCCCAAAAGAAATTCTGCAGACCCTTTCATATGTTTTTAAAAATCTCGAGTGGCTAGATGATGGTGATGCATGCAGTTCTAACAATTTTTTTGCTCATAATGTCGATTTTTAAAACCATTACAAGATGACCTTTGTGTCGCAAATAGCGTCCATCCCAAGAATAATTCGGCTTAGAAGAAGGATTAGTGGATACTTGCTTGATGAGCCCTTGACTTTGGATATCTTGGTGCCACTCTTGTTGGACCTCCTGCACCCACTCCGAAATGGGTAATGACAGTGCGCACAAAGTTGTCTGTTTTTCATATTTGTGTGCTAGTGCATCTACGACAACATTGTCTTGACCTTTCTTGTAGGTAATATCATAGTCACAACCTATCAAGTTTGTAACCCACTTTTGTTGCTTGGGAGAAGAGGCTTGTTCCAAGAAGTACTTAAGACTATGATGATCTGTTTTGATGCAAAAATGTCTCCCTACAAGGTATGGGCGCCACTTGTTCACTGCATTTGCATGAATAATGGCTAGTATTTCTTCTCATATACGGATCAGGCAAACTTTCTCCTTGTAAATGCCTTGTTGGTGAATGCTAGGGGTTTGCCTTCTTGCATTAGAACTGCTCCAATTCCACTTCCTGAAGCATCACTGTCAATGACAAAGGGCTTGAAGTCAGGTATAACAAGAACTAGCGTGGTATACATGGCATTCTTGAGAAGTTCAAAGGCCCTTTCTGCCACCTTTGACCAATGAAAGGCATCCTTTTTTAACTTGGCTGTCAATGGAGTTGCAATTTTCCCATTGTCCTTAACAAACTTTTGATAATATCATGTGAGGCCCAAAAATTTGTGAGGGCACTTGAGCATTTTGGGTTTAGGCCAATTTTTCATAGTCTCAATTTTTCCTGGATCCATTTTGACTCCTTCCGTAGAGACGACGTGCCCTAAATACTCAATGTTGTTTTGGCCAAGATGTAATGTCCCCAAATGGGACGAATTAAGGCAAAAGGGGTTTTTCCCAAAATCTGAAATGAAAATCAGCAGGCCCTAAATTGAGAATTTAATTTTCAAAAACCCTTATTTAATTCTAGAAACCCTAGGCGCCAAAAAGAGAGGGTTTTATAGGGAATTTCTACCAATAAATTGTCTTGAAATAATTTGAAAAAAGCAATAAAATTCCAGATTTAAATCCACATGAATAAATACTTTTATCACTACCTTCCATGCCACAAATAGATGAAGGAAAAATTAGATTTAATATTTAATTTTCTGCAGGTGTTCGGAACATAAAAGATCTTCAAAATCCTTGCCAAAATTGCTGCCAACCTCCAAAAAATATAGGAAAAATACCAGTGACTTATTTTGGCATAGAAATTGCCAAATTGACCCTCCTAGGTCAATCGCCCCACTCTCAAGAAGCCTGGAAAAATAGCTGAAAAATAGAGGCACTAATCTTGCCTTCCACAAGCAAGAAAATCTTCAAAACCCTGTTGGAAAAATTAATTATAATCTTGAAAATTATTTATTAATTTTTCGTCTTCAAAATCCTTCATAAATCGTCCAAAATTCCACAATAATAACCAGAAAAATATTAAATAATTCCAGAAAATTATTTTGTAAATATTTTGATCAAATAGAGCCTTCAAACCCTAGCGCCAACCTTCCCAAGTGGTTCGCTCCACTTGCAAATTTAATATATAAATTTAGCAAGCCAAAAATGCAAGTAAAATATTACCAAACCCTTAAGAACAAGCATCAAAACACTCCAAAGTAGTTCGCCCCACTCCTTAGGGCACAAACAAGCTTTCCTTTCGCAAGGTGGTGTCAATAGACACCTTTGTAAGATTGATCAATCACCAAAGTAGAGAACCTCTATTGGGAATGCATCCCAATAGTCTTCTTCACGCAGGAAGAACAAGAATATCAATTTCAGCATATCCTCCATTGTAGCCTTCGCCATGTATTTATAACTTTCCAAAGGGTTTGAACCCCTTTGGAAAGATAAAACACCTTTCCTTATCTTCACTTTAGGTCCCATGCCAAAATCTCATTTTTGAATAATATATTAAATATTAGTCTTAATTAAAATATTAATTAAAATTACTTTAAGGCAAATATATTAATATTTAATTCACTTAAGCACTTTAGTGGTGAAAACCACTTTTAAAATATTTAATTAATTAATTAATAATTGCCTTGTAATAAAAATCAATATTTCGACAATTAATAAATAATCAATAAAATAACATTCTCCAAAAAAGGGCTCCTTTAGTCTTATGGGGAGATAGACTAAAGGTCTTCATACCTGTTTATTTAAGAGGGAAAAATGGGGACATTACACAAGAGAACACTATAATTGTTTGGCACATAATTGGTTCTTAAAAAGGATTTGGAAGGTTTGTTCCAAGTGCATCAAATGCTCCTCCAACGTCTGGCAATAAACAAGGATGTCATCAAAGAAGACTACGATGAAATTTCTGAGAAATGGTAAAAGATTTTGTTCATTAAACCCTGGATTGTTGATGGAGCATTGGTGAGGCCAAATGGCATGACTAGAAATATGTATGGCCTTTTTGAGTTTGTAAGGATGTTTTAGAAATGCTTTCTTCCTTTAGGTGGATTTGGTGATAGCTTAACCTTAAGTCAAGCTTCAAAAAGAAGTGGGCTCCATGCAATTTCTCCTGTCCAAGATTTAATCAATCACTGGAATGGGAAACTTGTCCTTGATGGTGTTTTTGCTCAGCGCTCAAAAATTAATATAGTCGCTAGGACCCATCTTTTTTCCTAACTAGTAGTTCTAGGGAAGAGTAAAGACTTAGGCTTGGTTGAATGACTTTTGCTTGCAAAAAGTCTTGCACCATTTTTCTATTTTATTCTTTTGTAGAAATGGGTAGCTATAAGGATGAATATTTGGAGGTGCACTTCCTAGAACAAATTGAATGGCATGTTCCTCTAGTTGTTATGGAGATACCCCTTAGGCTCCATAAAGATTGTTGCATGCTTAGACAACAATTCCAATTGCTGGTTTGTATCAGATGATTCATTGATCTAGATAGCATAAAACCAGGCAACAATCCCATGAGATCCCTTTTTAAGCAACTTCTCCATTTGACGAGAGCTAATAATGCTTGTTGACCCTAGAGCAAGTCCTTTTAAGGTGTGTTGTTGGTCCTTATCCATGAATTGCATCCTTATTTTGGAAAAGTCCCATGGTATTGGTCCTAGTGCCCATAGGCATTGTGCTCCTAAAATTACGTCACAACCTCCTAGAGGTAGAATGAACATGTCTGATTTCAGATTATAGTCCCTTATGAAGATTTGGACTTTTTGACATTTGTCCTTATAAGATAAGGTTCCCCCGTTTGCTATTGCAACTTCAAAACTTGAATGTGGATACATGTAACAATTGATTGGCTTGGCTAGCCAAGGGTCGATGAAGTTATGTATGCTCCCAAAATCAATGAAGATGGTGAGGGGATGTTTTTAATAATAGCCCTTGACCTTCATTGTTTAAGGAGTAGTAATGCCGACCAATGCGTGCATCAAAATTTATGGCACTAGGTCCTCACCTATGTCATGTTCTTTTTCTTTTCCTTCTATTTGGGATTTCCTTGCATCTTCCCATTCATCAGACTTTGAAGGCGACTCCACATCTAGCAGGTACAATTTTTGTTCCATAATCGGTGACCTAGTGTGTACTTGTCATTGCAGTTGTAACATAAGTCTTTTTCCGTATGCGCCCACATCTTAGCCGCAGGGGTTTGATTGGTGTTGTTTTAGGGTTTGGGAATGTTACTGCTCATGCTGGCTTTGAATTCTTGAATGGGGGTGATTTTGAAGATTGGCGTGTTGATGTGAGTTTTATGTACACCACATATAATGGGTTTCCACCCTGTTGTTTTAGGATCACAAAGATGACCTAGGGCATGAGTTGTAGGTTGGGACTCTCCTACATAATCATGGTAGAATAGCGTAACATGACTTACAACCTATCAAAGGAAGTTCATTGAAGAATAATAAAAAAATCACTAAAAAGTTAACCAAAAGATGGATATTCACAATGTTGCCATGTTACAAGAATTGAATCCTATAAAAAAAATATCAAAAGGAGGGAAGGGTAGGTAGAAAAGGTTTCAAATTTCTGCTTAGTAATTCTTTTGCTCAAGCAAACACTTTTTGACATCTATTGCGAAACAACCATCATTCATCAAATCTAGCATTCACTCAAACTTGAATAAACATAGTGTGAGAGTCTAAGGATTAATTAATTATGAGTGAATTCCAATACCATCTCTTAGCAAGATAAATTGACGATAGAGAATAGCGAAAGCACTTTCAACTACAACAATTAGTAAAGATCAGCGCTCACTATAGAAAACAACAAACTTGCACATCCGTCTATAGTAATCAAAGATCAAAGATTAACTACAAAAACAGTTAGAATAGTAGAAATACTAAATTTGACCTACTCTTAACAAAACAAATAAATATCATTAGTGATCACTTCAAGCTAGGAAAATACAACATCAATTATGAATTGAGAAAGTAGAAAATGAGAACAACTCACAAAACATCCGTTGTGATTTCTCAAGCTTGCCAAGTTTCTCAAAGGCTTTCTTAAATAAAATTGTCACAATACAACCCATTTATAATAGTTTGATGTCCTTGCCCTGCTTTCTAAAAGCAATTGCATGTGATCACTTATTCAAAAATTTATTCTAAAAGTAGCTAAATATAGAACTAAAGCTTTAAATCTAGCTTTATCTAAACTAAATGAGGTCATTGAGAAATATTATCCTGTTTTGAATCACTAGGCCTTATCCTCTATCTAAATTTAAGATCAAAGAATCTGTGTCATATTCATACAAGGTCCATTGTTTTGATCTATTTGTGGCATGAAACTCCTACAATCATGGTTGTTGTAGTGGCCAACGTCTTCTACATGCAATTATGTAATCACTTGAGACCACTGCAAACTCAATTTACCTATTTGTGAACTCCCTTGTTATGTTTCCATGCTTCGTTTTGTTCGCCCATTATATTCCATTTTTGGGCTTACTATGAAATCTATCAAAACAGAGGCCGCATACTAACTTAATCAATGCTCAGTGATTCTTGCACGTTGAATTCATTTTTGAAATCGGGTTGAAAGAGCCTCTATGTGACCATCCTACTCAGCTCTTCAATGCTTGAAAATACTGTAAGTTTTTGTGCAATTTACGACCTGATGATAAGCGGTGACGAGTGCCAAATTTTGATTAGTGTGAATGGGGCATCTCCAACGTACACGTGGCATGATCATGTGGTCTCAGAGTCATGGGATGGTGAGTTGACGAGCTGTGATGGCTTCACCATTCCATGCACCACATAGATTCCTAAACTAAACATTACCTTGGAAAGGCATCAAATTGAGGATGACTTCTATGTGGTTGGCATATTAGAAGCGAATGTGGTGCTTGGCATCCAATGGTTGCATTCACTCTGGGGAGTACACTCAAAACTACCAAACTATGGAGCTTAAGTTTAAAGTGGTCGGGAAAGAGATGATTTTGCATGGGTTGAACGATAAGGCACCCTCGGAAGTGACCTCGAGGATGATGGAAGGGACCTTCCATGAGAGACCGATTGCATGGGCAACAAGAAAGGCAAAGAAGGTTGCAAATTCTAAGTTAGGGCAGCCACTACATCATGACGGTAATTTTGAAAATTTGAAGGAGATTCGGCCCATTTCTAGCTTGGAGTATGTTGTGGAAAAGAAAATTTAAAATTCAGAAATAAAAGGTTGTAAGGAGGCCATAAATACTTTCCATCTCATGAAGAAGGAAGGGCAAGCTAGGGACAGCTCCAAGGAGGAAGAAGCCCTACAAATTGTATGCACTCATAGGCCACTTTGGAAGCATGTTTGGAAGGGGCAGCATGAGGGTAAACAATGGACACTTCTTGGGACATCCTGGCAATGTTGCCAACTCCATGAAGATGTCCACATGAAAGGTATGGTTCCAAATTCATTCAAATTTGCTTATTTCATAAAATTTGGTGAACCATATTTTTGGCTTGTTGGGAGAGCCTTAAGGCTCATTGGAAGTCCTAAGGGGTATTTGGGTACCATACAAAATGGCACCCACTCTAAGGTGCACATACGGATGAAAATGGCCATGAAGGGCAGCCATAGTACGTTCTTCCACTATGCTGACCATAACAGTTCTGACTCATTTGGTATGAGCTTGAGGGTCATCAAGTTCATGTTGAACGTATGTTGCAAATGAAAACTTCCCAAGGGTAAGTTTTTGTTAAAATTTCTCATGATTATAGATGATAGGAAGGCTGTTAGACATGATCACATCCCACTAACCACCGGAGACATGACAATATATGTAATCTCTTTTGTCAAATTGAAAGATCACATGTTGATGGGGAAGGAGGGAGCTTCCAGCCCAAGAAATATGCAAATTTGTGAGCAAGGAAGCAAGTTTGGAGTGTGTTGGCAGCCATCCCACGATTGGTGATATGGAGCACAACAGGAGTAGCCCCATTTGGGGAGAGGGATAGCAATTCATTGTTGTCACAACACTTCTAGTACATATGGACAACGGTCTTTTCACAAGTGCAACAATGAAGGGCTTCAAAATAAGGCTTTCTTTCCATGGGAAGAGGCTAAAGATGGATTCTATATGAGGCCAATGGTTGGGGCAGTCCCCTGGATGTTGCAATTGCTTGAGGACAAGCAATTTTGGGTAGGGAGGATTGTCATGTCCCCCTTTTGGATTTAAAACAGGAAAAGACCCTTAGCCGAATTCTTGGATGTTTCACATCGGCTAAGGGAAGGTAAAATCAAAAAGAAAACTCTGGTTTTATTTTTAAGATATAAAATATATTTTTTGATATATCTTTTCTAAGTATGACTTAAAAGTTGTGTTGCAGGGGTATGCCCCCCGGCCCGACGCCTCCTGTTCGGAGGCGCCTCCGGCACGGGGACGTCCGGAGGCGTCTCGGAGGCGCCCGCCGGCGTGCCGGAAACGTCCGGCACACCGGCGGGTGCCTCCGGGACGACTCCGGGCGTACCCGGGGCGTTTTCGGGCGTCCTCGAAAATTTCCGGCGGGTGGACCCCCATTTTTGCTTCGGATTTCCATATTGTGGTCGGTTGGTTCGTCTGGCACGCCGGCGGGCGCCTTCGGGACGCCTCCAGGCATACCCGTGGCGCCTTCGGGACGCTTCCGGGCGTACCCGGGGCGTTTCCGGGGCGTCCTCGAAAATTTCCGGCGGGTGGACCCCCATTTTTGCTTCGGATTTCCATATTGCGGTCGGTTGGTTCGGATCTCTCTCTTATAACTCTGCGAATAGTGGCGGGCTTATGATCGGGTGTTTTCGATTCAATCTGAGCTTTGGCCTCAGGGCATTGTTAGGGTTATCGACGCCCGGATCCCAGCTCACCCACCCAATAACAGACTTGGTTAAATGTATTTTGGCTTTTTCTGATTGTTCTTGGAGTTCTTCTCCGAAACTATCGGATCTAGCCGCCCCTTGCCAGTCGACCTATATCCACGTGGACTCGCTACTGTCGACTGTGCAACCCCGTGGAGCGATAACATATTCGTGAGCGGACGGGATTATGCAGGCAATGTAGTTTTTTATTTCTTCCATCCGCGAGAAGATGTGAAATGGACGCCTATTCCCACGGACACACGGAATTTGGGCACAAGGGTTTATTCTGCTGCTACCGTCCGCATCTGAACAATAGCCATAATTTCGAAAATGATTAATTGTATGAGATATTTTTAATTTTTATTGTCTTGTAGGTTATTATAGGAATCTATTGATTAAATAATTAGTTTTTTTTTTTTTTTTTTGGGTAAGGAATTGTAGAAATCAATTGAAACAATATAGTTCTTATGACACATCAATAAAATGTAAGAAATTTTATATTTGTTAAGTTTTTATTTAATTTTTAAGATTTTTGAACTTAAAAAAAACTATTAAAATTAATTATTTTTTATTTTATTAAGTATACAATTTTTTTTTAATGTTTTCTTAATATAATTTAAAAAAAGAATTAAAATAATTTTTTTTGCTTAATATTTTTAACGCAAATATATGTACATGCAATTATGAATTTCTTTAACTAAATGACAAGTGTACATGCACTTCCCCATAAATTATACAAATTGTTCCCCCCCTTGCCCGCAAACAATTCCGGATGCTCGAGTTGGGAAATAAGTGGAAACGAAGCGGGATCAAATTAATTAATTTTAAATTTTTCATTTAATATAATATAACTATTAAAAATAAAATAAAATATAATATTAAAAATTTAAATAATATTAAAAATTTAAACTAAATACTATTTAGTTTTTACATTTTTAATATTATAATTTATATTTTATTTTAAATTTATAGTTTACTATATCTTTATGTAGTATTTAAATTTTATTTTTATATTTTTAATTTTTAATTTTATTAATATATATATATATATATATATATTTTTAAAATATATATATAGAGACGTACCCACGACGTATCCAAATCAAGGTTTTTGAAAAATGACGTACCCGAATCGTACCCGTACCCGTATCCAAACAACATAGCTTAAAAGTGACTTGTTGAGTATGAGTTAACTCTTAATGAGAAAAAGGCTTAATCTCTTTTAAACTACACTAACTCTTCTCCCAATTGGAGCGCCTCACTTTGGGAAGGGTATTTAAGGAGTTGGGGACTCATTGAGAAGGTTAGACTATCTTTTTGAATATTTAAATTTTTGAGTTGAAGCACGCAAAAGCTTAACTTATTCTTTGGAGACAAAAACCTTCAAAGAGCTGGAATTGAGGAGGAGAACCCTTGATAACCGGATTGGACAACTTCGTGAGGAGGTTGTATTGAGCATAATTGGCATACAAGGGTGTTTTAAACATCATTTTGTTTTCTGTAGGTGTGGTGACTTGGTCTAAGGTGAGGTGACTTGCTTGGGAAGCCAAGCGACTAGGGTTTAAGGCAATTTGAGGGCAGCGGACTGTATGTATGTGTTGACGACCCCTAACCTAGGGCTGCATTACTTTTTGGGAGGTTGAATACCCCTATTTAGGGCTGCGTTAGGCGAATAATAATTATTTAATTTTTCTACAGCCGGGCGACCCCCTTTGGGCATTGTATTCATCCATTTCTAAGGTTAATTTAGCTCAGAAATCATATTTGAACATTGCATAATATTTCTATTATTTTATTGGAAATTACCCAATAATTATTGCTCCAAAATTCTAGAAAAGGTGGTATTTATGACCACTATTTTATTTTGTAATTTTGATTATTAGTTGATCATAAAATATTCAGTCTTTGGGTTGAGAAGGCATCTACAAAGGTCAGTAAAATTTTTGCATATTGGTGCCTTGAGGAATTGGTTTTGAGGGTTGATTTCATGCCCTAATATTCTTCATAATATCCCATAAATTGCTGCTAGGGTTTGGAATATCTTATTACAGCTTTGGTGAGATTTTTGGATAATTAGGGTGTGCTGTAAAAATAAGAAAATACCATTTGTGGCTAGGGTTTGGTGTTGAATTTCAGATCTCAGGGTTTGTCCCAATTTGGGGACATTATAGTGGTATCAGAGCCATAATCTTAGCTAGCAGTGGGGTTTGAACAATCTACATGCCTAACAGTGATAGAGAGGTTTGGTACTACGAAAGGGAAAAGAAAAAAGGGCTAGAGCAGCAAGAGGAACAACAAATGGAAGAGGAAATATTCACATAACAAATAAGGCAGAGAGACAAAGAGGACAGGGACAATGATAGGTTCGAAAGATACACTCAGATTCAAGAGCGTTTGACAAATATGATGGCTGATTTCATACAAACTATGAAGGACTTGAATGGAAACCAAACACAAAATGGTGTAGGGAGTAATTCAGGTACAAACAATATTGCTGCCCACTACACAGAGTATAGGACTCTTCCCACCAACATCAAGGGGGAAATGACCCTTACCGCTTTCATAAAAATAAAAACGAGTAAAGTTGGTCATGGGGCTGTCCATAGACCAAGAAACACTACACGGAAACTACAACATGCCTTGGGAAAGCTCACACTTTCCACTTTTGATGGTTCATCAAAAAGTCCAGCTAGGACATGGATACAAAAGGTTGATACATACCTCACAGTTCGACCTATGATGGAGGATGATGCCATCAAATTTGCTACATTGCATTTGGAGGGAACTGCCCATGAATGGTGGTACCATGGATTGATAACCCAAAGGCACAACCTCATAAACACTTATGAGGAATTCAGTAGAAGGCTGGTGGAGAGGTTTGAAAGTGCTGATTTGGAGCTTCACTTCAAGGAATTGGTTCAATTGAGGCAAAAGACTTCCGTGGAGGAGTATGTGGCTGATTTTCAGAGGATTTCAGTCATGGTAGCAAATATTTCAAAAGAAAAACTTGTGTTATTGTTCATGGAAGGATTGGTTGATCCTCTAAGAGCTTTGGTCAAGGCTTTCAGCCCTCCTACCCTTCAAGAGGCCATCCAAAAGGCCCTTGATCTCGAGTCTTCAGCTCCTAAAGGTAAAATTCTGCCCTTTGGACAGCAAAAAACTAACACATTTTTGCCTCTAGGACAACAAGTGAGCAATACTTAGGGGCATCCAAAGATCAATTATTCAGAGCCGCCAAAATCAGGCCTTTTGGGGCAGCTAAGTAGACCAAACCAGCAGGGTTTGGGGCAGCAAAAGGAGCTGCCAAGGGGGAACAATGAGGCCCAAAATGAGCTTAGAAGGAAGAATCTATGTTTCACATGCAAGGACCCATGGAAACCGGGTCACTGTTGCCGTTGAAAGGGGCAAGTGCACTACATAGAGGTACATTTGGATGGAGAACAAGAAGAAGAGGAGGTAGGGGCAGCCACCTATGAAGACGAACCGTTGGGGGTCATTGGAGGAGAAGATATGAGTGGCACCTTTGCATCGTTGTCCGGGGTCCATCACCCCTTTAGAGTGAAAATGATTTTGCAAGGTAAGCATGTGACTATCCTCATTGATAGTGGGGCCACCCACAATTTTTTTGATAAGGGGTTGGTTGCAACGTGTGGGCTGCAACCTATAGAGTTCAAGGGGTTTAGGGTCACCGTGACGGATGGATTCACCATCCCATGCACCACAAAGATTCCTAAAGTAAACATTACCTTGGAAAGGCCTCAAATTGAGGATGACTTCTATGTGGTGGGCATAGGAGAAGCAAATGTGGTGCTTGGCATCCAATGGCTGCATTCACTTGGGGAGTACACCCAAAACTACCAAACCATGGAGCTCAAGTTTAAGGTGGATGGGAAATAGGTGATTTTGCATGTGTTGAGCAATAAGGCGGCCCCGGAAGTGACCTCAAGGATGATGGAAGGGACTTTCCATGAGAGACCAATTGCATGGGCAACAAGAAAGGGAAAGAAGGCTGCAAATTTTAAGTTAGGGCAGCCACTACATCATGATGGTAACTCTGAAAATTTGAAAGAGATTCAACTCATTTCGAGCTTAGAGTATGCCGAGGAAAAGGAAATTCAGATTTCAGAAATAAAAGGTTGTATGGAGGCCACAAATTCTCTCCATCTCATGAAGAAGGAAGGGCAAGCTAGGGACAGCTCCAAGGAGGAAGAAGCCCTACAAATTTTATGCACTCATAGGCCACTTTGGAAGCATGTTTGGAAGGGGCAGCATGAGGGTAAAAGTGTACTCTTCTTGGGACATCATGGCAAGGCTGTCAACTCCATGAAGGTGTCCACATGAAAGGTATGGTTCCAAATTCATTCAAATTTGCTTGTTTCATAAAAATTGGTGAACCATTTTTTTGGCTTGTTGGGAGAGCCTTAAGGCTCATTGGAAGTTCTAAGGGGCATTTGGGTACCATACAAAAGGGCACCCACTCTAAGGTGCACATACAAATGAAAATGGCCATGAAGGGCAGCCATGGTACGTTCTTCCACCATGCTGTCCATAACAATTCCGACTGATTTGGTATGAGCTTGAGGGTCATCAAGTCCATGTTGAAGGTACGCTGCAAACAAAAACTTCACAAGGGTAAGTGTATACACAACATTTTCAAACTTTTATCAATTATTGACACTTTTTATCTTGCAGAAATCCGTCGAGTCTCAATCTCTCTGAGTGTATGCCCTAAGGGGTGCACTGAGAAAGGGGTGGACAAACCATTAGTGCTTCACAGGGTTGTTGCCTCTTTTGTGCCACTTGTTATCTACACACTTGTCTCTTAAAAACCATTCCCCTAAGCTTTGCCTCCTATTTCACTCTCCTCTAGTCATTTGCCACCTTCATTAGCCCTTTTCCTAACCCAAACCCCTTTTTGATTGTTTACATGACTATGTCAGCCACATCGACCTTGTATCCTTATTGACAAAACTTATTAGCGACTAGGTCGGCCTCTGGCCGACCTAGATTGTGACCTAGTTAGTTTTTGTCAATTACAATACTAGGCTGACCGGGTCGACATTGTCGGCTGAAACTTTCAGAAGGGTTTAGGGTTAGATCCGCCTATATAAACACAATCATTTCGCCATTTCTAAGAGAAGAGAAGAAGAAGAAGTAAGAGATATTGTGCATTTGCTTATCCACCATTCTATTTGAGGAGCTAGCTTAGGGTTTCATACTTTCTTTGGAGATACGGATCTTGCCTTGTGAAGTCTTTTGGATGCATTGATAGATTGTGTAGCCTAGAGTTGATTTATCCTTGTCATCCTTGCTTACCACAACAATCTCTTGCGAAGCACCTTGGCCAAGGGAGAGATTGAAGTTCGGCGGGTTCGTCTTCAAAGGTAAGTATTCCTAACTTTGTTCCTCCTTTGTAAGAGTAGATAGATATGCATTTGCACTTCTCTTCCATGCATTAGTATTCCATATACATTGACGTGAATATATGTCTTCTATGCATGTTTTCTTTTTAGTGTTTATTACCTCCACTTTGTGGCACAAACTTTGACGAGCACTAGATTATATTTTTACTTTACTTGTTATTAGTTTAGTGAATATGAAAACATAGGACCTAGTTATGGTTATTGCGTAGTTTTGTTTGACTGGAGGCTTTTGAACCCTCCCTAGTAATATTATTGTGGTAAGAGATCCCTTGATTAGCCCTAGCGGATCCATATTGGTCATGACCCTGATTATCTAATGTATCCTCAATCGGAAGTGTAAGCAAGATCTGTATTCTCCGAGCTAGGATTGATTTATAGCTCTGATGCATTTCCCATTGCATACAGTAAGTTTTTGTTGAAAATTCTCATGATTATGGATGATAAGAAGGCTGTTAGACATGATGACAGCCCACTAACCACCGGAGACATGACAATATATGTAATCTCTTTTGTCAAATTGAAAGATCACATGTTGATGGGGAAGGAGGAGTAGATTGCAGCTAGGTTGAGGGAGCTTCCAGTCCAAGAAATATGCAAAATTCTGAGCAAGGAAGCAAGTTTGGAGTGTGTTGGCAGCCATCCCACGATCGGTAATATGGAGCACAATAGGGGTAACGCCTTTTTGGGGAGAGGGATAGCAATTCATTGTTGTCACAACACTTCCAACACATATGGACGATGGTCCTTTCACAGGTACATCAATGAAGGGCTTCAAAATAAGGCTTTTTTTCCATGGGAAGAGGCTAAAGATAGATTCTATGTGAGGCCAATGGTTGGGGCAGCCCCATGGATGTTGAAATTGCTAGAGGACAAACAATTCTAGGTAGGGAGGATTGCCATGTCCCCCTTTTGGACATAGAATGGGAAAAGACCCTTGGCCGAATTCTTGGATGTTTCTCGTCGGCTAAGGGAAGGTAAAATCAAAAGGGAAACTTTGGTTTTATTTGTAAGTTATAAAAGATACTTTTTGATATATATTTTTTAATTATGACTTAAAAGTGACTTGTTGAGCATGGGTTAACTCAACCCTCAATGAGAAAAAGGCATAATCTCTTTTAAACTACACTAACTCTTCCCCCAATTAGAGCGCCCCACTTTGGGAAGGGTATTTAAGGAGGTTGAGGACTCATTGAGAAGGTTAGACTATCTTTTTGAATATTTGAATTTTTGAGTTGAAGCATGCAAAAGCTTAACTTATTCTTTGGAGACGAAAACCTTGCAAGGGTTGGAATTGAGGACGAAAACCCTTGATACCCAGATTGGACAACTTTGTGAGGAGGTTGTATTGAGCGTAATTGGCATACAAGGGTATTTTAAACACCATTTTGTCTTCTATAGGTGTGGCGACTTGGTCCAAGGGTGAGGCCATTTGCTTGGGGAGCTAAGCGATTAGGGTTTAAGGCAATTTGAGGGTAGCGAATAGTATGTGTGTTGAAGACCCCTAACCTAGGACTGCGCTACATTTTGGGAGGTTGAAGACCCCTCTTTAGGGCTGTGTTTGACGAATAATAATTATTTGATTTTTCTACAGTTGGGCGACCCCCTTTGGGCATTGTATTCATCCATTTCTAGGGCTAATTTAGCCTAGAAATCAGATTTGAACATTGTATAATATTTTTATTATTTTATTGAAAATTACCCAATAATTATTGCTTCAAAATTCTGGAAAAGGTGATATTTATCACAGCGATTTTATTTTGTAATTTTGGTGATTAGTTGATCTTAAAATATTCAGGGTTTGGGTTGAGAAGGCATCTAATCTACAAAAGTTAGTAAAATATCTGCATATTGGCACCTTGAGGAATTGGTTTTGAGGGTTGATTTCATGCCCTAATATTCTTCATAATATCCCATAAATTGCTGCCAGGGTTTGAAATATCTTATTATAGCTTTGGTGAGATTTTTGGATAACTAGGGTGTGTTGTAAAAATTAGAAAATACCTTCTATGGCTAGGGTTTGTTGTTGAATTTCAAATTTTAGGGTTTGGTCTTGTCTTCTATAGGTGTGGCATACAGAGTTCGTATAGAGTTCACGGAGTTGATTGTGCTCATTGCGACCCTGTGATTTTTAATCACTTTGTTTCATAATCTTCACACGTCTGGATTTTGGTCCCTGTAAACAAAACACACACAATCACATATGTTATATAACAATAATGCACAACTGATTAGTGAAAAGTGATCACCAAATGCAAGACGTGGAGATCGAAGAGTGGTCATGGTTTTCTCAATCAAATCTTGTGGTTTTGGAGGGGACATGTGGTAGGATCTTGGGGTCACGGGATCACAGGATGTGAGAAAGCCAGGGTATGGACCCGCTACTTTTATGTATGGTGTTTTATAAATGATTGGGTCTGCGAGAATTGTGGGGTCAAGGAGGTCTCTAACTTATTGTAATGTCCCAAATTAGGGATATTCTCTGAAATCTGATTTTTATGTGAAACCCTAGCAAAAAGAGAAAATGATTTTTACCACAACAAATCCTAGCTGTAAACACACTCCAAAATTAACATAAAAATATTTTAAATCCTATAAATCAATTGTAAAACCTTTCAACAAAGATTAATTCTTCAAAAACCCACATTAGCCTTTCAAACCCTAGGCGCCTAGGTTCAAGAAATATTTATGATTTATGGCAGCCCTTTGATGACAAACTCTATGGAGTTTCACTTTCAATGGGTCTTCAAAATTAATAGAAAAATACAGCTGCAATTAAATACCTTTTTATGCTATTTTTTCCCTCACCAACAAGCTAAATTTACCACAACAAATATTTAGAATAATATAAAAAATTCAAGAATATTTTTAGAATCAATATTTGACCTCAACCCTCAAATAAGTCATTTTTCCAAATTGCCCAAGGCTGGAAAAATCATATAAAAATTGCAAAATAATATTAGGGCAAAAAATGACCCTCAACAAAGTCAAAAATCTTCCAAATCAAATCGTTCAAGTGCATAAATAATACCATAAAATCAAAATATTATTTAGGTTACAAAATCACCCCAAAGTATGTGCAAAACAATCTCCAACCAAGTCGCCAACTTCTACAAGCAAGTCGCCACACTTGGAAACCCCTATTTTTGTCTTTTTTGTAAATTGAAGAACAATGGCAGCTCTTAGATGAAGTTGCCCCACGAAAGAAAGAGGGTTTTCGTCCCCAATCTCTTTGCTTGAAGGTTTTCGTCTTCAAGTCCAAATCTCAAGCTTTTTCGTGCTCAAAACTTGTAAATTCAAATAATGATCCAAGATGCCTTTCAACAAGACCTCTCAATTACTTTTATACTTCTCCCTAAGTGAAGCACCTAATTTGGGGAGAAATATATTTGTTAATCTTTTTTCAAATTATAAAAGAATATCTTTTTATAATTTACTTAAGTGGTTCAATACTCACGACCCTTAAAAAAGCCCCAACTTAAGTGAAATTATAACAATAAAGTACTGTTACAATTATTCTTTTCAAAATCAAATGCTTCCCTTCTTTTTCTCTTCTCCTCTTAACCCTTAGGAAACTAGGCAAGGCTAAAGGTCTTCAATAGTGTCATGTCCAAAAGGGGGACATGCCAATCCTCTCCGCCCAAAATTGCTTGCCCTCAAGCAATAAAATCAACCAATGGGCTATCCTAACCATGGGCTTCATGCAAAACTCAATCCATGGTCCTTCCTGATGAAGGAAACCCTCATGACGAAGCCTTCTACTGCTGTAAATGAAGATTCTTCGCTTTTTATGCAAGTTGGAAATGAAAAAATAACAGCTTCCCATCTCCCTTTTTCTTTCCATGGAGGTCACATAACTCAAATGTGCCAAAAAGATGCAAGAGAGAGACAACTCCTCTGAAAGAACAACATGGAGATGGCTGGAGATTCCAACAAAGAAATCTTCAACTTTTTGGGTCTTAATTGCCCTTATATCAGCACCTACACAAGACACAAACATATTAGTAAAAAAATGAATTCTCTGTTTCTCTTCAATGCTTGTACCATTGATAGTGTCTTCCATGTGTGAAAGTGTTGGGGACATATACGTGGCTGCCCTTGAGAACATAGTAGGGGTGTTCATGTTGTCCACACACACAAGAGTGACCCCAAAGCTCAGATATCTACCCTCTAAACTAGCTGGAATTCCTCTTACCTTGCTGGAAATCCAATTTTTGTCAAAAGACCATTGACACATGTCCTCATGCTCCAAAAGAATGGCAGAACCAGCCACTTCTCCTTTGATATGTTGGCTGTGTATACACATTCTAGATTTCTTACGACTCCAAAACATGAATTTATTCCTCCACAATTCATTAGTATGAGGCAATTTAATGCAATCAGCCTTCTTTAAACTTTTGAAAATCTTCAAACTCACCATCTCATGCCTCAAGCTCGCATGTTCCCTCACCTTAGAGGGGATCATTTAAAAAGGAAATCTGTACCTTGTGTTTTATTGGCTGTGTTTGCTCATTACAGCCTTGCAATCATCCCAAAAAATCAACCTTTTTACCCCCAACTTGCCCCATGACGAATCTACCACATTTACCATCCCAAGAGAGGTCAAAATGAAGTTATGTACCATTTTTGAAGAGCTGAAAATGTCACAATAAATATGACAAGAAGATGTATTACAGCTGCCCCTTATGAAAAAGTGTATTTGAACCTTAATCATTGTATACATATTACTTTGACAAGCATTCAACAACTCCTTAGAGTCTCCCGTGTGCCTGACAAATCTTTCCTTATTTGCATCAAGAGATTAACATTGAACCTTGTTGAAAGCATACCTTGTATGGGTGTATCATGGAGATGTAAACAATCTTGCATTGATATCCTTATGTTCTTCCCCTTGCTCTACCTTGACAACACCAAAAATCATGTATGAAATATATTTTGTGTATGACAAAGACCCAAACTTACAAATTAGATAGGGCTGTACCTTACCTGCACCATCCAACTTGTTGTCATGAAAGAAGTGGCCCAATTCACATGCATTTCCAAAACTTGTCATGGGCTGTAGCATGCCAAAAAATTTGGATTGTGTCCTTGGTAGGCAGCTGATTTGGCCTTACAAAATCATAATTTTTTGAGGGTGAATAATGCTGATTATTTACATGATTTTCTGATTTTTTTGTTTAACAACATTTCCAATTTTGCTCATGAACTTCTGATTTTTTTGAGCAACAACATTCTGATTTTTCTGAGTCTATCCAAGGTCTTTTCTCTTTGCAAAATTCAAACCTTCCTTCATTCCCTATCAATTGAAAATTTTCCTCTCCATGGGCTTGTTTAGCATTTTCATTTCCAGAATTTATTAAACCCCAAAAACAAGGAATTAAATGTTCCTTTGCATACCTTGTTGGCTGTTCCAAATTAGAAAGGACATTCTTTTTCGCTGCCCTTATCACATTCTTCTTGGGAAAGACTCTTTCGATGGCCTTTGATGTCACCTATAATGACATCTTATCATTTTCCGGATTATCGACTCCTTCAAACATGGAATGTGATGATTTTTAGGGCACCATATTGGCTGCCCCCATTCAAGACTTGTGGCTCCTTGTGCACTCCTTGTTGCCATTGCAACTAGTTTCCTTATTGATTCTACACATGAAGCAAACACTTCATCATGCCTTATGAACATGATATGGCCTTTCTTTTTGTGTCTTAGAGTTCTCTTATCATGGTTATAGCATGCTTTTCCCCTCTTCAGTCTTCCTTTTATGGTGGCTGGAATTCCACTTATACATGCTTGAACGACTCCCATGGTGTTGGGATGTGAGGGGCACATCTTTTTAGGGCCAATACTCACCATGGCAACAATTTTTTTTAAGGAAAACAAACTTAAAATGTGGAAAACAGCAGTGAACGTGTTACAACCCTTCCTTTGATCTTTGGATCATGGTACTTCTTGTTTATGCCCCGTTCCATGAGGGTCCAAGTTTTGTCCTTTGTTCCACAACATAACATAATAACAAAATCATGCTTGTAGGGCTTAGAAATTTGTCATGCCCAATCCTTAAATTTACATGGGAGAATTCCCTTCTCCAACTAGAGCTCTTCATCTCTTTCTCCTTGTTGGCAATATCAATATTAACATTTGCCCCTTTTGATTTTGTTGCTTCCAGTACATACTTAATTGTAGGCAAATCAACTTTAGCAACCATTGCCTTCAAGTGTTGCCCCTTTTTATTTAGCATCCCCCCTTTAAGGGATCCCTTTGCCTTGTCCAACCATGTTAGGACTTGGGCCTCCTTTTCAAGAGTTAACATCAATTCTTTCTTCCAATCTTCCTTTTGAAATCTGAAATTAGGCAAAGAAAATGATCTATGATAAGAAATAATGCAAATTTTTTCTTTCATGACATACTTTCCATTATGACTTCCTTATCCATATCCAAACTTTCTTTTGGATCTTTTGGTTGCTCATGAAGTTGTTGGACAACTTATCCTTGCTCAACCCTTGGAAGTTCTGATTTTTTATGTTACTTCCACCTTAGTGTCTACCACTTGCAACCCTATTGGATGCTTCATAACTTGTTGAAAACCCTCACTTAGTTGCCCTTGAATTTTTGGTTCTTGTGGCTTAGAAAATTCAATCATTGGCTGCCCTTTACTTAGTTGAAAGAACTTTTCTTGCTGTTCCAAAATCTCGGTATTGTGAAACTTGAAAATTTCACTACTTGGCTGCCCCAAAATTTCTGATTTTTGAAGCCCATCATTCACATGTAGTTCAATCTTCCCTTCTTTTAAAAGAGACTTTTGAGATCTAGGGCTTAACCCCATAGAATTTGCTACATCCTTGGGACTTAGCGCCTTTAGTTCTCTCTGATAATTCTCCATGGCTTGCAACAATTTATCCATGGCTTCATTCATTGTCCCCTTCTTCATCCCTACCTTTTGAATGGGATTTTTGTATTCCTCTTTTGGCAAAAACCTAGGTTGCCAATCCATCGAGTCACTCACCCCCCACAGCTGGCCAAGAAATTGGCTTTGATACCCGTTATAATGTCTCAAATTAGGGATATTCTCTGAAATCTAATTTTTATGTGAAACCTTAGCAAAAAGAGAAAATCTAATTTTTACCACAACAAACCCTAGCTGTAAACACACTCCAAAATTAGCATAAAAATATACTAAATCCTTCAAATTAATTGTGAACCCTTTTAACAAAGATTAATTCTTCAAAAATCCACATTAGCCCTTCAAACCCTAGGCGCCTAGGTTCAAAAAATATTTATGATTTATGGGAGCCCTTTGATGACAAACTCTATGGAGTTTCACCTTCAATAGGTCTTCAAAATTATAGAAAAATACAGCTTCAATTAAATACCTTTTTATGATGTTTTTTTCCCTTACCAACATGCTGAATTTACCATAACAAATATTTAGAATAATATAAAAAATTCAAGAATATTTTTAGAATCAATGTTTGACCTCAACCCTCATATAGGTCCTTTTTCCAAATTGCCCAAGGCTAGAAAAATCATATAAAAATTGCATAATAATATTAGGGCAAGAAATGACCCTTAACAAGGTGAAAACTCCAAATCAAATCGCCCAAGTGCATAAATAATACCATAAAATCAGAATATTATTTAGGGCACAAAATCATCCCAAAGTATGTGCAAAACAATTTCGAACCAAGTCGCCAACCTCTACAAGCAAGTCACCACACTTGGAAACCCCTATTTTTGTCTTTTTCGTAAATTAAAGAACAATGACAGCTCCTAGATGAAGTTGCCCCACGGAAAAAAGAGGGTTTTCGTCTTCAAGTCCAAAGCTCAAGTTTTGTCGTGCTCAAAACTTGTAAATTCAAATAATGATCCAAGATGCCTTTCAACAAGACCCCTCAATTGCTTTTATACTTCTCTCCAAGTGAAGCGCCCAATTTGGGGGGAAATATTTTTGTTGATCTTTTTTCAAATTATCAAAGATTATCTTTTTATAATTTATTTTAAGTGGTTAAATACTCATGACCCCTAAAAATGCCTCAACTTAAGTGAAATTATAACAATAAAGTACTTTTACAATTATCATTTTCAAAATCAAATGCTTCCCTTTTTCTCTTCTTCCCTTAGACCTTAGGAAACTAGACAAGGCTAAAGGTCTTCAATAGTGTCATGTCCAAAGGGGGGATATGACACTTATATGTTTATACGTTCAACAATGGCCACGGGGATTATAAATAGGTGTGAACCTTTGTTTTAATTAAATTGGCTGCATTGAAACCGAACCCTAGGCCTTAGGGCTATGTATATAGGGCCGAGAATATATATAAATGGGAGGACATGAATATAAATGTGAAAGGGGTTGTGGCAGACTTCATAGGAATTAAAAGTGGCCACAAATTTATATAAACTGCGGGGTTTAAATAAATTAAAGTGACCACAAAATTTAAGTGTGAATCCTTTTAGACTTGGTATGAAATGTAACCAATGTATTTTAATAGAGAGCCCAGACTGATCTCATAGTGTAAATTGGATCTCAAAATGTACTATGAACTATGAAACTTTTGCATTCGTTTAGGATGAAAGAAGGTCCCTATTTTTCGTGGAGAAATGGGGTGTGTTGGTGACAATAAATGGCGACTTCTATGGGAAAAACATTAAAAGTGTTAAGAATTTAGAGTCTCTAGTTAATTTTGAGAGAAAACTATTAAATCACGCAAGAAAATTTAATACCTTTTAAAGAAACATGAATATTAATTTCAGTTTTATCACATAACATAAAAAGCCTTGACATCTACAAAGATTCAGATTTGAGTGAAAAGTGATTCATTACCTTACCTTAGAGGTTTTTGATATAGCGCGAGATTGATCACATGATTAAAACTTCTGAAGGGTATTTTATTTTTTGCTTTTCATTTTTTATGGGAACGATTCAATAGGGGAAGGCTTGGGCATTGCTTTGCTACCAGCTTGGGGTTTATAGCCCCGACCAATATGCTTTTGGCTCCACTTTAAACCTTGTTCCATTGCCAGCCAGGCATCTATAGCTTCGATAGAGATTGCTCGAATCATCATTTTAAGAGAAACTTTTTGATTTTCTTTGAAGATTCATATTTTCCTCATTTCTTTTTGATTTGTTCTTTTGAATCTCTCAAAAGGTTGGGAACCAATGTAGCCAAGGTATAAGGACGGTCAAAAAAGTTCAGTCACAAGTGATCTCTCTTTTGTTGTACACCTTAAAACAGCACTTAACGTGATAAAGTGCAGTCACAACTATTTTTCAATGCAAAGACTATTTTTAAATTATGTGGTAATTCTGGAACGAAGATTCAGTTTTTTAGTGAAAACATAAAGCAATCATACATGATGTTGATGTTCATCCAAAATTTCACCAGTTTTTTTGATATTTTAAACATTTCACAGTGAATTTGGCTCTTGTATCCAATTGAACGTGATTACAGCCTCTATGGATTGGATTAAACAATGTGGACACAAAAGAAAATTTGCAAGTGATGTGTAGAAAGATGTCCTCAGTTTCTCTTCTGTTTTTGGTAAGACTTATTGCACTAACAATTAGCTATTCTACGAAAACAGGGCGGCAAAACACTTACTACAAAAACAAAAATAGAACAGAAAACAAATTAATTTAATCTACTTTAATCCTAACCTACACTATCAACTCACAGCTAAATCAAGAGGTTAAACTTGAATACTTTGTATGAAACATTTCCCACTCTCTGGTAAAAGTAAGCTTTCACCATTTACAGTGCAAAAACATCTTTGTATTCTTTCAATAGATCAATTAAATTCTTCTTTCCGAATTCGAAGAGTTTCATAAATTTTTGCTTAACATGGTGATTCTACTCAAACATGAAATAAGAAAAAACATTGGTCTCAGGTAAACATACCTCGAAATCTGGCCAAATGAATTGATGAGACTCTTTTACCTAGAATTTTGTGATATTTGAAATCTGAGGCTCGATAAGTACCAATTCTTCATGATCTGAATTTTCTGTCAAGCTATCCTCCTATGTTTCTTCTTATTTGATGTCTTCTTCTTGCTATTTTCAAGGTGTTCCTCTGGATCTAAAATTAATGAACATTCATTATCAAAACCTAAAATGTCTACATGAAAACTTGGGACTCTATAGGGTCTCCCTCCATTAAATGAGAACTTGTGCATTCCTTCCAAGTATGTGTATTGTGAACATGCCCAATCTCAGCTTGCTAACCTTCTTCAAGAAGTAAATTTTCTGGGTCCTCGTAAAGGGGCATATAGCCTGCCTCAAAGATATGGAATAAATTCATCGTGCTGCCATCCTTCACATTTTCTTCTTGACGACACTTTTGCTATGTGACTCAACATTCTTGATTTGCAAGAAGGTCGTATCCTTTTTCAAAGATAGCAAACAAATCTGTATTAGAATCATGCTCCTTTTCCTCCTCTTGCTGTATGCAGTTAGTGTCTACTAGTTTTTCGTCATTGCTATCCGTTGTTATTTCATAAATAGTGTCTTGTTTTAATAAATTGGCCTTTAGAACAAGTTGCCGATTAAATTCTGTGTATGACATTGTCGTTTCATCCTCATTCCCCTATGATTCTTCTTTTGTGTGAGCTTCTTCTGTATCATCCTCAGAGTCAGAAAACATATTATAAAAACTTTCATGTGTAGCATATTCATTGTTGTCCATGGCAAGTGCTGTGATTGGCTCAATAAGAAAATTTGTGTTTTGTTCACATCGGGGATTTGTGTTTGACTCAATACATTCACTGTTAACAAAATTCTGATCAAAGTAATTTGTGATGGAAAAATTTAGATTTTGTTGGGCTTGAGGAATGACCGATGTAACGTTTTGAGAGAAGGCGTAGTTCATCATGGGGAAAATTTTAACTCTTTGGGAGGACAATTGTCTATCGATTGTAACAGCCTTTGCATAAGCTAAAGTTAAGTTGTCTGCATTGGATGTTTTCACAAGCTGGATATAACGGGGTCCAAAGAATTTATGTATATATCCATAATGGCGGTCCCTTGGGGTCTTTAGTTGAGGGAAATGTTGTTATAAATTTCCTGAAATTTTAGGTTGAAATCCCTTATGGACTGACGTGGTTGTCTCTTAAGTGTGATTAACTGATTCAAGAAAACAAATGGATCAATCAGCTGTCCAAACTATAGAAGGAACACATCCTCCAGTTTTTTCCAACCATGTATTGAACCAAGTATTAAATTTAAAAACTAGTCATACTCAAGGCCATCTAATCTGAAAGAAAACAACCTACATCCTACATCCTCATGTTGAACATTCAAGAAACCAAGAGTGTTTTTGAAAGTGTGAACATGTTTCTCAGTGGTTTTGGTATTTTGGAATTTGGAGAGGTAATTGAAAGTGTTTTTGCAGAGATTATGTTGAATACTAGAGATGTTTATGGTTGTTTCACCAAGCCAAATCGTTTTTTCCCCCTAATTTTATGAGTTTTTACTTTTTAAAGATTTTTGACATATTTGATAGAAATCGAAATGAAATCACATATTGGGTAAAATTGAACACAAAGGGGCCCTCTTAGCGTTAAAAACTTGTTGATGTGGATTTTACGCACACCACAGGTAATGGATTTTCATCCTCTCATTTTAAGATCATAGAGATGACCCAAGGCACAAGTTGCAGGTTGTTACCTTTCTACATAGTCATGGTGGAATAACTTAATGTGTGACCTACAACCCATCAGGGAAATTCACCCAAGAATCATAAAAAATCACCCAGAAAGTAACCAAAAGATGGACATTCACAATGATGTTATGTTACAAGAATTGGATCTTATTAAAAAAATTTCAAAAGGAGGGGAAGGATAGGGAGAAAAGAAGGTTTTAGATGTCTGCTTAATAATGTTTTTGTTCAAACAAACACTTTCTGAGATCTATTGCGAAACAATCAACATGCTTCAAATCTAGCATTCACTCAAACTTGAATAAACATGGTGCGATAAATTGACCACAAAGAATAGTGAAAGTGCATTCAACTACAACAATTAGTAAAGATCAAAGTTCACTGTAGAAAACAACAAATTTGCACATCCATCTACAGTAATCAGAAATAAGATATTAACTACAAAAATGGTCAAAATAGTAGAAATACTCAATCTAACTTATAACAAAGCAAATAAATCTCATTCAATGACCACCTAAAGTAAGAAAATACAACATCAATTTAGAATTGAGAAAACAAAAAACAAGAACAAACTCACAGAACATCGACTATGATTTCTCAAGTTTGCGAAGTTTCTCATCCTTTTTAAATAAAATTGTCACAATACAATGTATTTATAATAGTTTGATGTCACTGCTTTGCTTTTTAAAAGCAGTTGCATGTGATTACTTATTGAAAAGTCTATTCTAAAAGCTGCTAAAAATAAAACTAGCGCTTTAAATCTAGCTATACTAAACTAAATGAGATCATTGAGAAATATTCTCCAGTTTTGGATCACTAGGCCTTATCCTCCATGTAAATTTAAGATTAGAGAATGTATGTGACATATTCATGTAGGGTCCATTGTTTTGATCTGTCCGTGGCATAAAACTCTTGTGATTGCAGTGATTGTAGTGGTCACCGTCCTCTACATGCAATTAAGTAATCACTTGAGACCATTGTAGACTCTATTTATTTATTCTTGAACTCTCTTGTTATGTATCTTGCGTTGTTAGGAAAATTTAGTATCCACATGAGTAGATTTACTATGGTTATTAGTAATTTTGATATTACCTAGGTTAGTTTGCTTTAGTGGTTAGTTTGTGATAGCTGTGTCTCTATACCGGTTTATTTGTTATTATACCTTCCTATCTAGTAGGAAGTTTTGCTATTGCTATGGCTATATAATAGCCAATGTATTGTTTTCATAACATGTTGAATATAATATAGATTTATTATTGAAACTCACTGTGTTCGGCTCCTTTATTGTTTACATTTGGTGCCGAGCCAGTCTATTTGAGCCAGTGAGATAGAGAGATGGAGGAATAGAAGAAACATAGGGACAATGCCTTACCATGCATTGCCCCAAGCATGAAAGTGTATAGGCCTAGTTCTATCCTCATTAGAATAAATATTTATTAGGGAAATTAGATTTCTTAGTCTATTTTGTTTATCTTGTTGCAAGTTTCTAAACAGTCCGATTGACTCTATTCAGATTTGTTCTTGTCATGTGTGAATCTTATTCAGTTATCGAAACCATTGAATAATTTTGTTCCTTGCAGGAACCAATTGTCAGCAGAGCATTCGTACAATTTTTGAAATCTATACGTGATTATTGCGTGTTGTTTTCTGCTAGATCAGAGAGGAAATATTATTTTGTTGTCGGGTTTGCTTGGCAGCTAGTTAGACTTCAAAGCTTCACGTATCTCCAATTGTTCGGCATTCAGTTCTGCCTTCCCATGTGGAGATCCAACGTAGCAACTCTTACATTTGAGACAGATCTTCAGAGGTAAACAAATAATTATCCCGTCTGTTGCAACGTATCTCTACCAAGTTTGGTGCCTACGCTGCAGTCTTCTATTCACTTTCTGGCTCAATGTGGCACTACTTGTGGCAGCCTGTAATGAATTTGGTCACAATATTCAATGGCTGTTGATCAAATTCTATTTAAGCTTTCGTGCTTCTATCAATAGTACAATCCACAATTGCTTTGGAAAGATAGATCTGGTGGCGGTATGTTAAAATTCCTAAATGGCATACTAATTCCGTAACCTGCTCTTCTGGCCACATTTTTTTCATCCTCCTCGCAGCTCTCAATCCGAGCATCACTCAGTTTTCTTTGGTACTGTTCTTTAGGTTTCATGTTCGTTTGGTTTTTCAATATATGGTTTTAGCCTTAGTCTCTAAGTTTAGTGTTTTTAATATAGGGTGCACATTATAGTTTTGTATTGTTATTTTAGGTTTGATTATTATTCTCTTATGAGTTTAGTCAAAGTTGTATAGTCTTGGTTTGACATATTGGCGTTTTTTGAATTTAGAATTGAAAAGATATTTTATATCAAATGAGACATATTTTTGAGTTTATTAGTGAGTCCAAGAATTTTTGTTAATAAGTCATTTAGAAGTTTGGTTTATTCAAAAAGAGTCTTAAGTGTTAGTGATAAGAGTCGTTTAGGTGTCATAAGAGTCGTTTAGTTTGCTTTAGTGGTTAGTTTGTTATACCCGTGTCTCTATACCGGGCTATTTGTGATTATGCCTTCCTATTGAGTAAGAAGTCGTTTTACTATTGCTATGGCTATATAATAGCCTATGTATCGTTTTCATAACATTTCAAATCTAATATGGATTTATTTTTGAAACTCATTGTGTTCGGCTCCTTTATTGTTTACATGCATGCTCCATTTTGGTTGCCTATTATATTCCATTTTTGGGTTCACTGTGAAATCTATTAAAATAGAAGCCGCATACAAACTTAATCAATGCTTAGTGATCTCTGCATGTTGAATTCATTTTGAAATCAGGTTGAAAAAGCCTTTGTGTGACTATCCTACTCAGCTCTTCAATGCTGGAAAACTCTGTTAATTGTTGTTAAATTTGCAAATTGATGATGAGCAGTGATGGGTGTCAAATTTGACTTAATGTGAACGAGGCATCTCCAATGTACACATGGTATGATCACGCGGCCTCAGAGTCACGGGATGACGAGTTGACAAGTGGTGACAACCATCAAATTTAAATTCGTATCCATGGGGTGACATCATCCATAGTCTTTGAACTTCCATTGTAGCTTGCGCAGTGCTGTGACCAATTGTATTGGGATAAGTGGCCTGCTTGTATTCGCCACGGGATCACGCAATTCGTACAAAGTTCACAGAGCTGATTGTGTTCATTGCGGATACATCATTTTTATTCACTTTTTTTCATAATCTTCACACGTTTGACTTTTGGTCCTTGCGAACAAAAAATATGTGATCACTTATTTTATATAATAATAATGTAAAACCTGATTAATGCAAAGCGACCACCAAATGCAAGACATGCGGAGATCGAAGAGTGGTCACAGGGTTCTCAAATTAAATCCCGTGGTTTTAGAGGCGACATGCAGCAGGATCCTGTGGTCACGGGATCACATGGTGCGATAAAGCCATTTTGTGAACCCATTACTTTTATGTATTGTGTTTAATAAATGATTGAGTCCGTGAGAGTCACAAGGGTCAAAGGGGTCACTAATTTATATGCTTATATGTTCAATAATGTCCACATGGATTTTAAATAGGTGTGAACCTTTGTTTTAATTAAAGTAGTCACGGTGAAAGCGAACCCTAGGCTTCGAGACTATGTATATAGCGCTGTAAATATATAAAAATGGGAGGCCACAAACATAAATGTGAAAGTGGCTATGGTAGACTTTATAGAAATTAAAAGTGGCCTCAAATTTATATGAACCTCGAGACTTAAATAAATTAAAACAACCATGAAATTTTAGTGTGAACCCGTTTAGACTTGGGTATAAAATGGGACCAATTTATTTTAATAGAGACCCAGACTAATCTCAAAGTGTAAACTGGACCTCAAAATATACTGTGAACTAAGAAAATTGTGCTTCCGTTCAAGGTGAAAGAGGGTCCTTGTTTATTGTGGAAACATGGGGCGTGTTGGTCACAACACGACGTTTAGTGGTGAACTTGTTTTCTGCTAACTTAGCCAACCCAATGGTTGTCATCATATTGGGTGGTTTGAGTATTTTTGACCTCAGATCTAATATCTTTTTTTTTGATAGATGCTTGAGGGTTAAAAGGGGCCGTCACTCGCAAAAAAAGTACATCCAATAACCATTTGTTAGCCTCGGAAAATCCACGAGGGAACGTTACACAAAACCTGGGTGGACAAGCCCAAAACCAACCCAAGAAGACTAGAAAACAAAAAATGAGAGAGACCCAACATGACAAAAAAGGACTGAGACAACTCCAGACAACAACCACCAGGAATACATTGAGATTAAAAAAAACCACCTTTAACACAGTAGAGGAAAGAGAGAATTCTGTATCCCATCCTGCAGACGTAGGATGCCTGTGACCGAACCAATTGCAATGTCAATAGTGTCCTTAGCTTCATCACCTTCTTCCACACTTGAATACCGCCCAAGCTCGGAGAACGAAGCATTGAGTCAAAACAAGCCCTCATGGCTGCCGTAGTTGTCCGCCTAGGAGTAGCCTCCCCACTTGCAGCAACATCCATCCTAGAAATAGGGGGTGGCATTAATTGACCACCCCCGTAAGCCCTTCGCAAGAAACGAACAACGTTCGTGACGCTATTCGAGTGGCACAATCCTAAAATTGCAGAGAGCACGAGAATAGGAGCCCACAACGCATCCACGTCTAAACAGGCCACCAACCAGCTACCAGACTTAGGGGATTGCAAGATACCTTACACATTCTCCACAAAGGATAAAGCCACAATCAACCGCTCCTCAAGCTCTCTACAGATGGAGAAGGTGACCAATCCATAGTTCTCAATACCAGAGAGTGGAAGAGAGACCAAAGTTTTTGTCAGAAATTCACCAATAGTTTCCTCCCAGCCAATCTTGTAGTGAGGCTTGATCAAACGCTCCACAACTTCCTTTTCAAGGACCTTGTCATCCACGGCTAGAAGGAAATTGGAGATCAAAATCGCTGCAATATCAGAATTCACTTTGACCCAAAAGGGGGTCTCCAAGAAAACCATGCGAACAATGTCCTTGGTTGCCTCCATGATGATCCCGAATTGTATGAAAAACACCTTTTTCAATTGCGTCTCACTCACCCTCAAAAGACATATCCCTCTTCTCTGCACCGGCCATGGTTAGAGGCTCATTGAGAATGAGTTGCATGGAGTGATCCTTCGGAGCCTTGCGCAAGCCAACACACAACCTTGGCAGAGAAAAAAGAGACGTGACGTAGATAGAAAGAGATCTCGGTGGCAATATATCCCAAGCGAATGATTCATGTGGCAGGCCAATTCCTCATCAAGGCATAATTAGCAATGAATAGCCCACCCTTGTTGCCAATATGAAAAATCATGCCAATATTGCGTGGAACCAAGGATAATTATGAAAGGGGGGAGCCTCTGGCCAAGCATCCCACAAATTATCAATTATGAGTTCCTCATTCTGCAATATACCATGGTTGGCCAAAAAATCCACCATGGAATTTGCTTCTCTAAAACAACGCGTCGCTTCCCAAGAGGATAAAGAATTCAAGATGTCCCAGGTATGCCCGAGAATATTCTTAGTATGCCAAGCACAGGCCCTTCTGTTGTGTAAGGCTTGAATTAGAACCATAGAGTCCCCTTCAAGAATTATGTTGTCGATGCCACAATGAGCGACCATCTCCACTCCCAAGGCAAGAGCTTGAGCCTCTGCTTCATTATTAGTGCCATCAATCAATTTCAAGGAGGCAACACGAATGAGGGCGCCTGCACAGTCTCTGATGACACAACCTGTCTCGGAGGCTCCTGGATTTCCCCTAGCAGCCCCATCAAAATTGAGTTTAAAAAACCTAGGGGGTGGAGGGATCCAAACGGAATTGGCCAATCTCTCATTCCTTTTCATTGATACGCTAAACCTATTAATGGGGATCTAATATCTTCTTTTAAGATGCTTATGAAACAACTTTTTAAGAAGGCATCTGTCAACTCTTCTGTTCTATTGGCTAGTTTTTCATATCTCGTATGATATTCATAAATCGAACCAATTTGCCATTATTTGGCTAATGCTCCTTTGAAATCCTCGTATGCACTTGGGGCAAATAGAACCCATAGGATTTTGGCAAATTTTGTCCATGAAGGCTTGTCATTAGATTTTTGATACCAGTGGTACCGTTGTACGACTTTCTTCACTAGGTTCAAAGAGGCTATGGGTATCATGTCTCCATATGGGTATTGTGTAGGTAGAAATACTGCTTTGCTTTGTACAACCAACTGGTGGGATCTTTACCATCAAATTTAGGAAAATCCAATTTGGGGCAATGTGATGTTATCGTTGAATAGAGGTTGTATTCAAAATTGTTGTTCAGATAGGTATGTGAATTGTGGTTACTTAGGTTTGTGATGGTGTCCATTTGTGATTGTTGGGCATTGATGTTGGTTATTTGGGTTTGGATTTCAGTTTTCATGGCCTATAGCTCTGCTATGATTTGCTCCATTTTCTTTGATTGGGTTACTACGATCATATGGGGATCCTGGGGTCTACTGGAGTTATATATCAAAACAATCATCTTGATGAGACAATCACAATGGTATAGGCTCCCAAAAAATGAAAAAAAAAATTCAGGTATTTTTTTGGTTCTACATCTTGTATCGTTTCCAAAATAATTGGTCCAAAATGTTTTTATCCCTCTGTCTTCTATTGTAATTGTTTTTCTAAAGGATTTTGTTGTTTGACCGTGTTGTCCTCTACCACTGCCGTGTGCAAAAAAATTAGCTGGTGGTGGTATTACAATGAAGGTTACCCTAGGGTGTTTGGTCTCTGAGCTTGAAATTATACTTATCTCATTTGTAAATAGTGTTAGCCCAATATTTGAGAGCTCTAATTATGGAGGATTGAATTATCTTGTAGCCCACTATCCCATCTTTGAGGTACGGCACAAATAACTTCTTGGGGCTAAATGCGTACTGATGCACCATAGTTTACAGAGGACTGAACGTTGTCTAGGGCTAGGTTTTGAAAAAAAAACATTTGGGGTCTTCCTATATACCTGAGGGTATGTGGAAGCTCAGGGCCTTATACAGATGTTGTTTAAGGCCCTGTGATGACGGGTCAAATTGCACCTCACTTTACACATGGGTCTCATGTGCTTAGCCAAAAACGACAACTCTTTTGAGGATATTTGAAAACCCCTGGCATAGTGTTTCTAACCTAAAAAAAATATAAATGAACTATTTGCAGGGAAAAATAATTTGGCAGGTTTGGGGCAAAAAGCTTAGTGCCTCCATTTGTGTTACCACTTTCTAACCACCAAGTCCCTGATTAGGCGAGGTGAGAACATACGGTGGACAGTTGGAAAAAGCCATACATTGCTAAAGCTGCTGTGGAACACAGCCTTGGAAAGAGCTTTGATACCAGATCATATGATCCTTCTTGCAAATAAATTAATCCAACAACAAAAAGATAGAGAACACGCACTGCAATTGAGTTAAAGAGAGCAATATTGTGTTGAAATCACAGGGTCACATTACAAAGTATTGCGGGCCTCATCGAAGGGACAACCTCCTTTGAGTAATGGTCAATACAAAATATTCAGTGGTTACCTTTTCCTCTTGCACATTCTCTCTACTTAAGCTAATCTATTAAAAACAACTACTACTTCTCATACATGCGGGATAATCATAATTAGCTTATGGGACAACTTACAAAGTATATGCATCAAATATTCTATTAATAACACTTCATACAAAAGAAAAAAGTTAAAGACTAAGATGTCCTAACACATGACTGTACTGTTATGGTCCTGGTCAAAGTCAGAAAAAGACAGAAAACAAAGGGGAGAAAAAGAACACTTGAGAGGAGAGAGCAAACAAGATGAAGGGGAAGCAAATGGAGCCCAAAACATAGAAAACATTTGTCAAAAAGAGCCTAATATGAACTGATAATTGACAAACTGTCAAACACACAACTACCCTAGAGCAATGCAAACTGACATCTAAAACTACCCGGACCAAAATTAGGTGTCTACAACCACTAAATCACCACAGCATGGACTTATAAAATACAAAGTTGTGACTTAAAAATAATTTGAATTAAAAAAATTATGCAATTTCTTTTGATGTTTTTAAACTTACAATTTGCAATCTTTTAAGACCGTTGCAACTAGGCAATTTTTTAAAAAGAAAGTAACGGTGGATTTTTCTTGGATCATTGAAAATTCACACTGCATTGTTTTTACAGTTTTTTCAATAACGATTTTATGTCATCTATACTCTTCTTTCCAAAACCAAATAAGTGTGCAGGTTTATTGATCTTAAAATAATTGTAAAGGTTTCTATTGTCAGGCTTTGTAAAACACCCTATTTGGATGATTGTTATGATCTCATCAGAAGTCGACTATCTGTTTTGATGTTTTTAATATGATTCTAGCCTATAATTTAAAAAAGACAACGGTTTAATATTTTAACTTTTCCCAAAGTACTCCAATAAATTCCTACCCTCGAAAGCAGAGTAATCTGTACAACATTTTTTGAAAAAATGTGAATATTTAAGTATTTGAGACATTTATAAGAAGACTTAAATTAGAATGCCATTTTATCTTGAACACAGAATAATTTTGTTATTGAAGTTCTAAAGTTCTGAAAATTCTATGAAAACTTAAAATCTGTATTCTTTGCTAAATAAAGTTGTTAATATTTTTGGAATAAAATATTTATGTGGCTTTTCCCCTGAAATTCAGTAACTCATATCCTTCAAATGTTTGTAACAAATATCCATGGCGTAATTCAGGAATCAAAATTCACAGACACCACCAATGTCCCTTTCATATGCAGGTTGCAGCTCTAAATGTAAAGGTGTAGGCCACTTTTTAGGTCCCAGACACTTTCTGGGCCTATCAGACCCTCTCTGTCGGAACAAGGGAATTTTTTCACTTTATCTTAATTTATATATTGTTCAAATTTTGTACCCCTTGACTTTTGGCTTTATGACTATGCTTGCAAATAGATAGGGGCCTGTCAATCCATATACACCAGGAGTACTTGATAATGTATTTACCTCATTATAGTAAATTACTAAATACATTGTCAGCCCAGCTGCAGGTCTTGTTTCATGAAAAGACTTATAGCAGATTTTTTTTTCATGAAAAGACTCTAAGCAGATTTTTGTATTTTCCAGAATGATAGCAGTCAAAAAAACTTCTGTCTTGCTCTACATGAAAGAAAACCATGAGTTCCTGAAGCTCTGAAGTAAACAAGAAATTTAAAATTTCATTTAGAAATTTTCGTGTTTTGTACACAGTATACTTGTCTTTATTCCTCCAATTTTCGAAGTCAAATATTTTAAAAGTTCTCAGTTAGGGAACATGCGGACAATGCAACTGTTTACCAGTGGTGACAACAGATATTGTCCAACATTATATCCATTTGAAATCGAGAATTCTATGCAATTTTATTTTGTTTAATATTGAGGTAGATTGTAAATTTTCATTTTCTTAAATTAAAATATCTTGTTAATTAGTCACAATAATTTTATTTTTATTTTTTTTCAAAGACCAACTATTTGTGTAATGGTTTTGTTCCAGTTTGACAATATATATTAGGTAATCTCTAAGATGAAAAATGCATTTAGAAAGTTTCATTCTTTTGTAGGTTCCTTTTGGGGAATCTTAGAGAATGTGTATCTCAAGTTTGGAACAGCTCTAACAGCACTCTTAGGCCCAGGCAGAGGTACTATCTCATCCCATTTATGATGTGCTAATGATTGTCTTATTTAAGTGGATTTTGTAGATAGATGAAAACTTAAAATAATTCCTTGTTAAAGCTTATGCCTGTGATAACATGACTACGGAGATCTAGTATAGTGTTTTGTGTATCCACCCATGAGAATTGATGTAATGACCAACCCCAATTTTTAAACCAATTTTTTTCTGCAACCCACAAATATTTCTGACTTCTACTGAGCAGGCATTTCGTCAAACACTTTGTATATTGATTGTTTTCAATGTGTTTTGGAATGGGATCATTCAAAATGCAATTTGAGACTATTTGTTCAAATAGAAAACTGACAATACATAGAAATATCATGAACATTTCAACAAACACTTGGCATGCATAAAGAAACACTTAATACAACAATCTGACCTCAAACTCCAGCAATGTATTGATCTTCAATGTTATACAGGTTCAGATCACAATAGCTGTGATATAATGCCCAGATGATGATGATTTACAAGATAATAAGCTTTTGTTATACAAAGCACTCTGCTGTAGCATAACACAAATGAATCTGTTGTGTCTTCATTTCCATTCCCAATATCAAGCGATGGGCTTCTAGAATGTCACGCCCCATCAAGAATCTCCCTTATGGGCTGCACTTAGCTTATTACAGCAGCATCTAGGCCTGTTCACATCAGCAAACCCAATGTATTCCCTCTTTAGACCCCCATGTGAGTCTTATACTCATTAGATATACTCCCAATCAGCAACCCCGCTACCAAAGGAGGCATCGATTCAAGCTACCATCCAAAACGCGATACATGAGGAAGGTGCATTTAGTTTCAGCACTCCCAAATAATCTTTAAATATCTGATTTTTCCCTTAGGGAGCCACTCCCATCAGCAAGTATCACACATTTAACAATATCTCATCAAATCCTATCAAAACAAATATAATATTGGCCCAATTTCATTATATTTGTTTCAGCTGAAATAAGAAAACTTTACTATCAAATCTTCTAACTGGCAATCATTGAACAAATAAACTGTGGCACAAATCGTTCAACACATGCATAGATTTTGGATAACTTTACCAACAAATCAATCTGCACAAACTGTAACTCTGAATAAGTCACACACTATTAACTAGGGAGGATCTTTCACCACCGTGGCTAATCTTCTCCAAGAGGGTTTCTGTCTTCAAGAAGGCTGAGATGACCCAAGTTCAATCCCACAGAACCACAAGGGTTTCACAAGAAGAATTAAAATAATCTGCATATCCCCAAATGAGCTCTCTAAATCTCCTTTTATACTTTTTCCTCAAACTTTTCAAAAGTTATATTTTAAATTCATTTTTTAAATACTCCTTTTTGCTCCAAAAGACACCTTTATGAAATAGTAATATTTTTTGATGTGCGAGGTCCTTTTTTTAAGCGTCCATGATTTAAAACTTTTGATTACCTTTCCAACGAGCTATTACACTAAATTGCTTTTAAAAATATTGTATAAAATAAGCAACCTTAGTGAAATTATTAAATAAAGCTCATTAATTTATCTGAATTGCAGAAACCGTTTAAATAGTATCGGAATCAAAATCTGACTATACTAGAATGATACTGATGATGAATAAGGATAATCGGAGCCGATCGGGTGACTACTATAAATAGACACTCTCTCCAAGAAGTTTGGATAACACATCGAATGCTAGAATTCACTTCTAAAAGTGTCATAAAGGTCCTCAAGACCAATTGGGCTCACTACCAAAAACAAACATCTCTACAGTACACAATCTGCATGCTCCAAGAACCTTGGAGATCCCCTCATCAAACACCACGCTGCTTCGGTCAAAACTGCAACTAGACAAAAGCTTGCAAATCAGTATTACTAAAAAATGGGGACATTACAATTGACTTTAAGATGACTAGAATAATCATTATAAACCATACGCTGAGTTCAAGCATATAACTTCAGATATTCTAGGCTTTATTTATGTTTAATGTGAGAAAAGGCAAAATGAGGTGGTCTTTCAAGGTCCACAATGTGTAGTGCCTTGTGCATCTTAAAGTGCTTAGAGTGTAGGGTAGCTTACATCACATGAGACCACCTTGTGTCCTTGACTGTGCTTTAGACTATGGGGTGTCCTTACCCTACCCTCCCAGGATTCAAACTTGTGACTCCTCCTTTGAAGCACAAGATATTCATCACCTGGACCACTTAGGTGTATGCAAGTGGGGCAGATGTAGGTATCAAAAACTATGGACAAAACTATAGTCATTTTACCATCTATCAAGCGCCGCATGTTACTGTAAGAAAAGCAACCTGAACATCATTTCTTATTAAGCATGTTAATTTCAAAAGCATCCATAGAGAATCATTAAGACTATTTTCCTCAGTTTCCATTGATTTGATTCTATTATTCTGCTTTTGAAAAATATTTTTGAAGACATGGACCCTCTTAATTTGGGTTCTGAGATTCAGTCTAACAACTTACATGTTGATCAATCCATATGTGACATGGCAAGGGCCTTAAACTCAATGAACGAAGACATGGACCCTCATAATTTTTTCTCTGAGACTTAGTTTAACAAATTACATGTTGATTAATCCATATGTGACATGGCAAGGGCCATAAACTTAATGAACAGTGTCATTCATTTCTTTGCTATGACGCTGTGAAAACTAGTAGTTTGCAAGCCTTATGTCTAACTAGACATTTCAAGCCACTGAGACAAACATCATATGTCTGACTTCATTCTGAAGTTTTTTGAAGATTGCAAAATGATTGCGATGCTCTGCAGACAAGACATCATTAAGTCTATCTTCAGAAAAATAAATTAATGTCTCATCTCAAGAGCATTATTATATCTACTTTATAGTCTACTTATTTATCTTCCAAGACTATATCCTTCGCTTTCTGATAAATTTTGCACAATATTTGTTAGAAAGAAAGAAACAAAGGAATTATTAATGTCCAACAACGACCAA
The DNA here is from genome assembly GCA_037957365.1 of Torreya grandis. Classification (NCBI taxonomy): domain Eukaryota; kingdom Viridiplantae; phylum Streptophyta; class Pinopsida; order Cupressales; family Taxaceae; genus Torreya; species Torreya grandis. The sequence continues at coordinate 1,737,680 of JARHVA010001697.1, forward strand.
AATAGGTCAATGGGACTGAAAAGTACCAATACAAATAATATGAAAGAGTAAAAAGAAGTCCCAAAAGCAAAAGTGCTTAAAGGAAAAGAATTTTTTTCAGACAGAGATCTGATTATATCCCAGCTACACGTTCACCAGTTATGTAACTTTAAATTTAAGAGATCTTTTTGGGAGGATGTTATAGACTATAAAACACATTGAAACCAAAGATTGCAATAAAAACATCAGCGTGCATTGAGGTCCTACTTCGTTTGTGTGGGAAAATGATGACAATTAACTATCCTTATAAACTCCTTGGATAAGGAGGTGAAATATGGTCATCGAAGGATATTTCATAGTAGGTGCCACTTAACTTTCTTTTTGTTCCTCCGTAGTTTTAACTCACTAATTAGTGGCTCCAAGCAACTTTTGATATTATCCCACATTTAAAATGGGTCCTTGGACCTCAAAACATCATAAGCGGGTCCATTGAGCCATGCATCAACTAAGTCTAATGATCTTCTACATATTTTTATTTATTTTTTACATCACAATTTAGGGTAGGTGTGTATTTCTACCTCAATGAACATTATCTTCTGAGAAGGTTTTGTAATCATACAAACATTTCTTTTAAATTCATGAAGCCATTCGACTACCTTGCTAATCTCCCTTGCAGATCATCTTGTACTGACAAGTGCAAATTTTGACAGCTTGTCTTTGCTCACTGAATTCCTCTAAAAACATCCTTTAATTAGTCAAAACATCCCCCTCTTAATGCATCGATATTTATTTCTATTCAAACATGAAGGTTATGCACATTTATGAAAAACTTGTCTTCAATAATTATGTGGAGTCTAGACATTCCACTAAAGGGGCTGGCTTCCATAGGCACTCCCCTTTAGACAGATTGAAGTTTTTTTCTTCCATAGTTGCTTGATGGGTCCATACGGGAGACATCGTGGCTATTGCCACCAACATCATGAACATAGGGATGCTTAGGAGGGATTTCAAGTAGTGTTGAATCTTAATGCTTACATGAATGCCTACCATCATTAGAATCCTAGTTTCCTCATTCTGTGGCAGGAGTTGTAGCATGTGTTGATGCTCATGGACACACTTGACAACCTAACCAAGCCCTGCACAGGTTTCAAAAAGCACAATAAATAGACGGACACTCAGCTTACAGCAGTGGTATATTCCTAAGCCCAAAGACTTTAGCACTCACCCAAGGCATAACTAGAGAGCACCGAGACCCCGGTTCATATAGAGAACTGTAGAGCAAAATAATGTATAATACTAGAGCTTCTAACCCTAACATTCACGACAGAATGCATGATCAATCTTAGTAACAAACATTTTTTTTATTCATAATGTTTCATACAATGTACAACTTCTGTATACAAATTATGGTAATACTCACAGCATTCAATTCTATAATGCTTCTATACAATCTACAAAACCTTGTAATGTCCCCTTTAGGGCAGAATTAGAACAAAAGGGGTTTCCCAACAAACCCTAACAATACATAAAAATTTCTGAATTTTTTTTCAAACCCTAAGCACATGAAAATTGCAGAATTCTGAAAGTGCCAATTTAGGGCATGAAAGCAATATTTAATTCCTTAAATAGTTACCAAAATTAAGAAATATTACAGCCAATCATTATCCATTCAAATCTGTTTTTCAGCATGCACAAATAGATGTGAAAATTCACAAATAAATACCAACTATTTGTTTGATGAAAAAAAATATCAAAATATCAAAAATCTGGCACAAAGACATGCAGATTAGCTTCTCAAAGTGGGTCACCACCCTTGGAAAGGCTCTCCAATTGGGTCACTGACCTACAAAGGGCCTTCAAGGTGATTTGACACCCTCCAAAAGGGTCTTCAACAGCTACGCTTCACCCTCAAAACCCTGTAAACTGCTGCGCTCCACAAGTGATGCCCTAGCAATCCACCAACTGCTCAAATCTGCGTTTTGCAACCTCTTAAATGGAGCTGCCCTGCTGATAAGTAAGGGTTTTCGTCCTTACTTCAGCCTTTCCGTGAAGGTTTCCGTCTTCAATGGATGAAGTCAAGCAAATCATGCTTAAACTTGTGATTTCAATTCATAAACATCACATGAGTCCCCAAAAGAAACTTCTTTTTCCCCTTTATATCCTTTCCCCAAAGGGGTGCGTTCCTCTTGGAGGGAAAATTCAAATAATCAAAAAGCAACTTTCTTATAAATTCACTTAAGGGTTAATCTTGCCCATGACTCTTAAAAGTCCCTTTCTTAAGTCAAAATAGAAAGGAGTTGCCAACATATTCACTTTTGGCAACTAAGGCATATTATTACTTTTATTTAAAATATTGAAAAATACTTTTTATATTAATAATAATATTATTTTATTTTTAGAAAAGGGGACATTACAAACCTTCAGGGTATATTACAATCTCCTATACTTTGCCTTAACCTCTACTTTATCTTTCACTTGTAAATTCACCCTGCATCTCTATTTCTGAATTGGCTCCTTCCTCTATTGATCTATATCTCTCTATTTCTGAACTGTCTCCTTCCTCTATTGATCAATATCTCTCAATATGAGGCCAAGGCCCTTATTTATAGGTTTCCTTGAACCTCCTTGACAGCGCATTGTTTTGCTAATTGGCATGCCAATTGGATGGTCTGCCAGTTGTCATCAGATATTCCTGGAATATGTTTTTAGTCCGCCAACTGTCTTTGCATATTCCTTTGCTTAGGCTTGATCCCGCCGCATCTGCAAGATATTTGCTTTGGTGCTTGACACCTATAAGATCCTTCCCTTGTTAGGATCGTGATCTGTGCTTCTTTCTAGCTTGACATTCATTTTTCAAAATTGTGTTTCTTTTGCCCGTGCGTATCATGCATCATCCATCATACCCACTGTAATTTCCTTGCGAACAATCCTTCTCTTCCTTTTGCAAGATTACAAAGTTTGGATGAGTATGTCTCACTCACACCATTCCATCCTTGGTCAATTTTGGTTTGCCTTATCTTCAAAACATAACCAAAATTGAGTGTCAACAACATGATTAGTTTCATGTTGATTATTAACTTCTATAAAAGGATGATTGTTTCTCAACAAAGCAATTCCCCAAGAAAAATGAGAAACTATAAGCGAATTCTAATGGAGAACTCCAAGTTCAAGGCATAAGTGAAGAGTGAAAGACATAAAAGAAGTGCATAAAAGGATAATACCAAATATAGAAGCAAAGAAGGAAAAGACGTTGGACAAAAATGAAAGATGCATTGTATGCATCTAGGATCAAATCATTGATGATGAAACTTACAAGGTGACCTTAATCATATTGTCCACCCATTTTCCTTGGCATCGTCCTTGAGTTGCTTGGCTTCTTCTACCCTACTTTCCCAGGCATTGCCTTGGAGGCCTTTGTACTGTATATTACTAGGCATTGCCTTGGAGGCCTTTGTACTGTATATTACTAGGTACTGCCTTGGAGGCCTTTGTACCCCACGTTACTAGGTACTTGCTTGTATACCTCTACAACCTACATTACTGGGTACTACTGCCTTGGAGGACTTTGTACCTTATGTTACATGTACTCTCTGGGAGACCTTTCTACCCTATGTTATCGAGTACTGCCTTAGAGGCCTCTGCATTGGTATGGTCTGTACTAGTATTTGTTCGGGTACCTCCTAGGTTCTTTTATTAGTGCCGTATGTGACTATAATAATAAAAACATAATTTGAAAACAATGCCGAGCTGGGTGCAACAGTCATAATAAATGATGCAAGTGCATCCAAGGGTTCGTGTATCTTGCATCAACAAAAAACAGAGTGGTGTGCTTGTGTGGTTCCATTCTGTTGTTTTGGTTGTGTGAGCTTCTAAAAATGATGTTGTGAAAGTTTTCCTTTCTCTATGCAACAGAGCGGAGATCTTGTGTATGCTTCTACTAGTCTATGTCTTCTCTTTAGTCTGTGACACTTGGCAAGATGTTTCTTCAATGCCATAACAAACTGGAAGGAGATATTTGGTGAAGTCATATAAGACGCATAGAACAAGTTGTGCTTCAAATTTCATATCATTTGGAGTTACATTGCTAATGTTATGAGATTTTTGACAACTGTTGTTCATCCGGAAATGTCACTTGAGCATCCGGGAGCTTGTAGATTGGTTCTTCAACATAGTAACACATGGGTAGCAAAGATTTTTGGAGGTGCTTGGTGTTTTATTACTCAACCTACGTGCCAAGTTTCTCATAGTAAGTTGTACAATGTTATTGTTTGACATTTATGTGCGTCTGTCTTTCTTTTGTGATGCATGGAAAGAGCTGTTGCTGACAGTTTGACGTTTAATCCCAAAAATTGAAAGCTGTCAGACTCTTGTATGTTATGTTGAGATCAGGGAAGTTGAAGAGATACCCACAAAGATAGGGATGTGAAGGGATACTAGAATAAAAGGAAAAAATTCAGTTCTTAGTAGGGAGTGCGCTGGGAAGGAGCAGGGCAGAAAATTGTTTCAGTCTAGGTCTTTCAAGCAGAGGTGAAGCAGCTGAAGGTTAGTGCAGCAGCAAGAGGTATGGATCATTATTGATAGTTTCAAGATTAGAGTTTTAATGATGGCTAATGTGTTAGATGAGATGTGGAAGATTGTTTGAACCATCATTGATAGTTTCAGTTTCAGAGGAATCTATAGATAAAAGTTACAGGACACAGTTACAGATAAAAGCCTAGAAGACACGTGTAGATTCACATACACAAATCAAGACATTTCCAGAAATTGGTAAATCTAGTTTTGAGAGGCATTAGAATGTGTGTTTTGATCCCGTGAGAAGATTAAGGCATGCAAATGCAGATTACATCCTTTTCTAGATTTCTGAGTTTGCATGTTTAATTAAGTAGGATTCCATTTTGTTGTTTTATTCATTTGCAGACGGTAGAACAAATATGCCGTAGAAGATTGAATATTCCATTTCATGTTTTGTTTTGTACTTTTTCACTAAAAAATACTTAGAAAATTCTCAAATAAAATTCAGAAAATTGCAATTTTCTCTCAAATATGAATGTGCCAAAGTACTTATTTTTCAACTCGGAAATAATTTTTTTTACCAAGTTTTCAGAAAACTGAAAAATTGCTGCAATTTTCTCTCAAATCTGAATGTGCCAAAGTACTTATTTTTCAACTCGGAAATAATTATTTTTTACCAGGTTTTCAGAATACTGAAAAATTGCATAACTCCTTCAAAATTGAATATATTGAACCAAATAAATACTCAAAATTATCATAAAAATATGACAGATCAAATTACATAAATTTAAGATTTATCTAAGCAAGATAAACCCTCAAAAAATGTAGAAGTCACTCAAGAAGGGTGACATCACCCTTTGGGGGTGTGATGTCACACCCTAGGGAGGTTCGCCACACTTGGAGATATCCAAAAGTGCCTCAAAATTGATCAAAACCCTTCAGATCTGATATTTGCTCAATCTTGCTCGGAAATGATGACAAAAATGCAAAAAACTAGAAAATACTTGACCAAATCAGCAACCAACAAACAACGAAATGTCTTCAATGTGATTTTTGAATGAAATCACCCTTCAAACAGCAGTAGCATTCATTGGGATCCATCCCAATCATTTTTCAAGCATGAAGATTCAATAAATAAATTTAACATATTTAAAATAAAAGCCCTCATGTCCATATATAGTCTTCAAAGTTGGGCGAACCACTTTTGGAGGCAAAATATATTTTTAAAATCACTTAACCACTTTGCAAAATGTCGTTTCTTCTTTTATTTTTCCTCCAAGCCGACATTTACTCTTTTTTCTGTTTATAATATTAAATTAATTGCTAAAATAGAATTAGTAATTAAAATTACTCCAAGGCAATAATTTTATAAAGAATTAATTAATTTACCCAATTTACAAGAGTGATTAAATCACTTTTGGGTAGACAATTAATTAAAATACCTTCTCCAATAATTTTTCAAACTCTCAAGTGCAATAGTGGTTAAAACCACTTTTATAAACTGATTTAGTAGTAAAAATCACTTTTTAATAATATTTTATTAATTAACGAAAATTGCCTTATATGGTCAAATGATCAAAATCACTATTTGAGCAATTTTAATCAATTAATAAAATAAAATCCCCAAAAGTTAACCCTTAGTCTATGGGGAAAAGTAGATTAATAGTCTTCAATCCCTGTTTACTTGTGAACCGAAAATGGAGACATTACAATCTTTCCTTTCCAAAATTGCTTGCCCTCAAGCAATTGCAAATCCGGATGCTCCAAAATTGCCCCACTCTCCCATGTGGCGTCCGTAGATGGTAAGTCTTTCCATTTTACCAAATATTCTTTGATACTATGGTTCCTTAGCTTCCTTTCGCATTCTTCAATGATGGATTCCGAACTCAAGATTAGTTTACTTTCTTCATCCAAAGGGGGCAACTCTAAAGAAGTATTATGTTGTCCAAGAGCCTTCTTAATGCAAGAAACTTGAAATACATTGTGAATCTTACCATTTTTTGGAAGCTTCAACTCATAGACTACCTCACCCAATTTGTTTTTTACCTTGAAAAGCCCATAAAAACTCAGTTTTAACTTTTCAAAACCACTTTGTTTGAAATAAGATTGCCTATAGGGCTGCAAACCTTAAAAAGACCCAATCAGCTACTTCCAATGACCTCTCAACTCTATGCTGATTTGAATATAATTTCTGTTGATTTTGTGCATGTTGTAGGCTCTCTCTTAATGCTTTCATGATGTCATAGCTTTGCTGAAAAAAATCCTTAGCTCCCGATACTCTATTATCTGTCATAATCATATCCTTGAAGGAAATTGCATCATAGCCATAAAGTACTTTGAAGGTAGTCATACCTATAGACGTGTGATACGTTGTATTGTAACAATGTTCAACCATATGTAACTGTTGACAATTTTGCCCCCACAGGGCAAATTGTCACCCCTACTATTCGAAACTTTGCTATGGTGCCATGTTTGTCTTATGAATCAATTTTGGGGTCCTTTAATGTGCATTTACAGCCACCCGAGTGGCCATCTACAATCAGGGGAAGTTTAGTCATTCAGAGGTTCCCAAGGAGCTTTCTTGATTACAACCAACGCAATGTACAAATACAACGATGCAAATAATGACGAAAAGGTCTCCTACGACCATGTAAATTTTGATGGACTCCTACAACGATCATATAGAGCATACAGTTTGTTCAAAAGGAGGACACATGTAGCAGTTTTAAGAGGGTCTTTCTCCTTTTAAAACGTCATCTACAGCATTTTGAAAGGGTTTTTCTCCTCTTCTAAGCATCATGTACAGCCAAAAGCCAAGACATACAAGCTGTAAGTTCATTTATTTTTGTCTAAGCAAAGTTTTTTTTTTCGGGGTTGTAAGAGGAAGAGTATTTCTTCGGACTTTTTGTCTGAAAGAAAGAGCTCTCAGAGGACTGTGCAAAAGCCTAGAAAAAATGACTGTGGATATTACAAAGTTTATTTCCTTCGGACTTTTTGTTCGAAGAAAATCAATTTACAGGAATCCGCAGAAAGAATTTGGGCACATTTTTTTTGAAGGGCTCCAACTTTCCCAGGTTATACTATCAAAGTTTCTTTCCTTCGGACTTGTTGTCTAAAGGAAATAGGCATACGCAGCAAAGGGACCTTTACAAGAATCTCGAAGGGTTCCTGCCCTTGGGGAATATGACAAGTAACTTAATCGAAGGGCTAGGTCCACGAAGGAAAACGACTATTATCAGAAGTGCCGAAGGGTACATACCCTTCGGGAAAGTTTTTGACATTTTGCCCGAGGGGACACTCTGCAGGGTGCCGAAGGGCACTTGCCCTTCGGAGAGGACAATTGCAAAAGTCCCAAAGGGTATGTACCCTTTACGAAGGTTCACTTAGAAGAGCCGCGGGAGATTCACTTGGTAGAAAATGATCAAGGCAAAAATCCCGAAGGGCACTTGCCCTTCGGGTAGGTGCAAACAAAAGTCCCGAGGGGTAAGTACCCTTCAGGAAGGACCATTTCAGAGATTCCGAAGGGCCCCTGCCTTTCGGCAAGAGGCAAAAGGACAAGTCCGAAGGGCACCAGCCCTTCGAGAAGACTTCGGAAGTGCCTTTCAAAAACCACGAGTGCCCTTCAAAAAACCCGAGGAAATATTAAAAAAAAGAAAAAAGAAAATAAAGAAGGAATTCTTCGGACAAAAAGTTCGAAGGAATTCCTTCGGACTTTTTGTCCGAAGGATTCCTTTGGGAAAAATGCAAACAAGAAAGCCGAAAGGAAAATAATAAACCAAAGAGAAGTCAATAGGAAAAAAGGTCAACAAGAGACAAAATTCTGAAGGAATAATTGGACTTGGTTAGGAAATGAAAGATCCGAAGAAGATAAGACCAAGGAGATAAAATCTATAGAACATAAAGTCTGCAAGAAATAAAAAAACGAAGGTAAAGTCAACGAAAAGGGTCAGAAAATAGAATCCCGCCAAAAATAGACACAAACAGGCATACCAAAATAGAAGAAAATACATGCAAACAAAGGCTATTTTTGGCGGATGGCTAATCTTCAGTTGATTGGTCGTCCAACTCAGCTCTCCAAACGTTCTAGCTTGTGTCCCCAAACGTCCAACTCAGCTTTCAATCAACTCAAGATGAAGAAGCCAAATTTAGAGGTGGGCTTTCAAACGCCCAACGATCCACTTTCAAACGCCAAAAAGCTAGTCTCTAATTTTAGACGTGGCTCAGTGGAGCATGCATAAGTAAAGTCAAACGTTTGAGCCCACCGTCCTTTTCAACGTAAGGGATTTTCATGCAAGACAAAAATAGACTTTTGTAAAGGCTGAGTTGGATTGAGTTTACTTCCTCTCTATTTTCCAACGCCAATCTCTTGGTTTTTTGTAATTTTCTATATTAATGGCTTTTCAGTTTTGTAAAAAATAATCCCTCTTTTGACAAGAAAATTTCTTTCAAAGATTGTGTTGTAACCTTTTTCAGAATCAATAAGAGGATTGTGTTTTTTCAATTTTCAACAGCTGGTATAGTGTACTTTTGTTATAGATTTGCCTAAGTGATAGATTTTCTTTCTTCCTTGTCAAATATGGATTCATACTTAGTTACTAACTGGTCATTTATGCAGGTCATGTTCTTTGTTTGAATGTATTTTGCTGAGTTTACAGTGGATATTAGTGGCTGCTTAGTGCCTTTTATCAGGGTTATTTCTACGTTTTTCTCAAGCTTAGATCATTAGATAGAACTTTTTCATGGAATACTTATGTGTATTGATCAATTGGAGTTGAAGTTCTGCCTCTTCCTTGTTTGAATTAGTGTTCTTAGAAGCTCGATTTGAGTGGATCAAGCAAATTAGGTGTATCACCGCTTTAGTTAGGATTTCCTTGCAAGTTCTTTCTTCCCTTTTCCTCAAGCAGTTTGTAGCATAGAAGTTGAGATTCTCATTGATACATCTTACAGGAACTGACCTTCTTTGGAGGTTCTTCTCACCATTGAGGTACCCACCCTCGTGAGAATATCTCATTGTTTCAACTGGAGAGAGGATTAGCCATTTCAGCGCGTCTTCGATTCAGGGTGCAACTCCAGGTTGACAACAGTAACCATTTTATCCATGCTGACTGTTGCCCTGAAACATAGTTTCTCAAGTACCCTTCCATTCACTTATTCACAATTTCAGTTTGCCCATCGGTTTGTGATGATAACTAGTACTCGGTGTGAGCTTAGTACCTGTCAAATGAAAGAGTTCTTGCCAAAAATTACTCATGAACTTGTCCTTGTAACTTACAATATTTTTGGGCAGCCCATGCAATTTAAACACTTATCTAAAAAACACATCAACAACCATATGAGCATTGTACTTCGCTGAAAGTGGATAAAAATGAGCATATTTTGTGAGTCTATCCACCACAACATATAAACAATTCTTAGCTTGCACCAAAGGCAATTTGGTAATGAAATCCATGGAGATGCTTTCCCATTTTTGTGAAAGAATAGGAAGGGGCTGCAAGAGTCATGTTGAAAGTTCATGCTCACTTTTATTTTTTTGACATACCAAACACTCTTGGATGTACTTGAGAACCTCCTTCTTTAAACCTTTCCAATAAAACCTCTCTTTTACAAGCTTGTAGGTCTCAAAACACCCTTGATGTCCAGCCAATGGAGAGTCATGGGCAGCCCTTAAAATCATGTGTTTTGCCCTAGATTCCGGATTCAAATAGACCCTTTCTTTGTAGAGTATAAGTCCATCCAAAATTCTGTACTTATCATCAACAATTACCCTTTCAAGCAAGTCATTAGTGAACTGATTTATAACATATTCGAAGATAATTAACTCTCTCCAATCTGCTGCTATAAATGACAGAACATATTTCTACATCCTCTTGTAAAGCTTTATTGAATATAGAATTAACTTGAGGTGACCCATTGAACATACCTTTAAGAGTTACCTTCTTGTTACCCATCTTGAAATTAAGCATCAAGCTTTAATAATTGAGGGTAAATTCCCTCAATGAATGCAACCATTGGACCCCAAGTACAAGATCCATATCCCCAATGTCGATTACATAAAAATCATCACATACCTCATACTCTCCCAAGGAAATGGTGAGCTTGGTGATTCTTTTGGAGCATGGAAGAGAAAACCCCTTCGCTATTGTTACTTTGAATCCCTTAAAATCTTCTACAATCAAATCAAGCTTAGCCACCAAATTCTTACCAATGAAATTGTGAGTAGCCCCACTATCAATCAAGATGGTTACCTTGTGCTTTTTCAATGTTCCTCTTACCTGGAAAGGATGGTACTTTGGTGCTCCGGAAAGAGTAGCAAGAGTGCTGCCCATGTCTTCATTGTCATCCTCATGCACATGTTCATCAACCACATTTTCATTTTGCTCAACATTAGTATCAACAACATCAAAATCTAAATCATCATCAATTACCTCAATGTAATGGATTTGTCCTTTCCTCATGCAAGTATGGCCTCTAGTCCATGGATCTTTGCAAGTGTAGCACAAACCTCTCTTCTTTAACTCATCTCTTGAATCCTTCATGTTGTTGCTATAGGGCAGTGCTTTATGTGGTGGAACATAAGGCTGAAAAGGCTTCTTTGGTGGCTCACTAGGTGCTGCCTTAGGCTGCCCGCTTGGTGCTTTTGGCTGCCCACTAAAATCAGACCTTGGCTGCCCAGTATTTCCTACTTTTGGCAGTGAATGAGTGGTTGCCCCTTGCTATCCTTTTAGCTACATATTGCCCCTGTAAGCTGAACACTCTAGATCCAATGCTTTAGTAATGGAATCTTGCAAGGAAAGTGGGTTAAAAGCTTTTATCAAACCTCTCAAAGGCTCATTCAAACCCTCAATAACTAGAACCAACCTTTTTTCACTTACATGCGGTACCATGATTGAAATCTTCTGAAAATCTGCCACATACCTCTCTACATCATGGTTTTGTTTGAGTTGTGCTAACTCACGAAAGTGGATCTCCGGATCTTTCCTATTAAATCTTTCCATTACCTTTTTGCTGAATTCTTCCAAGATAGTACTAGATTCGTGGCCTTGTGTGATCAAGCCATGAAACCACCACTCATGAGCAATACCCTCCAAGCGTAGTGTAACAAACTTGAGAGCGTCATCCTTTAAACATGGGGTTGAGTGATAAATAGGTCTCCAATTTCTGCAACCATGATCTCATTGGAAGTTTATCAGTACCATCAAAAATAGAAAGAAAAATCTTACCCAACCTTTGTTGCAAGTCTTTACGGGTTGTATGCTTAGTACTCTTGGTTTTGATCCATCTTTCATTTCACAATAATCCCGAAATAACAAGAGTGCTTGCGTGTCAAAGCTTAGGGCTGCATACTCATGTTGATGTGTATCAAGTGGATCACACATTGGTGTTTCAATCTCAACTACTGGTTTTCTCTGCAAAAATGTAGTCTTGAAGAACTTATGAGGGGGGTTGATAGAAACCCTCTCATTGCCATTCGAACTTCCCTCTCTTGGGTAGCGATGGATTTTGCCTAGATCTTGTTTACTCTTCAACATGGCTGCAAATTGCATACTCAAGGTATGCTGAAGATCACTTTGGCTCTCCTTCATCAAATCCTACAAACACTTTACTTGTTCTGAAGTAAACCCTTGATCACTCATGGCTTTTCCTCTTCTCTGATAGCATAATCTTTTATCTGCTTGCATCCAAAGTTGCACACATAAGATCTCACAGGTGCACCAGATCGTTGCTCTGATACCACTATAATGTTCCCTTTTAGGGCTGAATATGCAAGAATAAAAATCTCCACAAATCCCAAATAGTTCTAAACTAAAAATCCACAATAAATATGCCAAAAACCTAAATTTTCAGCCCTAGGAACAAATCGCCCCACTTGGCCTTGGCGCTAGGGTTTCGATTCGAAAATCAATACTTTTTCACTCAAAAATACTCAAAATTCTCAAATAAAATTCAGAAAATTGCAATTATTCTCCTAAGTCTGAATGTGCCAAAGTACTTATTTTTCAACTTAAAAATAATTTTTTTTTACCAGATTTTTTGATAACTGAAAAATTGCATAACTCCTTCAAAACTGAATGTATTGACCAAATAAATACTCAAAATGATTATAAAAATATGATAGATCAGATTACATAAATTTTAGATTTTTCTGAGAAAGATAAACCCTCAAAAAATGCAGAAGTCACCCAAGAGGGGTGACGTCACCCTTTGGGGGTGTGATGTCATACCTTGCGGAGGGTTGCCACACTTGGAGATGATCCGAAAGTGCCTCAAAACTGATCAAAACCCTTCAGATTTGATATTTGCTCAATTTGCCTGGAAATGATGACCAAAAATGCAGAAAACGGAAAAATACTTGATCAAATCAACAACCAACAAACAATAGAATGTCTTCAATGTGATTTTTGAATGAAATCTCCCGTCAAACAACAATAGCATTCATTGGGCATCCATCCCAATCATTCTTCAAGCATGAAGATTTAATATATAAATTTAGCATATCCAAAATAGAAACCCTCATGTCCATATATAGTCTTCAAAGTGGGGCAAACCACTTTTAGAGGCAAAATATCTTTTTAAAATCACTTAACCACTTTTCAAAATATGTTTTCTTTTATTTTCTCTCCAAGCTGACATTTATTATTTTTTCCACTTATAATATTAAATTAATTGCCAAAATTGAATCAGTAATTAAAATTACTTTAAGGCAATAATTTAATATATAATTATTTAATTTTTCCAATTTACAAGTGATTAAATCACTTTTGGGCTATGTTGTTTGGGTACGGGTATGGGGACGTCTCGGGTATGCGGATACGCAATTTTTCAAAAACCTTGATTTGGATACGTCACGGGTATGTCTGTATATATGTATGCATGTGTGTGTGTGTGTGTGTGTATAGAATGCATATTACTCATTTTTTAGTAAAACACTTGAAACTACATAGCATGAAAATATTTGTCTATAAACTATAAAACACTTAAAAATATATAATATTCATTCATTCATTACTTCAAAGACAAAATATACATTCAAATTTAGAATAAATCATCTCGATTGCCCTCAAAATCATAAAGGCCACTCCCATTATTTTTCAACTTTATCATTTACTGATGCTTTCTCTCGTGGTGGATCACCGGTTCATTGAATCTCCTAGTGTATGCCTTAAAGGGTGCACAGGGAATGGGGTGAGATCGGCTTGGGGCACTTTGTGAGAGATGTTCTCATACTATTCTATCATACCTACATCCCTTCATGCAGCCTTCATACCTCCCATGATGTCTCCTTGAAATCTTGAAACCCTGAAATATGGCTAAGTCTAAGACCTTGAAACCTTGGAATTTGACCAAATCTAAAATATGATAGGATCCTTCAAAACCTAGAATTTGCATTATAGCTCCTAGAGGTCCGAAACCACTCTCAAACATCTTGAAAGTATATAAATAAAATATAGCTTAAAATAGAAGAAACTAGATGTCCCTATCTAAATGTAAACTTATATTTAAATGTTTATTTTATTTATATATTGTTTGGTTCAGACTAGGTTTACATTTTTTAAATTTTTTGTTGATTTCCAATGTTTTTCCCTGTCGAAAATGCCTAGGCACGCTAGGAATCACCTCGGAAACACCTGGGTACCCCCCGAAAATGCCCGAGTACCACCTAAAAATGTTCGGAAAGGGCTTGAAAACGCCACAGCCATTTTCGGTACCTTTGGAATGCCTCTGAGACGTCTTTGACAGGTACCTAGAATGTGCCGATACCTGAGGCGTATCGAGATGAGAAACGTTGGGGGGGGCGATTCCTGTAACATAGCTTTTGGGCAAACAATCAATTAAAATACATTCTCCAATTATTATTCAAATTCTCAAGTGCAATAGTGGTTAAAACCACTTTTATAAAATGTTTTAGTGGTAAAAACCACTTTTTAATAATATTCTATTAATTAACTAAAATTGTCCTATATGGTCAAATGATGAAAATCACTATTTGACAATTTTAATCAATTAATAAAATAAAATCCCTAAAAGTCAACCCTTAGTCTATGGGAAAAAGTAGACTAACGGTCTTCAATCCCTGCTTACTTGTGAACCGAAAATGGAGACATTACACCAATTCATCTTCTTTTTTCATACGGTGTGAGCTACGGATTGGCTAGACTTCACAAGGTACTTTCTATTTATTTGTTGAGTGATTGGAAGTGTAATAATTTCAGTTTGGTGGTGCAAATACAACCATAGGGTTGGCTGGTTTTATTTTCAGAATTTAGATTTTGTTTAGGGGTTTGTTGGAAAACCCTCGTTTTCATCATTGTTACAATTTGGGTACATTACATAAAGTTATTAATTAGTTGTTTCTTAGTTCATTAATTAGTAGTTAGTTAATGTTTGGTTATCAACCTTCCTAACTACTGTAACTTCTTTTTGCACAATAAAAGAAGGATGCATATGCACTTCAATTTGTGCCTTCTAGTTTTCTCTTCATTCTTTTAGAATTCATATTTGCTAACAACTTTGAAGAAAATCACAATCACTTGCCCCTAATTGGTAATTGGTAGTCATAAGTATCCCTTATCAATGCAAAATTTGGTCGGTCTTGCACCCTTCACTGACCTTATTTGGTCATTTTTTCTCGCAATTAGACATTTTTAGTCTAAAAATTAGTTGATTTAGGGATAATCACACTCACATAGCCCCATTGTCCATTAATGGTCTCAGTTTGGCCTTATTATATAATACTATATAGGGTGTAGATCAAGCAAAATGCAAATTTCCCATGGATATAAGACCAAGAAGATTTCACTCTACCTTCCTGCCCAACTCATTTTAGATTCAAGGGAGCCTTTTGGGTCGAATATGATACTCTTATGGAATATGTAACAATCCTTGCCCAATCTGCCCTTAATTGTCTCAATTTGCTGCCTTGTAATTTTTTCAAACACTTTGTATGCAAAGTGCTTGCTGGTTTTTGTCACAGTTTGATGATTTGTTTGAATGATGATGGATTAAAGCTTCAAGTGTTTATAAAACAATGCAAGAATGACAATGTTAAGTTCTAGATGCAAGAATGACTTTTTTTTTTGTTCTTTTCTATGCAATTAGATGAATTGACAAAGAAAACTAATTACTTACAGCCAATAGACATTTAGTCGAACAGTTGGCATGCAACCTACTATCTCAATTCAGACGCTTAAAAGATAACTATAAATGACCAGCAACTTGTGATTCTTATTTGTATTGATGATTTGATACAATGCTCCACTAGATTAGCCAAGACTCTTGGCATAAACAAGAATTACAATTATATGGTATGCTGGTATGAAAGATGCACACCTACAACTGAAAATATAAACTATACTAAAGGATGAATTGTATGCAATGAAACTTGGTTGGATTGAGGCGCCCTTGAGAATAGATGAAGGAGCAAGCAATTTCCAAGTGAAAGGATGATCTCTCAAGCCAAATCGAATTTTCCAAGCCAGCGACCCTTGTTCTGGTCTGATCTCAAATTTAAAATAATATGCAATGAATATGCGTTATCTCAAGCATCTAATATCATCTCCATGCTCCAGGGAAGTGGGCGCACCAAGCCAAGCAAAGAATCGATGCAAATTGGAACCCCCACAAGCAAAAACGTTTCTCCTAATGGCATCCTTGACTGTAAATATCTGATTTTTATATCAGATTTCTCTACAATGTAATCTGCTCTCTTAACCAAGGAAAATCGATGCCAAGCTATATAGAAACCAACACCAAAAGATATCTATGCAGCCTCCACAAATTCACCAAATCGATTTCTTCAAAATTGACCAATGGCCACAAATTTTGCTCCAATTGAGATGACTAAAATATCACCTCCAAAATGCAACCCTTCAAGAGATATTTCACTCCCTCAATTATGCTATCAATGGGAGTTATTGTTCCCAAAGACAAATTGATTCACTGCAGGCATACCACAACAAAGACAACATCAAATCGGGATGATTCATAATGGCAGCCCACACCTCCCTTTATACTTTTTTTCTTTCCTTCATTTGGGAAGCTTCTAGAAACATCATAATATTTTATTATTATTTTTCCCTTTTAATATATTATATTTGCACTTTAATATAAAATAATGAATTATAACATAAAGTACAAATATAACATCATTTTGTAACATGAGGTTTATAAAAATAGAAACATTCTGATAAATCATTAGAAAACCTCCAGAATATGTCGTAACTTCTTCAAAGAAACCAACTGCCATTTGGATAACTGCGGAGAAGACCCTCTAACCATGCCGTATTAGCCTACGAGGGCCATTGATAGGCTAATCATGCCCAAAGTACAATGTCTAGCTAGAAGGGAACATTACAGAATAGGTCAAACTTATGTCAGAGTGACCCAACAACTCCCACTTAGTAATGTGTTAGTGTTGGATTGAACACCTTAAACGGTGATCAATTTCTTGATAATATTTTGCAAAATGTCTATAATGAGAATTCCATTTCTGGAATTTATATATCTTTGACAAGTGAAACATAAAAACGGCAATTGGCAGGTTCTGGCTGCAATTCTGTAGATGACTGTTGCAGCCCTGTAGGTTCTACTTGCAGATCTGAAAATGAAGGTCTTAATAGTGATTTTGAAAGCACATTTTTTTTTTGAAAAATTTGATTTATCTCAAATTTAGAGCAGCTTGGTTTGTAATGTAGTTTCAGATTATCTGAACCTTTAGAAGTTGTCCTAGAAGAACTTTGATTATGAAAAATATCTAGATAGGTCCCAAATGGGAGAAATATTGGTTGTTCTCAGATACATCAGGGTGCCTTTGCATGGACCTTTGAGGGATTCCCCAATAAATCTGTAAGCACCATAAATACATCAATGATGAATGCAAGCCTCTGTGGCAACCTCAACGGAGAATGAATCCAACATTGACAGCGATAGTAGAACTGGCAAAACTCTTGAAGGTTGATATCGTTTATCGCATTTCTAACAGTCAGTGGGTTTCAAAACTGTTAATTGTACTTAGAAAGTTGAGAAATGGAGAATGTGTTGATTTTATGGAGCTTAATAAGGACATTCGTAAAGACTACTTTCCATTGCCCTTTATTGATAAAGTTTTGGACAATTTGTCTGGTATGAAATATTTCTCTTTTCTTGATGGTTTCATTGGTTACAATTAAGTACAGATTGTGCTGGAAGATCAAGAGAAGACAACATTTACATGCAAATGGTGAACAGGGTTTTGTCATTTCTTTTTTGTAATGCTCCAGCCACTTTCCAAAGAGCTGTATTTAGTAGGGTTTTGTCATCTGGTCTTTTTAATGCCCCAGCCACTTTCCAAAGAGCTGTAATTAGTATCTTTTTCGACTTATACACAATCACGTGGAGATTTACACGGATGGTTTTTTAGTTTAAGGCGAGACAATTAAAGTAGATTTGTTGAATTTAGAGGAAGTGTTGAATGTTGCATAGAGATTGGACTTGCTTTGAGAAATGAGAAGTGCTAGATGATGTTTTCAGAAGGGATTGTTTAAGGACATCTAATTTCAGAAAGAGGTATTAGAGTCTACCTTGCCAAGGTAAGCGTCATTGAAAAATTGCCAACCCCAACCAAAATTAGAGACGTTAGAAGTTTCTTGGGTCACACAGGTTATTATTGTCACTTCATACGTGGCTTTGGTAAAATTTCTTCTCCTCATTATACATTACTTGTTAAAGATGTTAAGTTTGTGTGGTCTTCAAACTGCCAAAAGGTGTTTGATACAATGAAGGGAGGCTGGTTATGATCCCTGTATTGAGGGGACCTAATTGGTCACAACCCTTCCATATCCATACATATACATCAAGATTTTGTAGTAGGAGTTGTGTTATGACAGAAAGAAGATAATCATATACATGAAATTACCATGTTAGCAAAAACTTTGGAAGGGCTGAAATGAATTATATTGTTATTGTAAAGGAGTTATTAGTTGTGGTTTATGCAGTAAAAATTTTTAGACGTTACATTGCTAGTTATTAGACTTTTGTTCATTTTGGCCATTTAGTCATAATGTATTTAACGATTAAAACTATTTCAAATACTCGTATTATTAGGTATGGTTGTTGCTTTTGTAGGAATTTAACATTACCATTTGGACAAGCTTGGATGTGAGAACGTTGTTGCAGATCATTTTCATGCTTGCCAAAGATATTTGATTCAGAGCCCATTGAAGATACATCTCTAGACGAGCATATTGTTGTTGTTACAGTGAAGGTAACATGGTTTGTAAATTTCACAAACTATTTTGCTGCAGGAAAGATGCTGAACAGCTTTTCCCCGAAAGAACAAGAAAATTTAATTTAGAAGAGTTGACCATACAGTTGGATAGATGGATATGGGTAGGGTTGGGCAACATAATAAGGAGATGTGTTAAAGGAGTTTTTGATATCTTGTGTACTTGCCATGATGAACCTTTTGGAGGACATTTTTCGCAGCCAGAAGAAAAAGTACTAAAGCATTGAATGCAAAATACTACTGGCCAACAATGTACAAGGATGCAAGGAACTATGTCAAACATTGTGATAATTGTCAATGAATGGTCTCAACTGAAACCACAAGTAGTATTGGAACCTTTTGACAAATGGGGGCTGGATTTTGCATGCCTCGTTAATTCTCTTTTGAGCCAACAACATGATTACATTATGATCTGTACTGATTACCTGACAAAATAGGTGGGGACCAAACCCTTGAGACATGCAAGGGACGAAGCAGTGACCAAGTTCCTATACAAAGACATTTGGAGTTTCTAGAGAGAGTCATAGACCGAGGAGCACAATTTACTTTGAAATTCGTTAGTGATTTGGCCAAAGAATACACGATTTGGCATATGAAGTCAATGCGATATCATCCAGAGTTGAATGGTCAAGTTGAGGTAACTAATAGAGAATTTGAAAATATCTTGACCAAAACAACTAAATGTGTTTAGAAAGGGCCGGTTGGAATAGTTTCTAGAAGTTGTATGGGCCTATTGTATTACTTGGAAATCAACAACATGATTCAACCCATATCAACTGGTATTTGGGAAAAATGTTATTCCAAGTAAGTTTGAATTTAACACTTTAAGGACAATAGTGCTGCTAGGAATGGATTTGTCAGAAGCATAGAAAGAGAGGACAAATAAATTGAATGCTTTGGACAAAGATTGCCAGGGGTGCTCTCTCAAGAACAAAATTTGTACAAGCAGAAAGAACTAAGCCTGACAGATTCATAAAGGAGAAAAAATTCCAGCTAGGGGTTTTGGCACTATTGTACGACTCAAGGTATAAATATTGTCAAGGAAAATTATGTACTAGGTGGCTTGGTCCTAACAAGATCGAGTTTTTTTTTTTTGACAACAGTGTAGTAAAAGTCATAACAATTGACAATGCACAAATAGCCTTAATTTCAAATGGGCATATATTGAAGTAGTACAAAAAACCCCTCACCAGAAACCGATTTGAACAAATGATCAGATATCAAAGGAACTACAGTTGATAGATACAAATCCACATCCAACAACTTGCTAATACTACTTTATGGCCAATAATAAAAGAAAATAATTAAAAATAATGAAAAATAGAAAAAGAAAAAGATTGAAAAAGGGAAAAATACAAAAACATTGAAAAATCAAATAAAATGGAGACACTCGTGGGAAGTAGTTGTAATGTCCCCATTTTGAAATTAAAATAATATTATTACTAAAATAAAAAGTATTTTTAAATATTTAAAATAAAGTAATAATAATCTAATTTTCACTTAAGTTGGGGCCTTTTTAAGGGTCATGGGCATTTAAGCCCTGAAGTGAAATTATAAGGTTCTTTTAATATTTAAAAAAAAAGAGAGTTTCCCTCCTATTTTGGGCACCACACATGGGGCATGGATATAAAAAGAAGGTGAGATGTTCATTCGAAGATTATGCATTTTTGGATATTGAAAATTTTGTGCAAGTATGTCAAGCTTGAACAAGTGACTTGAGGGCGAAAACCTTCAAGTGCACCAAGGAGTTTGGGGACGAAAACCTCCACTCTTCCACATAGGGCAGCTCTATTCAAGCGCTGTAATTGCATTTTAATTTTGTATATTTGCATGCAAGTGGATCTACAAAGGTGTTTTGGACACCACTTTTATCAATGAATTATTGCAAACCCTTCAGAGAGCTAAAAATTCATGATTTGCAGGTCAAAGAGGTGGGCGAACTTGGTTTGAAGAGTTTTGTTGATTTTGGAAGAATCTAGGTCTGTAACTAGGGTTTTTTAACTTCAGAACTACTTTTGAGAGACTTCCCATTGAGGACAATTTTTGATTCTAATTTTGTTTGAAAGCTACTATTTTTGTGATCATTTTGAGCTAACATTTGCATTGAAATTCTCAATATTCTCGAAGTTTTTTGAAGTTTCAGCTGATTAAGACAAATTATTGAGCGCTGAAAATAAGGGAATTAATTTAGAAAATTATTTGCATAATTTTCCCTAGTGGAGCGATTCACTTGGGCAGGTTGTTAAAGTGCTTTTGGGTTCTAATATTGAAGGAAAATAAATTAGTTTATATTCAAAAAATTTATTTTAATATTTTTTCAAGTGGAGCGATTTGATTTGGGGAACTTGGAGACCTTGTGGAAGAGATAAAACAAGGGTTTGAATTTCAGATTTGTTTCTCCCATTTTTCTAAGTGTGGCGACTTGTTTGGAGGGGCTAAATTGATTATTGCAGGGACTTTTGACATATTTATTGTGAGTTTGTGCAAGGGTTTCAAGGCTGATTGGAAGGGAAAACGCAGCTGTAACAAGATCTTAAAAATCAGAATTATTATAAGGAAATTTCAGCGACATCGCCATTCCATCTTGCCACAAAAAGAGGTACTTTATTGTAGTTGCATATTCAACAATGATTGGGGTTATTATGGAGTGTTATTGTTTGAAATTTGGACATCTATTGTTGCTAGGGTTTGTTGGTTTTTAGGACATCATTCATATTATTTTTAGTTTTGCATTAGGGTTTGTTGAAAAACCCTAATTTGTCCTAATTGTCCCATTTGGGGACATTACAGTAGTGCAATGCGGCTAGATCTCTTGCAACAATTTTTACCTTCCAATGTCTTAAGATTAAATGCAGTGAAGGGACAACTTTGATATAGGAGGGTAGGTTTAATTTGTCTGATCTATCTTCATTTATTCAAGTCCCCTCATGTATGAGTTTATCTCTGATGGTGACCATACATTTACATTTTCCCTTCCTATCTAACTTCTTGTGTTGATGTCTTTTAGGTATACGATAGGTCATCCTAGGCTAAGGTTAAGTCATATTTCTATAAGTCACTTTTAGAAAAAACATTTTTGAATTCAAAAATCTGATACACCACGAAGATCAAGTCATTTAGTGTTGTAGCATCGTTTTTCCTTGTGATAGGAGATAGGGTGAATTGCAATAGTTTTATTTATGCATCCCACTTGTTGTGACTTCATTTATCCTTGCAATGGGAGATATAGGTGAATTGCAACAAGTTCGTTCTCTCTCTAGTTTTTCATAGCTTGCCAAGTGGAGTGGAAAAATATTTAAGCTAGGGCGAGCAGAGTTCTAGGATGATTAGATGACAAAATTTTGACACTGCCCTTGATTGAAAGACGATGCGTGCCATAAAGGTATAGATAACCTCCAAGTTGAAACCCTGAAAGGACTTTTTGGAAAGGGTAACCATGAAAATTGAAAACTTAAAAAAAGGTAGCCTAGTTAAGTATTGGACTGAAAACCCAAAATGATGGTTTGATGGCTTGAGCACTTGCAACGAGTCCTGAACGAGCAACACAAAATCTAAGGTACAGATACAAATGTTTTTCGAAATAAAGTAACTTGACAAGAGAGAAAATTGAAAAAACAAAAAGTGAAAAAGGAGAGAAATTGAAGAAGTAAAAATAAATAAATAAACAAATATCTAAAAATGTCAAAGTCCAATACAAAGCAATTATTTCCTTGGAAGTCATGCATATCCCACATTTTGTTCTTGCACTCTCTACCATGAATAATTTCCCAAGTACAGATGCTGAACATAATGATGAGCTGATGAATGTGATAAGTGCACGTATGAGGGGAACAAATAGAGCCATAAAAAGACACCAACTTAAGAAAATTAAAATTTCATTTTCTTGTTTGCTATGTGTAGAGTAAAAATTTTACTCTACGTTGCATTTCGATTGTCGGTTGCGCACTGCAGATTTTGTTCCCGCATACCTTGGTCGTGATGGCAGAATTTTGAAACAGAGCGCGGGCTTGATTCATTTGATTCATTTTCCGTCTAAGTGTCGAAGAGCAGCGGAAGCTGCCAAGTGGCGTCGTCCGAACACGAGTTCTTTCTCCCTTTTTGTTTCTTTTGTTTCATTTTTTGCCCAAGTGTTGAATTCGAGCGGAAGCCGCCAAGTGTCACTTTTTGGGATACGGAACCGGCCAAGTGGCGTCGTCCGAGGCACCTTTCATAACTTTCAAGAGGGCCGCGGGACGTGCCACGTATCTAATAACAACTCTGCGGAATGCACCACGTGTTGGCATCTGCGTTCTTTTTCGGCACCCGCTTTTCATTCTTTTTCGGCATAAGGTTCTAGCAAGCTAAGTATCAGGATTAGGCGGAAAGCGCCAAGTGGCAATCGCGGAAGGCTTTGGACTGCTTTTCCAGAAGAATGTGGAAGGCACCACGTGTCGGCATCCGAGAGACAGTCGGTTCAATGCCTTGGTTCAATAGGGCGGTTCAATGCCTCGGTTCAACATTTTTGGTTCAATACCTCGGTTAATGTTGAACTGTTGAACCATTGAACCAATTTTTTTGGTTCAATTGGTTGGTTCAACGGCTTGGTTCATCGGGCAGTTCAAAAGAGTGTCCCAAAAACCAAAGGGGTCAAGCACCCTTTCGGAAGGCAGTATGGCGTTGTTTCATTTTTGTTTAAGTGCCGAAGACAAGCGGAGGCCGCCAAGTGTCGCTTTCCGAGCCCCCTTTCTACTCCATTCTCAGGAGAAGCGGAAGCCGCCACATACCCTTAGCAAGAGCAGCGGAAGACGCCACGTATCTTCCCAGAAGCCGCGGAAGCCTCCACGTGTCGACATCCGAGAGATCATCTTCGAGTTTCATTGCTGAATAAAGATTGTGGTGGTTCTCGGGTTTTATTTCAAAAGGTCTGTGGAAGCCGCCAAGTGTCACCATCCGTCGGAGCCTAACATGCGTCCCGAATATTTCTACAAGTATAGCTAAAGAGCAAGCAGAGATTGCCACGTGTCCTTTGTAGAAGAGCAAGTGGAGATTGCCACGTACATCCTTTCCCTTTTTTTTAAGTTGCTCGGGCAAGGAATGCGGTGAGTGTTGTTTTGTTGAAATTGCTAAGTATCGGAGAAGTGGATTGCGACAGGTGTCAAAGGTGGAGCGTTCTTGGGCAGGATATAAGGAAAGCGAAAAGTGCTGCATGTCTTTGATAAATCAGGGGGAAAGTGCCAAGTGTCATTCTCCGGTGTCTCCTAAGAAATAAGCAAATTTTCGAGAAATTGACTAGTGTCCTCTTCCGTTTCAACAAAACAGAGGGTCCTGTATAGACACTTCCAGCTTAGTTTAGAGTTCAATTTGGGCCGTAAATCTGGGAACGCGCGATCAATCTGGAGGGAAACTCAGCTGGAGTTATTACCACGAGATGGAGCAGTTCACCGGGTAGATTTTTGGGGCCGACAAACATTGAAAGCGCTGTTTGTTTGTCCCCTGTGAGTTAAAGGCAGAATAGAATTGTGCGGGAAAGGGGGTGATGGAATGAGACATCCGAAGCTATAAAGAGGAGTGCAGGGATCACCAGAAGGGATCATCAGGTGATACTCAGAGGGAGAATTTTCTGAAGAAACTATTATAAAAAGTTTTAGACTTTCTAGAGCAGTGATTAAGAATATCATTTGCCTTTATTCTATTTTTCTCGAGTTGTAAAGTTGATGTAATTGTGCATGTTTCTGTGCCTTTTATGTCGCTGAAGAATTAAGAAGACATAATTTTGTGCCTTTGTTGGTGTTTCTTGTATCATTGTGAAGGTAGTCTAAAATTGCGAGCCTCTGTTTCTATTGTTTCTGTCTATTACATTAATCATGCCATAGTCTGCTCTTTGATGTAATTGAATCTTACATATAGTTTCACTGTGCTTAGGATTAAGGATCAAAATTACACTCAGGCGCATCGCCATAGTTAGATTTCATTTCTTGCATTTGCGTTTCTGTTTAAATTCCTATCCTTTTTCCCCCACACTTGATATAAAGAAGAGACCAGCTTCTCTAAAATCTGGAGGTTGCTTCAAGACGCAAGTCCCACATCTTGAAACTTCTCTTTGTTGTTGATTAGAATCAAGCGCAATTTTAAACATCAACACTATGTTGAGGAGGAATTCAGGATTCAGTGGAGAAGGGGGCATATAAGTTGAAAGCTGAAGCAACCATCAAATGTTTTTAGCCCATACAAAAAAGGCCAGAAGCAGTAGAATGTTTTTATCAAGCATGATGGTAGACTTTTTGTGAAGTTGAATCATTATACAACAAAGGTGGTCACAGAGTTTGTGAAAAATCTTTAAGGGAAATGAAACCATCGCGAAGGGAAAAACAATTATCATTTCAAAGGACATCAATTTTGAACCAATTGGGTGTTCTTGGACGAAAAGAATGGTCAAAAGCCCTAGTTGAGCATGCAATTTTTTTGCAAGAGTGTGAAAGCTAGAAAGTAACAAACCAAGGGAAAAAAACAACGACTAATTCAGTCACTCCAACATCAACTCTTGGCTACTCACAACATCCCAACCATGTATGTTGATCTTGCCAACAAAGGTAAAAGGCCACTGGATCCTCAATATGCAGATATGAACTTGATCCTCTTTTGAAATTAAAAAAATAACACCTCTGTTTTGGCTTCAGACACTTCCACAAACGCTCATCAGGGACCTTTAGCTGTGATCAAGCAAAAACCTACTGAGTCTCTACCTCAAAATTTAGAGAACTTGATTGAAGAAGTTAAACATGGAGGCCAAACACACTAGGCCATACTTTGCCATTCTTTACAATGAATGGTGTTTGATCGGCTGTTCCTTCATATTGTACGATGACTCCTAGTTGTTTTTTTTACTTGCTTTCTTTATATGCACTAACCTAATCGGGATATTCTTGATCTTATATAGTCTTTTCATAGATAGTTGTTTATCTTTCGAGTTCTCAATGTTGTTTTCCTGCTAATTTAACATCTCATACTTCAATATAATTTCCTTTTACTTATCCAAAAAAAGATAGGCATCAAACCTACTTGCTCATTGGGTTGTTTCATTTTAGGTTTTTCTTGTGTTTGGATTTCGTATTGCTTAGCAAGTAAAAATCATATTAATCTCTGACCCAATGATAGATATAACTTGATCATCTTATAATTTGAATCGTTGCATATTGACTTGCTCCTACGCTTTTGTCTACCAACAAGACAACTTGATCATCCTCTCTCTCTTTGTAATGGTAACCACATCTTGGCCTGCACTTTGTACTCGTTCTTTTGACTCAACTTGTTTGTTTGTCTCAAATCATTTGTGTTGTGTCCATCATGCCCCTTTTTCGTATGAAGAAATGGGGACCCGAGATCCCTTTATGATTTGTGAGAAATCCAATCCGAATGCTGAAATTTGTGTTATTCTTTAAAAGGTTGAATTTGATTGCAATGGTCGACACCTAGCGGACTTTAGCCCGTGGGTGTTCATGGGATCATTTTAAAAGCCCATTTTAACTGATGTATCATTCTATGATTTTCGTGGGCTGATCTTTTTATGTTAAGTTGGCCCCTCTCTTGTTCTTAGAATCTCATACTTAGTCTTTTGAGGTGCTAACTTTGGTGAAAGTTGGTGATGATGTGGCAGGTCCTGAGAACCATACTCTCTC
Organism: Torreya grandis; assembly: GCA_037957365.1. Lineage (NCBI taxonomy): Eukaryota > Viridiplantae > Streptophyta > Pinopsida > Cupressales > Taxaceae > Torreya > Torreya grandis. Next base: position 1,764,086 of record JARHVA010001697.1, read on the forward strand.
GAGGTGGCCTTCACAAGTAAGTTTGTTATTCTTAATAAAGCATTTTAATTAACTTAATTTTTTTGTGCACTCTATAGGTCCTGCAATCTCATGATCTCGCGCTGCTTAGAGATAGGTATAGTCCAAGACCCCTCAAGTTGCCACCTGTTTATTCGTGCTTCTGGAGTCCTATGATGCAAAACCTCTCGGAATGGTAGTAAAATGATACGGCATGGGAAGCGATATCCAATTAGTGCTGGCCGCGTGTCAGAGCCATACTCTCTGAGTCCCACGCTACACAAAGAATCGTACAATCTTGGGATCCCCATATTATCAGAGAATGCCACGTGGTGATCCTACGCCCCTGGAATGACAGTATAATGGTATGGTGTAGGAGGCCCCGTCCAATCAATTCATGCAACGTGTCTTAGCCGTACACTTGGAGATCCATACACCAGGGGCCTTGTATTCAACAAAGGGTAATCTTGGGCATTTCTAGGCTCCACATCAGCAAACAAGCACACTTTGCAGATTGTAGTCACTCTCTCAAACGCCACAAAGGAAAACAGGGCACGTGCTTAGGATGCTTTTCATAATTGATAAGCGAGCTAACCACCATCTGTAGGGCCGTATGATCGGCTGGATGTTGACACATGGATAGGTTAGATTGCGGCAAAGCACTTTAAAGCTAAATGAAGCCTTTTGAAAATAAATTAAAAGCATAAATACAACTAATTTGAATAGTCCATCAACTCATAGTTAATATGGACACCTATGAAATACAATCACCATTATTTCGAACTTTGTTTGAAAATCCCTAAGATCTCCTTCAAGCAGAATTCATACTCCATTATTCTCACAATCCATACTACAAGAGCTCATACTATTCAACGATAAGGAACCTTGAACTATTGATCAAAAGAGCCCATATTCCTTTGAGATTGATTCACTACATTGTCTGTGTTAACATCTACCATGGCGATGTCTTCATCAACCTCAAAGCCTACATAGGAGTTCAGAGACACGACCTTCATACAAGGCATAGTGAGATACAAACACTACAATGAGGTATTCAAAAGTCTTGGAAGAAATGCAGAAAATTAAGAATAATGATGATGCCACTCAAGAAGAGATTGAATTCTTAAAAGCCCTGTTGGCAATTAGGCAATTAAGGCTCCACAAGGTCGCTGCCAACCCTGAGGTATTTCCTTGTGGTGACCTATTCTACAATCTGTTTGTAAAGTTTGCATGTAGGAATGATTTAATTCAGACAGACAATGGGAAGTATTGAATTGCCCTAATGTCGGGTTCAACATTCACAAAATACTACCATCTCCCAGACCTAGACATCCCATTCAGTAGGGACATTGCCTTAGAATGGATGGAGACCCATGACATTATGGATACCTTGAAGGATGGTGTTGAAGATACAGAACATTGGGTGAACAAGGAAGACGTAGACTCCTATATGATTAAAACATTTAGAAGAGTCAGAATTGGAATGTTATTGCTCAATAGATTGTTTGGGGCTAGTGACATTGTGCATGTCAATAAGTTTTGGGTGCCCCTCCTCAGTCTGATCATTGATGAGAAGTAGATCCCAACTATGGGAGGAATTGTAACTTTTAACTTGGCCCAACAGATGATGAGGGTTAGGAAAGGGGGCAACCATTATCATAGTTACCAAATCTGGTTGGATTTGCACAAAATTTGGCCGGATCCTGATTTTTTGGCCAGCTTGGATAAGTTTGTCTGGGTCGGCCCTGTTATTTTTCAATTTTTTTAATATTATTTTATTGATGTTTTTCATTGTATTTGTCAGTTTTGCATATTTATAAAACTATGCTCCCATATATATATATGTATATGTATTCCGAATTGGATTTTTTCGAACTTATTCAAGAATTCTAGATTTTGGATTTTTTTGCCCTCCCAAATAGATTTGGATTTCCGACCTTGGTAACTATGGCTATTATATGATGTCTTATTTGGTAGATGCTTGATGTGCCACAGTTCCTTTCAAACACCCTTCTTTTCCACAGTGGACACCTTCTAGTCTCCCAATGCATGTGGTTTACTCCAAACTTTATATCCACCATTAAAGAGCTCACGTTGAAGACATTTGTAATCATTTCTACCTGCCATTGTACTTCGTCATCAGTGAGAAAAGGATGCCTAAATTCTCTGAGGAAATGAGAGCTTCAATTATGACCATTGGGGCCTATTGGTACTACCAACATTTCATTGTAATCAGAGTTAAAGGGATCTGAACCCCTCCTTTTAGGTTACCCTACTATGTGCTCGACAAGCTAGTAGAGCAGGGTATCTCGTACCACTATGTCAATGGTGTGGCAAGTCAGTACGCTAATAGAAGGCAAAATCCCTACCCATATCTACCTCTCATCATTGGTCACCATGAGTATAAGAATATCGCTGCAGTAGCAACCATGTCAACTCATAGGCCATCTTTCAGTCCCTACAATTCCATGATGATAGACAATGGGATCTCTAGGGGAGAGTCTAGAGGCATGTAAAAGCATTAAGGGCAAGGCTTAATATCACTTACCACCATGAGCCCCATGATGATGATAGGTTTTATTTGAACCTTGTGGACAATAACGAAATAATTGGGAAGTTGAAAGCTGCAAGACTACTGGAGGAACAACAACCAGGATAACAAGTCTTGGAAGAAAGACCCGATGATCCCCATTCCTTAGCCGACACTCCAAAGATGGATAAGAGGTTAAAAGATATCATCTTGCAAGGGGTCCCTTTGGCCGCCCCTTCATCTTCATCAGTTGCTGTTGCCTCAGCCGAAGGAACAACCCAGGTAAATCAATCTACCCCTATGCATACAATGTATATTGCAAGTGTCTCTGAGTCCTAGCTTGGCTCTCTCGAGGCTCAACCATATTTGTCCCTTAAATTGGGAACCCCTACTTCTACCATACCTACCTCACAGGCACTTGCTTCATCAACTGGGCCTTCCCCTAGTCACATTGCCTTGGCTTCCCTTGTTGTTTCTAGCCTCTCTACTGTTTCCAGTTCTCCTATGGTTTCTTGTTACCATGTTGTCTCAAGTCCTCCCCCACCAACTTTAGTTGCCACTCTACTTGGAAACCCACCAACTTCAGGTATTAGACAGGTATACACTAGGCATGGGCTAGTGGCACCAGTTCCTTAAAGCTCCTCATCTCCAAGTCTTACTTCACAAAGTAGTCAACCTATTGCTTAGTAGGTAGTCAACCTATTGCTTAGGCCTACTTTGAGCTTTCGACTAATCGCCCCAAAAACCTTGGACCAGTACATGGGGGAGATTGGAGAGATGCCTTGCAAACTGAGAAAATGTAGAGGTCCGAGATGGTTTACCAAGGTGACTTGGATATACAACTCAAATTTGACATAGGAACCAGAAGGATGAAAAAGGTCATGACTGCAAAGTTCACACAAGAGGGAAAACTGTAATCTAGCAAACAGAGAAAGACTTGTTTCCCTTGACTAGAAAAAGAAGAAAAACAAGAGAGGAAAGCCCTACTGAGGACCTAGTCTTTGTTGTGAAGGCCTCCCATGAGATGACTGAGAAATGCATGGAGGAATTGAAAGAGCAATAAAACTTTGGAGTCGCAAGTGAGGACCACCTTCCGAGCTGACCTAATGGATAAAGTGGATGGAGCACTCAAAATTGTTTCATGCTTTAGAAGAGGTGGTGGAAGCTTTGGTCAAAAGCAGTGTGCTTTACTAGAAAGCACAAGAGTATTTAGAGCAGATTGTTAGAATGGACAAAAAAATGAAGAAAATGGCAATAATAATCTACAAGGGATGTTCCCCCAATTGAAGATCATGCCATTGATGGACCTTAACTTATACTAAACCTATGTTGTGAATACGAAAACCTCTTTGGAGGAATGGCTAAGAGACATGAAGTCAGCTATGACTCCTTTGGAGAAGAACACAAAGAGGATATTGGCCTACTTTAAGGGGGTCAGCATCACCATACTTTTCAATCAGGATCACAGTTATTGCCATTGATGAATTTGGGGTGCACCTTCAGAGATTCAAAACAACATTTAGAAGAAAGGTCACAAAAGCCAATTGAGAAGGAACACTGACCATTGTGGACTTAGCCAGTCAAGCCATCGAAAGCATCAACAAGGTGAATGTGGTCAAAAACAGCTTGGAAGTTCCATAGAAAAACCATGTAGAACTAATGACACATGGAGAGGTGTTATTCCGAGAGCCCCCTTGTCAACCTTGCCAAGTTGGACCGAGAAGCTAAGCTGGTTGCGCAAACTTTGGCGGTACAAGAGGGCCAAAAATGGTTAGGTGGTGGTCCAACTGCCGATTCTAGTTGACAGCCATTTGTCATGCACTCGATTGATTTCAGAAATAGGAATATCGTGTCTTGATATTATGCTTCTACTCTTGTTTCTGTCTTATTTGATGCACGATTGCAGTTGTAACAAACTGGGCCATAATGGCTGTAAATGGGATCTCATTCTCTTGAATGGTGAGTCTCAACTCTCTTTGTTCTATATAAACCTCTTTTTAATGTTGTATTATGGTGGGACTTTTAATGGAAAACTAAGAGAACTACTGAAATTTAAGAGAATGTTCATTGTTTCTTTCTATTTTCTGTGTGGCCCTTCCATGTTTTTTAGCATAAATGTGGTGATTTTTTATTGCTATTAGAAGCTATGGTATGAATCTTAATTGATATAGGATGTGTTTATGTACGCTGAGTCAATTGCAAATGTACTAAACTTTGCAGTTTGTGTTTATTTGAAATAGCTATAAGCGAAGTGTTTGTTAATAATCTTAGTGGTTATTATCTTATGATACAATGTTGCAGGGATCATGCTTATCACTAAGTTCCCCAGACTCTCTACCCTATTTAGTCTAGTTTGAGTTATAGTAAAACTACCTACACAGAGGTAATCTTCAGTCAAGACCTTAAATAGCCTTGGAGTGTAGTTGTAGCTCCCATAAAATCTGAGAAATCTCTTTTTTGCCTTAACCTCTCTTTTTTTCTTCTCTTTTATTCGATTCACACTTAGGTTTAAAGAGCAGTCGTGAGTATTCACTATGGGGAAATTGGAAAAAATTCTATATATATAACAGAGCTGGGAGGCAAAATTGATCTCTCTGTTGGTAACTGTTATCACATTGGATTGCACCCGTCTTGATTTTGTAGGTTGTGCAATTGCCTAATGATACAATGGAAAAGCCTCTGAAGTCGAGGGACCTTGGCAATTTGAGGTTGTTCTCCAGAGAAGGCCGGCTTCCTTTCACTAAATCTGATGCAAATTGATAAGATACCAGTTTTGTGGAGATATCGCTCTTTAGTGCTTTTGAATCCTAAACTAGGGTTTTGACGGGAAAAAGGGTTGAAGAATTGAAATTTACAGAAAACTAAAAATATGGTGATTGCACCAAATATTTTATAGTGGATTTTAATGCTTGCTTGATAAACACAATAGAGCAAAAAATATGTTGAATTTGTTTCAGCACAGACTTGTACAAATAGAAATCAGAGGTAGTATTTTAGCTATTTTTCACAAAAGGAAAAAAGATCTTTATTCCAAACAATATTTTCAGGAGGGTACAATACCACAAATGAATTTATTGAAACTAAAACAAAGAGACAAAGATTCCACAAATAATCAAAAAACTTGCACACAGAGATTTCTCAAACAAGAGAGGCAAATCTTTAACTTTATTTTGCTCCAAAGGTTACAACTTGTAGTAAATACCTTCAAAATGCAGAAAATATAACTAGCAACAAAAAGATAGATAAATTGGGCCATGGGGTCTGCCCATTTTTATACAAAATATCTCCAAGATGAGATGTAGTTGACATAACTTGAACACCCAATTGAAGGAGATCATGCAAATCTGAAACCCTCATGCAAAAGAGGCGAGTTCTTCTATTTTTTGGCTTTTCTGAACTTGTGGAACGGCTGGAAAATGGCATGCATGAGCTGGGTGTGATCTTTGGTGTAGCATGGCGTGGTATGGTGTGGCTGGAATTGCTGGTTCTCCATGCAAGGCTTCTTTAACTAGAAGTGGCTGAAAATAACTTTTTCATGCAAAAAGAGGCGCCCAAAATAAAACTGGCCCTTTAAAATAAAAAGATAACTTTGAAAATCATTCCAAGTTACTTTTTCATGCAAATCCCCGACTTGCAAAATGCATGTGAGACTTACAACTTTTTAAGTCTTTATCACTTCTGCCAAAATGAACCGTGCACTTTGCACTTCATGATTTTACACTTTTTAACAATTCGTATTTGTCAAAATGGAAAGTGCAATTTGCACTTGTACTTTTTGCAACTTTCACATTATCAAAAAACATAAAGTGTAAAATATGTTTTTCTCTTTCTCAAAAAGAGTTATAAAAAATATAGGTGTACCTTTCTAATGAAATTAGAATTTACAATGTTTTGGAAATGAAAATACAACATATGAAAGTATTTCAACAGAAAGAAATTCAATCAATATCTAGAATCTTTTCGGCCTTCTTGTCATTCTCAGCGTGCAGTTTCTTAGTATATGCATCAAAGGCTCTAAAAATCCCTTGCACTCGTTCTGGATCAGCCCTGCAAGAGGAGATATTGGAAGCTACACAATTTGCTTGAACATCAAATAGTTCTCTTTTGAAAGTCCTTATTGATTTGTTCCTTCAAGATTTTCCTTCTGTTTTTGATTATTTCATAGTGGTCCATTTATTGCTGCAATAACTTTATTGCTCGTGGATTTGAACTTCATTTCCATAGGAGGCATGGAGACTGAAATTATACTTGTGAGAAACCAATTGTGAAAGTTGACGGAATTTGTAGGTGTTTGGAATACTTATACTCTCCGACGGAACTTGGAGGCGTCTCTGGCAGGGGAGAGTTCTGACGGAACTTGGAGGTGCTGGAAGCACATCCACTTCCCGTGGTGCTTGAGGGCTGTTAGATTTCCGACAGAAGTGGAAGGTGCTTGAGGCAGGTCCACTTTCCATGGAGTGCGAGAAGTCTGTGGGGGTCGACGATGTTTGAGGCACGTCAGATTTTCGGTGGAAGTGGAAGGTTCTTGGAGCACGTCCACTCTCCGCAAAGGCTTAAGAGCTTGCGGGATGCTCAGGTGTTCTTGGTAAGACCAACCTCTGTTGGGAAGTTGGAGGATCTATGTGGAATATTCGTTGGTTTGAAAATGGCCTAGATTTTAACTGTGAAATCTTGAGGGGAAAACTAAGAGTTTTTTGCTTGATATATGCAGGATTTGGAAAACTCAAAAACTCTTTACTTGTGAAAGATAAGACCCTAGAGAAACCCTAGACCTAGGACTGCAATCGACAACACAAGCGACTAATTCACCGTCATCTAAACACAGGAAACCCTAAAATGATAGTTTCAAGAAATAATGATGAACTCGGAAAAAACTCTTGAAAACACTTCAAAATACGGAAACTTATGGTGAAAAATGAAGGGGAATACCGTGTAAATGAAGCAAGTGATGTGGATGCGAATTTGCAATCATGGCTTGGTACGTGGTTTGATGTGGCTCGAGGTTCAAAGTTGTGGCGCAGGTGGCTGGAGCTCCAAGATCACAATTAGCGAATAAATAATGATAATGAAAACCCTAAATGTATTTGGTTAAATAGCAAAAAACTCCATATTAATTGCAATTGTTGCAGTTGGTGGTGGAAGTTGGACCTGCTTGGAGCAGGTCCACTCTCCGTGGGAATGGATGATAGGTTCAGTGGAGGGCGGAACCCATAGGGCACTTTATACGTTTCACAACGTGCAAAGTGCATTTGGGGCTCCGCATCCCATAGTTTGTAGGTTTGGCAGAAGGTGGAGACTATCATGCACTTTGCACGTTTCACAACGTGCAATGCACATTGAGGGTTCTGGGTTCCACGGAAAGGGGGGGTATAGGTTTTAACAGGATCCGGAGCCCGTCGTGCACTTTGCACATTGTGAAATGTGGAAAGTGCACACCGAGTTTCGGATTCCGCTGGTTGGGTGCATGGCAGGATCCAGAGCCCGCCATGCATTTTGCACGTTGTGAAAATGTGGAAAGTGCATGGTGAGTTCCGGATTCTGCCGGTTTCAGATGTTGGGTGTTTCACGGGATCCGAAACCTGCGAAGCAATTTGCACAAGTGCAAATTACACCCAGAGTTCTGGATTCCGCAAAGCGTAAAGGGAAAGATGGGTCTTTTGGAGGTTTTAGGGTTTTTCCTAAAAAACAAAGGGGGTTTTCCTTAGGGTATTAGATGTAATGATATTTTTGGGACAAAAATGTGAACAATAACAACTGCATGTTCTTGGAATTATTCCCAGCAGGCTACATAGAAGAGCCATAAATTGCAATTCGTGCCCTGGGTTGTGCTTATAGTCCTGAAATGAGAGGGTGAAAGTCCATAGGATCTTTGGTGTGGGAAAAATCCATGTCAACAATTTGCTTGTCTCAACATGTTCTTTTGTGTCATTTTTGTTTTAACATCATGTTGACATTTGGACTAGGTTGATTTAGATTTGATTGGAAATGCAACTTAAATCACACCATATTGTTAGAACTTAGATGTGTTATAGGCAGAAGCAGTTAATTGCAAACATTGTAATATAAAGATAATTATAGAATTGTAACTAAATGAACCATTAGTGGACGGAGATAAAAAATATACATTTAGAACAAGAATAAAGGAATTAACAACTAAGTTTATTTGAGAGGTATTTATAGGTGTCTAGAATAAGAGATGTAAGTCATTATTGTATAATTTTTACAAAATGTAGAAGTATCTGAGAAGAGATGTGAAGCTACTGCACTTTGTTTTGATTTCTGTTATGTGCAACTGCATGTTTAGTTGCACGGGGAAGATTAGATGAAGTGATTCGAATCCAAAGAGTCATTGTAGAAGAAGAACTGACTTGTCTCAAGAATCTGAAAAGCCATGTGACATGTGCACCCTAAAGGAGTGAAGAGGATCATTTGGGAAGTGGAACTCATTAAAACATAATATTCTTATTTTTGATTTTTTTGGGATTTTTGATACATTTTTGTATTTTGCATTTTCAAGGCTCTTAGGAGCACTTTTCAAGAAATCTGACATCCTAAAGTAGAGGGGAATGACATAGAGAAAATTCTATGATTTCCAATGCATATTACAATTGCATATTTTGAGCACAGGTAAAGAAATTCCAATCCCAGAAAAGTCACCATCTTAAGGGGAGCTCCATCTCAAGGTGAGGCGTTTGTCTTAAGGGGATTCTCTCCTGAACTGCCTTCTGGATCATAGGTTGTGGTGTTTGACTCACAACCAAATCTTCAACTTCCATGATAGGAATTGATGCAAGTTTCACTTGCTTATATAATTTTCCCAAATTGAACAACATCCTTTCATTCTTATTGCTCACCCGCATGCTTGCTCATGTGTATTTATTTTGATGCCTTTTTGCATCTATTGAAGTCATTCGTAGGTCTAATGTCCTTTTTCTTTTATGTCATGCTCATGCTCTCTCCTAGAGCAATCGTTTTTCCTTATGCTATTAAAATTTAATTGTATGTCTACCAAAAATGACAAAATATATTATGTTCACTCATTATGTTATACCTGCTAACTTGCAATGCTCTGCTTTTCTGCCATAACAATAAGGTTGGTGCACCAAATGCAATTCATTGTTAGCATCGGTGAATTTGTGACCCTTGACACTCTCTACTGAACTTTGAATAGCGTTTGCAATCTCAATAAATTCATCTTCTACTTTGATATGACGGCGATCCAAACACTCTTGCCTTGTTCTTGGTGATCCTTAGATTGCAAGATCCTCCTCTTCTGGTAGAATAGTGTTGCATGCTCTGATTCTAGAATCCCTTCTAGAGCATCACCAAATGCATCGTTACTAATTCCTACCTGTGCCTGAGCAAATCCTTGCAGCCTAGCTCTCCACCTTCTATTTATGTCCTGGGATGTGCTTTCTGTTTGCTCCCATTTGCCCAAAATTTCAGATCCATAATGATTCTAGGACAGAGGATTAAAAATCCAGCAACTTCATGCCAAATGGATTTTCAAACCACTAATTTCAGAAATTGACTTCATCCTTGACACACTTCAAAGCTAAATGTCTTTTCTATGAGTGCGTCAACCAACCTCTCTTTCTGGGCTTTCTATTCGTCAGTTGTGAGATCTGTCTTCTTGTAGCACTCCCGAATTAAATTTTGTCAATTTTGTTCTCTTTGGAATTTCGGTCATACACTGCTGCTCCATTGACATGCTCTTTGGATCTCTCCTGCTCTTAGTGTTGGAGTTTGTCCTCATACCTTTGGTGGATTTTTCTCTTTAAATATCTTGTTCTCTCTTTGCACGCATGTCTTGCAAAATGGTGTAATGTTGTTCCAAGAGTCTGATTAGATTGCCCATCAACTGCTTGGTGTGTTAGTTATAGACAAGGTTATCCTCGATGTTGACGTTGTTGATGGTCCCTGGTTGAAATGGTTTTCTTGCTGCAATATTCCACAGAAATTTGAAGTCTTCTGTCAATTGGTATTCTCTTTTTTGGTTGGATTGTGTATGATTAAATTTGCTTCCCATGAAAGATGCTTGGTCCAATCTTCACTATGCCATTGTGGACACAATCTTCTAACTGACCAGTAGATGTCTGATCTAGCCCAACTCTGGAATGGAAACGATGCCAAATGGAGCATGGCAAATAGAAATAGAGTATGCACAATTGGACCAAAAAGAAATATACACGAAGAAATAAAATAGAACACTTGACACTTTATTCATATACTTCTCATATGTAGCATCTACAATAATATCACCAGGTAGAAACTCAATGAAAGCTCCTTGTATCATCCTCAAACACAACAATATAAAGACCACAACTGTCGACCAAAAGGTGTGTCGGTTGGAAACCGGTGACAACCACCCAATGGAATGACCTCAACTAATCAAAACCAAAACCAAAACTAAGCGTTTGTGAACATACAACACATGAGTTGGCTTAACATATTCATTCATTATGTCTTTGCCTCGTCATTACAATATTAAAAAACTATAGCTAAAGTGTTGATTTCTAACTAATTAGAAATTGAAGCTCAATTGTGTGCAACATAACAAAAACTTTGTGGAACATAAGTCTATTGACATCCCTGAACGTCTACAGAAGTCTACTTTACATATTGTCTTGATGTTCATCCAAGGTAGCACACAAGATACAACTCCTTACACCAAGCTATAAATTAAGTGCACTTCCCGTGTATAGAGATTATATTAATGTACATGCAATCTACATTTATCTTATCTGTTCTCTGATCTTCTGCACTTTATTTTGCTCCCTATCTATTTTTACCTTTATGCTACATTTATTTTTATGCATCTGTATCACTATAACATATCAATATTGCAATTGATGTGTTGTGCCTTAGAGTTTCCTTGGTTTCAGATTAATGGTATTAATGCTCCTCAGAAGGATCATTGGTATCATAGCATGATCTATTCACATCTCTGAGCAAACACGGGGAGTATATGCTTGCAGGCTTCAAGGATTGAAATAGAGCATTGTTTCTCAAAAGGTCCTGATTTTGAGTGATAAAAATCAGGAATTGCAGAATGATGGGTGCTCTTGACCCTGCTAATAGGTGTGGCCATGCTCAGACCCTTCCCCTCATTCGTCGGAAGAGGGAAAACCTTGATTGATTGGGGAGGGCGATTATCTATCGTTGGTACTCAACCTTTAGGCACTTGATCGAATTCAGGAGGTGAGTGTTATCGAACCACTCAACTGATTGAGGAGGTTGGGGTGCTTCGTGAGATGCAAAGTAAAAGAAATATTTAAATAAAATGGTATAGTTGCAATTCAAGTATGCTCATCTTGGTAGCCCTATCTTCAAACAATTACATCAAGGAGAGGAGAGATGCAACCAAGCTATGAAGAAGTTTCCAAAATAATTACTTGATAAGGAGGCAACATGCAAAAAGGTTCAACATGATTTAGCGATAATACTGAACGAGTGTGAAGAGATGCACGAGAAATATGGACATCTCAAATCAACTCAAATAACCATAGAAGAAAACATGGTAAGCTCATCTGATTTTCTAAAATTTAATCAGCCACTTCAAATTTTAGATTAACACACTAAAGGAATAGGTTTAAAACTCTTGAAGAAAATGAGCTACAAGGGCTAAGGATTGTGAAAATACAACCACAGCATAAGAAGTACCCTTGAAGAAGCAACGGGGTCCAACAGTGTTGGTACTGTAATGAACTTTTTACCACCTTGAATTAATTGCTTAATTTCTCCAGCTCTAGGTATTTTCCGTCTTCGGAATTTCCCTTGCATGGAAATATGTATTTTGTATAAAAGCATAGGTTGGAATGAAAAGGTCACCTACCTTTCCTTTATGTTGATATTTCTGGGGTCCCAACCCTTAATGTGTTAGTGTTGGATGGTTGCTCATCTTTGAAAACCTTATATAGTGATCAATTTCTTGATAATATTTTGCATAATGTTTATAATGAGAATTCCATTGCTGGAATGTATAAATCTTTGACAAGTGAAACAGAAGTACTGCAATTGGCAGGTTCTGGCTGCAATTCTGTAGATGACTGTTGCAGTCCTGTAGGTTCTACTTGTAGATATGAAAATGAAGATCTTACTAGTGATAACAAAAGCACTTTTTTTTTTTCGAAAAATCCGTTTTATCTGAAATTTGGAGCAGATTGATTTGTAATTTAGTTATCTTTTTCTCTTCTTAACATTATAATGCTTAGCAATACTATCACAGTTCCTCAACACGGTCCATTATCATGGCAATGCATCAGCAGTTATAATATCTGACTTCTTTTCTAAAATCTTAGCCAAGTCAGAATAACAATACGACTTTACGAATCTGCCTCCATTTATATTCATTCCAATATATATATATATATATATATATAGAGAGAGAGAGAGAGAGAGAGAGAGAGAGAGAGAGCATATATTTATATGTTTGAACATGTATATAGTGTATAGCTTAACAGAGTTAGGTATTCATATTCAGTCCAAAAACTCATGATTCCCCAGAACTTATTCAACACAGTCATCAAGATAAAAGCGACGACTGGAAAGGTTTCACCCGCAAAACAACCAGCTCATAATACACACCATATATATATATATATATATATATATATATATATATATATATATATATAACAATGACTGGAAAGGTTTCACCCGCAAAACAACCAGCTCATAATACACACCATATATATATATATATATATATATATATATATATATATATATATATATATATGTTCGAACTGGTTATTAAGGCAAATTTTCAAACATGGCAGTCAATCCTTTAACTCCCCATAATTTGTTCAACTTATGACTCTATCAAAACCCTTGTCTGAAAACAATATTTATATGTTCGAACTGGTTATTAAGGCAAAATTTCAAACATGGCAGTCAATCCTTTAACTCCCCATAATTTGTTCAACTTATGACTGTATCAAAACCCTTGTCTGAAAACAAGACATTCATGGCTCTTATAATATACACAAATTCGCTTCCACATATTCTCAAGCAATATAAACCTGTATACTTGAACATTCTAAGTCCTCATTATTTGCAAATAGAAATGTTGTCGTACAGCCAAAAAGATCTTTGAGTTCTAGACCCAATAGAGAATAGCATTATTATTATTTTTCTATTTTCAACAGATCTAAACATTCTTTCAAAATAAGAAGCTTATCAATTTAAAGTAAGGCTTTAGGTACTTACATGGCCATGGACTTCCCGCTTTCTTCAGCAAGCTTCCCACACCATTAGCTCATCCATCTCCCTTTCCTTTATACATCTCTTGCTCGTAATAATGACCAGACGGAGAATACAGGCACTTCGAATGACAGTTTGAATTGAGAGTGTAATGCATGTAAATGTCCACCAATATTTCCATGCAGATTGTGTGATAGAACTGTGTAGAACTCTCCATCATGGCATGCAATTTTCGACCAAAACTCTAGCACAATGCCACTCTACCAAAAAATGATTTCCAAAAAGAACATAAAACTCATCACTTTTCCCGGTCAACCCTAACCCAGGTGTGGTTTGAAACTAACCCAAGTTGCCTTGTATACCATCAGATTTCCAAGCAAGCTATCCTTCATTCAATGCAAAAAGGGCTGTTTGTATTAAATGACTAACAGATTGATAAGGATCCCAAGTCCTTATCCCATGCCACCTTTCCTGCCTGCCAAAACATTATCTCATGCCATTCGAACGACTTACAATATAAAATAACATTGTTATACTGTTAAATTGATATCAACACATGACCTTACCTTTATCGAAGTCTATGTGGGGTGATAGACCATGTCATACGACCCTTAATCAATGTTACCAAAAACATTTACCACTGCCCCTTTATACTAAGTTTACAAACTATGTTTATACTAAGTTTACAAACTATGTGTCAAACCTTTGGCAGCCACCAAGACTTGTATATAATATATGTGTTATTCACAAGCCCCTTAGACTAGGCTTTAAATCATGCTTAGCCCTTAACATTTGCACCATACAAATAGCATGGTATCAAGTAGCTAATACATGCATATATATTTCAAACATTAACTTGCTCTCTGAAAGTCCAATCTTGACAATTTGCTGCGATGCAAAACAGGTTGCAAATAATGCTAAAGCAAAAACAATTCTAAGCATTATTCTAGGTTATTGTTATAACAATAGTAAAGAAGTTGCAAATCAAATACATTAGCAACCCATTGCCAAAACTCAATTAAAACCCCAAGCGAACCATGTCAAGGATAAATACTAAAATGAATTAACAACCGTTTAAAACCAACATACGAAGGGCTCAAAAGATCGAAAAACAAAACGATCAAAATGATCAAATCGACATGGTTATTAATATGATAGCCGATACAACTAGTCGACCAATTGATTGTTAATCACTTAGGAAGCCAACCACCATTGGCAAAAGGTGACACATGACATATAGGAAACCAAGTCGAAAACCAAACAAGTCAAATTCACAAACCTATGATTCATGTGACTAAAAGGAAACCCCACTCATGTGAGTTGGCACTGCGGCAGGAATGCTCACGAAACGGGGGATTTATCTCATGCGATACCATTCCCAACCATGGTTGTATATATGCTGGTACCTCCACACACTCACAACCAAAAAGACATCAATAGCATCTGTCGGGTGGTATGCATCAAATATTAATAATAAATATATGGAATAGGCATAATGATAATGTACATTACATTATAACAATGTCTCAATCATAACAGAATGATGTATCCACACATATATCCATGCTGTACTGACGATACATAACAACAATAATGCAAAATGTCATAACTGAATCAATAAGTACTAACCAACAGTAACATATCAATGCCAAATATCAAAATAATACTGATGTATCAAAGTCTCATCATAGAAAACAAAACTAAATCAATAAGTTCCATGCCCCAAGAACAAGTAAAACACAAATAATGTCTAAGATCAAGTCAATCCAAGTGGGCATATTACACGTCTGAACATTTGTCAGTTCAAAGTTGTCTCCACCTTTAGATTCATATAAATCATGGCCCCTAGCTGTATATTTGAAAATGATACCTTTTGAGGCATAAAAAATGATAATGCAATGCCTTATCAAAACGATTTATCAGGCCTGCTCTCATTATTTAAAAATTCGAAGGCAAAAGCCCTAACATTTTGAAGGAAATAATAAAGCATTTATATGCTATATATATGCAACAAGCTACAAAGCAAAGTGATGGTGAGGACACATTTGAAAGACACTGGAATCCTTCAGCTATATGAGTTACCATATTTGGGAAATCCAAATGAATTGACAAAGCGGTTTTGTCTAGGACACATCAAAGAAGAACATACTTCACGGGGAGAAGTATGAAGGTGTTGTCCATGCGAATCGGCAGGATAACGGGGCTGAAGAATGAGGGAGAGGATGTGTGCATGGCTTTGGGAGAACTGGACAAGATAGATGAAGTTGCTGCAGAATTGAAGTTGCAACGGGTAGGCTACAACATGAAGTTGAATGAAATCCAAACATTCCCTACGTGGGTTGTTGCATGTCTGATCAACGCAAAGCTAACCATGGCAGTGTGATGGGGGGCTGCATCCAAGCCAATTGTGTATGTTGCATACAAAGTGGTGAAAGGAGGGACGAGGTTTAATTTCGCCAATAATTTAGTTGAAGAGATTAATATGGTAGTGGAGGAAGTGCATACCAGAGGAAGAACATTCCTATGGGGAATGTATTTGATATTGATGTTGCTTGAGGAAAAAGGCATCCTGGAGATTTGGGTATTTGAAGTTCCAAAGAAGATGAGGTTGCACACAGAGAAGTATTCGAAGGATGGTAGATTAGAGTTGGACCTTGTGCAAGAGGTTGAGGTGAACAAAATTAGTATTCATTGACACATGCATTAAGACCAGTGTATGTTAGATCCACATGGATGGATGATGCACCATTATGGGAACAACATGGAGAAGGTTCTGCGTAGCGGGAGACTAATAAAAGAAAGAAGACACTAACACAGAGGGAAAAGAGAAAGAAAAGTGAAGATGTTGCACAAAAAGATGAAGGAAGCAAGGATGCAGAGGAAGAAGAAACCTTGAAATCCAAAGGTGAAGGTGAAGAGGCAAGGGGAAACGAGGAAGGCTTGGAGTAGACTGAGCAACCATCGCCAAAAGGAATTTTTTTTGTGTAGGGTAAGAGAAAAAACTTTCAAGGGAAGTGCGAGCACGAGGAGAGGAAAGAAGCAAAATAAAACATGTACATAATTGTTGAGTATTATAGAGGAACTTAAGAAGGATGATGTAGAAATGCACATGATGGGGAGTGCAACACAAAGTGAAGGAGAGAGGATGAACAAAGGTCGATGAACTCAGACGCATTGGATCAAATATAGATCAATGTAGAGTCCGATGAGGAAAATGTGGGAGAGGATCATGGTGAAGAGGAAAGCGACATGACCACACATAATTTGTAGAGAATTATAGATGTGCCCAATGCATACCCGTTGTTTCACGCAAAATGAGTGTGAAGCAATGAGGTTTGGGTTTGGTTCAACTGGCTGTAGATATGGTACAACACAACATTGGTTTGGAAGAAGAGACTGAAAATCTGAAGAGTAGTCTCAAGGAAGAGAAAAATAAATTGATAAAGGAAAGGAAAAAAAAGTGCAGATACAAAAGGCAATCACGAAAATGATTGAAGCGATGTAGAAGGAAAGCTTGCAATTTTCGAAGGGGTCGGCCACAAAAGGGTTAGCACTAGTGAGCTCAGCATAGCTATTTGAGGGTTGTTGCCCGAGACACCAATATCTATTACTGCATAGCCATCTAAGGAAGAGCTACAAAAGAATGAAGTGGAAGAGTCTTGTTGTTGCCCAAAATTTCACTTGTGAAATTTTTAGACCCCATCAATTTTTCCCAAGGGATTCTCGAAGATTGGACCAAAAATCTATCTATGACTTAGTTTTTTCCTATGCTATTGTCAAGTCAGGGTTTTTTAGTACAATATTTTGATAATCATGAGGGCCATGCTAACCATGAACATAAGATGAAAGGGACCAAATGGAGAGAGGGTCTTGGTAAGCATCTTGATTTACTTATTAAATTTTAATTTTGACTAAGGGAAGCATACAAGGCAAAGATGTACAACCCTTGGCCAAGGTTGAGATATGTATAACTGATATTGACTCATTTCCAGCCCTTGTAAATCAGACTCCACGCAGAAAAACATCCTTCAACAGCCATGGTATGAAGGAGAACACCTTGATTAATGTTGTGTATGTAAGGGTTGGCTATGTGGGGTCACAAAGTACAATTTGTGCAATGTACATATCACTGTTTGGAAGGGGAAACCGGGCAAGTAATGACTGTTACAGCCAATAAACAGCCCAATCCCACTCTATTTTATGCTGTTGGACAAGGGATAGAGTTTGGATAATCATGAAGATGGTGGTAAACAATAGATATCATGATCTTAGGATCAATGGGAGGGCTGTTTGTAACTTGATGACTGCTGTTTTTCACGTTTCCAGCTTGCTACCTCTAAGGTTTACTATCTCTATGGTGAATATTGGCCCTAGGAAGATGTGCTTCCCACCCCTCAACATTGTGGAGGTGGCCCAAACATGTGCAAGTGGATTTCCAGCCACTATAAGGATGAGTTTGAAGAAGAAAATGACATGCCACAGCCAGGATAAGGATGAAATAAGCAAATCTTTTGGAATCTAGGTGAGGAGTTGTAAGGGAAAAGCAAGACATTGAAGAGTTCAGATCATGATCAGAAAAGTGTTGTTAAATACTCTTGTTTTCACTAACATGTTTGCTCTATGTGTAGGATCACAACCGGAGCTGGTTGCAATGGCAATAAGAAGTGCAAAGAAAGCTGTGAATTTTGAGTGGGGACAGCCACTAAGGTGTCCTAAGAATCATCAAATTCCTTGCTTGAAAAACATGGACAACTTGGGAGATGGCAAGTGGAGACAAGTCTTGGGTTGAGCAAAGTGAAAAATTGTGGACAGCCTTAAGAAATATGATTTTTTTTGTTTAAAAATAGGGCCCCAACACGCTCAGAAAATTCTGAATTTTTCATGCCAACTCAGCTGGTTGGTTGTATGTGCAGAAAATTTGTTGAAAAGTGTACCAACTCAATCGGGTACATGCACCATAAAGTCTGAAAATGATAGGGCAATAAATGTTGGTTGAATATTTTGTCGATCAACGTACTGATAAACAAAAAAGGTCTGATCAGCCAAAGTAGGAAGATTAGTCGTCCAAATGTGTAGTTTTACCACATCAAAAGGGGACTGATCTCTCCTCTCATCAAGGGGAGGTTCCCTGTAGGTATGCTATATATATATAAACAGAAAATAATACTCAAGGGTAGGACAAACCATCCATCTCTATTTCTTTAGAGATGATGCGTACAAATCAAAGGAAAAACTCAATGGAAATAACAGACAACACTCCTCTTCTTTCAGAAGTACTATTCAACAAACCACAAGAATACTCCTGGTAATAACAACAAAAATGTAACAAAGGATGTAATAACCAGCAAATCGAGATGCAGCACAAAGTCTCCACTTGAATTGCTTAAGAGTAAGATACGAAGGACAATGAGGGCACAAAGTCGTCCCAAAGTCTTTTACACAGAAATGGAAAGAAAACACACTAAAGGCAATTATGGGGGCACAAAGTCTCTCCACACTTGACTCTTTAGGGCACCTTCTTGACTGCTGTTACTAATTCTGCTTGTTGAATTAAAAGAACAAAAAATATATTGAAGAAAAAGACATAAGAACAGTTTCCTCAACAACAAAGATATTACAACACAAAGTCTGAAAAATCATTTGCTTTTTTATTCCAGTAATAAAATATGATCAGCAATCTGAGCTCAAAGTCTCAGTAATGCCTTACAATTTGGGCAGAGTTTCGTTCTAATTGTCAAAAAAGAGATCCTTATTAAAATAGAAGAGAGTCCCTTATATAGCCTCTTCAAGAAGGACTCGAGAACAGTAATACATCATGTTGCGTTGGAATCTGTTAAGAAGACAGGCTGGAACTTAGGGGCGTTTTACCCATTTGATTTTATCAATGCAGGGAAACAAGTCGCACTTATTGAAAGTTTGCAACTTTCAATGTCCCCCTGGCGATCTGATCTTATCTTCATCGTTCCTCCTTTTTTGGTTAATTGAATCGGGTCTTGGATTCAGTTTGCTGTTTTGTTCCTTCTCCGCTTTCTGTTGGTCTCGGCTTTGAAATCTGTGAATGTATTCTGGTCTGTATGTCTGTATGTTTAAAGGATCGATGGCTAATTCACTGTGTTGAATTTGACGTTTTCGGGCGCATCATTCCTTTGTCTTCTTTCAGCTTTTTGGTTTGGCACTTTTCCGAATTGAACTTGCCCTTTTGGGCCTTAAGAAATGACCCGTTTTGAGTCGGGAAGAGCCTCTCGCAAGGGTATCTACCCTTCGGGCAGTCTTTGAATGGCCTTCAGGCTTCTTTGGAAAACTCTTTGAACTTTGGCGATGAACCAACTATTGAACCATTCCGTTGAACCAAGGCTTTGAACCATGTGTTTGAACTAACCGTTGAACCAAGGCTTTGAACCTTTTCGTTGAACCAAGACGTTGAACCAAATTTTGGTTCAACGGTTCAAACAAAGCCTTGAACCTACTGATGAACCGTTTGATTGAACCAAAGAATGAATCAAAGCGCTGAAACTGAGTGGATGAACCAAATGTTGAAACAAAGTGTTGAACCGCTTGATTGAACCCGCCTTTGAAACATTTGACGTTGAACCAAAAGATGAACCAAACGTTGAACCTGCTGCTGATGCTTGCCGATGGAGATTTCTGTAGAAGTCGTGAAGCCCGTTGAACTTGTAGAAATGAGCCTGTTTGCAGTCCGTAGATTTCTGAAAAGCTTGAAAAATGAGGAATTTGAATGTCCAAGACAAAATTTGGAAAGGGAAGAGATAATTTTGGTCTGTAGGACCAAAATAATTCAAATGTTGTCTCAAAAATAGCTGATATTTTTGGGGGACAATAGCTGCCTCCAGTTGGGGAACTTCTGTCAATTGCAAAAAGAATTGAAAGGAGTAGAATCCAGAATCTCGAGTGTCTTCAAGTATGCCACTGGGTTACGGAGTCATGCTACCCAGAAATGAAAGGCATCAAAAACGGAAACAAACAAAACAAAACAGAATTAAAAACTGTACAAATATACATATATACATATGCAATGATCTGATACTTCAAGAATTGAAGTATTTCAGATGCTGCTTCTTGAGAGACAGTGAAAATAGTGCGCCATCTTGGTAAACCAGCAAGAAGACATTTTGTCCCCAGAAACGGTGACGGGCGAATGGAGCTCTCCACTAGGAAACCAATTTTCTGCGTCTTCCTCTTGGTCTTTCCTTATTTTTGCTCTGTGGCAGGACGTGGTCTTCAAACTGAAAACCATAACTCCTTGCTCTCCCTGCGAAGGGTTCTTTTCCTTGATTTTGATTTGCAGCAGCATGGTCCATTACCATAATTGGTTGTTCTTCTGGTTCAGTCCAGCATATGATTGGATTGTCCATATCAATTTCCTGACAAACTATCAGATTAACATCTCCTTTGATGTGAAGGAGGTTGACTTCTTCATCTTGAGCAATCTTCAATTTAAGCAACAGAGATTCACATCCAGCTGTGTTGTTGGTGTTGCTGACTTGCAAATTGCATGAAGGAAGAATATCTTCTTGAGGAGATATCAACACAGTTCCAACTTCATCATTGATGAAAGAATTGCTGTCATCATCAGAAGCTGATCTCCTATCAGATTTCTCTTCATTAGAGATGGAAGATCCTTGTTTATACTGCATCCTACCAATTCTCCTGAGGTCTTGTTTGGATCAATTCCTAGATTGTCAGCTACAGGATTTTCATCTGCAGAAACATGAACATCCTCTGTGGTAAAGAAATAATTACCCCTGCCTGAAGACTCAGATAGAATTTGTGCTGCAGGGGCTGATGTTTGGCTGACCACATATTTTGTCTCAGACAGGTCCGCATCTGGTTCTCCATCAATGTCCAATTGCTCAAGATTGACTTGCAGGGATTCAAACTTAGTCATTTGAATTTTGGATTCCTTGACATGATCAATCATGTCAAATAACTGGAATGGATTTGGAAGAGAGGATGGGAGTTCATCCTTTTGATTTTCGGGAGGGGGAGGACTGGTTTGCGAAGTTGAAGTAGAAGGTACAGAGATGTTCGATGTACTTACTTTTTTGGTAATCACCGGGTCCTTTGATTGAAAAGGAAGAGGGGTTCTCTGCTCAGCAATTGAAATTGCTGGTTGGGGTCGCTCCTCTATCTTCTCTTTGTCGGCTTGCTGGGCTGACTGATTCTGGGACTGGGTGAATACTGCGTATGATCCTTTGACTGCTTCACCTTCACTTTTGGGTTCATCTTGGTAATTCAGGAAACCAATGTGGGAGTCGCCAGCTGATTCTTCTAGATCCTCCCTGAAGAGATCAGCGCCATTTTCTTGCTCTAACTCAGGTTGAAAATATGAAACATGCTCTGTTTCCAGATATCCAACTACCGAGTTTGTTGGAGGTGCTTCAAGGGCAGGATTCCTCTGTGGATGAAGAAGACGATTTGGTTGCCCTTGACTTTTGGCAACGTTGCCTTGATATGACTGATTAGAGAATGTCCTCCTTGGTATATCTTTATATAAAGGAGTAGAAAACATACTTTGTGCCATTTGCCTTTTCAAGACTAGCAATTCATTTGCCAGCTTTTGCACAATTGGATCAGTGGTGCTTATAGATGAATATTTAGAAGATGATGAAGCTCTATTTCTGTTAGGATCTCTCCTTATCTTTCCTGCCAAGATAAGGTCATCTTCTAGCTCAGTAGCCAAGTCTTGAGCGGCAACAAGGTCTATGTGTCTGGCCCGTCTTAGCAAGAAACTCACTTCAGGCAGTTGTGAGTTGATGAAGAAGCATTTGAGGTTCTGAGGTGTCGGCTGGGCGGTCAGGGTAATCTTGTGCCTCAGCTTGTCGAACTTGGCAATAAAATCCCTCATAGGCTCATGAGGCTCTTTCTTCATGTGAGTGAGCTGGGCCAGCAAGGCATGTGCATCTTCGGCAGGCTTGAACCTGGCTTCAAATTTGTCTTTCAGTGTCCCAATTAGTTAGTGACCCAGCCTGTAGGTGGTAGAACCAGTCTGCAGCAGCGCCTTGTAGTGTCTCCACGAATAGCCTGACCGCTATATCTTCAAATTTCACCCCTATTACCCCCCAAGCTATGCTGAAAGCTGCAATGTGTTCATCAGGATGAACCTTCCCATCACCGAAGAATTTAGGAAAATTCTTCCTTGAACTGCGTGGAAGTTCATACAGAGGTGGAGTCAAATTCAAGGGACCAAAAGAATTACCTCAGGGTCCTTGAGCCATGATTTGATTATGCAAAAGTGGGATCACTAATCCAGGTGGAGTGTGGGCAGGGAAAGCTCGACCAACAGATCGTCCAAGGTGAGATTGTGGAGGAAACAACTCAAAATTAGTCTGCTGCGCCAACTCAAAAGTAGGGTCTATAACACCTTGGGATTTCTGGCCTCTGGTATATCGTGGAGTTGCTAGATTGCAGAACAAAAATTGGAAAAGAGCAGGATCTGCTTCAGCTTGAAGTTTGAGACTTCAAACTCTGCGCTCTTTCCCCAGTAGAGTCGCCAAAAACTGTTGGGTTGAATATTCTGTTGGTCAGCGTACTGATAAACAAAATAGGTCTGATCAGCCAAAGTAGGAAGATTAGTCGTCCAAATGTGTAGTTTTACCACATCAAAAGGGGACTGATCTCTCCTCTCATCAAGGGGAGGTTCCCTGTAGGTATGCTATATATATATATATAAACAGAAAATAATACTCAAGGGTAGGACAAACCATCCATCTCTATTTCTTTAGAAATGATGCGTACAAATCAAAGGAAAAACTCAATGGAAATAACAGACAACACTCCTCTTCTTTCAGAAGTACTATTCAACAAACCACAAGAATACTCCTGGTAATAACAGCAAAAATGTAACAAAGGATGTAATAACCAGCAAATCGAGATGCAGCGCAAAGTCTCCATTTGAATTGCTTAAGAGTAAGATACGAAGGACAATGAGGGCACAAAGTCGTCCCAAAGTCCTTTACACAGAAATGGAAAGAAAACACACTAAAGACAATTATGGGGGCACAAAGTCTCTCCACACTTGACTCTTCAGGGCACCTTCTTGACTGCTGTCACTAATTCTGCTTGTTGAATTAAAAGAACATAAAATATATTGAAGAAAAAGACATAAGAACAGTTTCCTCAACAACAAAGATATTACAGCACAAAGTCTGAAAAACCTTTTGCTTTTTTATTCCAGTAATAAAATATGATCAGCAATCTGAGCTCAAAGTCTCAGTAATGCCTTACAATTTGGGCAGAGTTTTGTTCTAATTGTCAAAAAAGAGATCCTTATTAAAATAGAAGAGAGTCCCTTATATAGCCTCTTCAAGAAGGACTCGGGAACAATAATACATCATGTTGCGTTGGAATCTGTTAAGAAGACAGGTTGGAACTTAGGGGCGTTTTACCCATTTGATTTTATCAATGCAGGGAAACAAGTCGCGCTTATTGAAAGTTTGCAACTTTCAATGTCCACCTGGCGATCTGATCTTATCTTCATCGTTCCTCCTTTTCTGGTTAATTGAATCGGGTCTTGGATTCAGTTTGCTGTTTTGTTCCTTCTCCGCTTTCTGCTGGTCTTGGCTTTGAAATCTGTGAATGTATTCTGGTCTGTATGTTTAAAGGATCGATGGCTAATTCACTGTGTTGAATTTGACGTTTTCGGGCGCGTCATTCCTTTGTCTTCTTTCAGCTTTTTTGTTTGGCACTTTTCCGAATTGAACTTGCCCTTTTGGGCCTTAAGAAATGACCCGTTTTGAGTCGGGAAGAGCCTCTCGCAAGGGTATCTACCCTTCGGGCAGTCTTTGAATGGCCTTCAGGCTTCTTTGGAAAACTCTTTGAACTTTGGCGATGAACCAACTGTTGAACCATTCCGTTGAACCAAGGCTTTGAACCATGTGTTTGAACTAACCGTTGAACCAAGGCTTTGAACCTTTTCGTTGAACCAAGACGTTGAACCAAATTTTGGTTCAACGGTTCAAACAAAGCCTTGAACCTACTGATGAACCGTTTGATTGAACCAAAGAATGAATCAAAGCGCTGAAACTGAGTGGATGAACCAAATGTTGAAACAAAGTGTTGAACCGCTTGATTGAACCCGCCTTTGAAACATTTGACGTTGAACCAAAAGATGAACCAAACGTTGAACCTGCTGCTGATGCTTGCCGATGGAAATTTCCGCAGAAGTCGTGAAGCTCGTTGAACTTGTAGAAATGAGCCTGTTTGCAGTCCGTAGATTTCTGAAAAGCTTGAAAAATGAGGAATTTGAATGTCCAAGACAAAATTTGGAAAGGGAAGAGATAATTTTGGTCTGTAGGACCAAAATAATTCAAATGTTGTCCCAAAAATAGCTGATATTTTTGGGGGACAACAATAATGAAGGGACAAATAGGCAAACTCAGCTGATCATATGCACCGGAAATTCTTAAAAATGAGGTAAGTTACAGCCCTCTATAAGTTCAGAGTTTCAAAGGAGATTCGGCTTTCCACTTATGAGGGAATGTTGAAATTGGTAGAAGAAGAACAACACTTCCAAGGACAGCAAGGAGGTCAATTGAATATTCTATTGAGTTGGTTAAAACATGCAACAAGTGGGAAATTGCAGAGATGTAAAGGTCAATAAGGTGGCTACCCAAGGACTTCAACCCATGAGGAAAGGGAGACATTAAAAGGGCAACACAATGAGGGAAGAACACCCTCGATCTCTATGTACCCATGTTGAAGGCAGAAATCTTGTTTAAGGGGTGCAAAAGGAGAAGCAAGAGACACTCATGGGGGCACCATGGCAAGGTTGCTCAATTCTTCATGGTATGTACACACAAGGTATGTCTTCAAGATTGCCCAAAGTTATGGGTTCATGCAAGTTGTTGAGCCACACCTTTGGCATAATGAAAAAACTTTTAAGGCACATTGAGAGCCCTAAGGGGCATTGAGATACTTGCCAAGGAAGCACACACTCCAAGGTGCACATGCAAGGCAAAATGATCATGATGGGCAGCCATAAGATATTTTCTGGTAATGCTGTTCACAACTATTCCAGCGCCTCTAAAGTAAGTTGTAAGCTCATGACACTTTCTTTGAGGGTGAAGTGTATGAAGGAACTCCCAAGGGATGAATGGGGAGTAAGTAGCTTTAAATTTTCATGCAAATCCAAGGCTGTAAACTCCAATCATAGCCCCACATATACCTTGTACAGAATTGTTGTTGGGGTATTCTTCTCCAAGATGGTAGAACACATGAATATGAGGATGAAGGAATGGGTTATAGCCACGTTGAGGAATCTTCCAGCCTAGAAAATGGTTAAATTGATGATCTTGAAGGGCAGTTTTAAAGGTACTAGTAGCTGTTCCAAGTTTAGCCATGAAAGGTACAGCTATGGTAGCTCCTTGTTGGGGAAAGGAATGGTACAATACTGCTGTTCCAACTTCCAGTGCACAGGGACAACGATGTTCTCATAGGTACAACTGCAAATGGCTTCGGAATAGGGCTTCCTTTCCTTGGGAAGAGGCGACAAGAGGGTTTTGCATGAAGCAAATTGTTGGGACAACTCTTTGGATGTTGCAATTGCTTGAGGACAAGTAATTTTGGGCAGGGAGGATTGTCATGTCCCCCTTTTTGGCTTAAGCATGGACATGACCTTGTTCTTTTGGTGTTTCCCCTAGGCTAAGGGAAAAAAGGGAAAATGGGAAGCACTAATTTCCCTTAAAAGGTAAAGGTGAGTTTTCATTTAAGTTATTCTAATTTTGCATTAAGGCCCATTTTGACTTAAAGGTTTCAAAAGCCTTTAAGTGATTCTAAAAGGGTAGCCAACCTTTTAATTCACTTACTCTTCCTTCATCCCAACTAAAAGGAAGGTATAAAAAGGGAATTTGGAATTCCTTTGAGTGGATGGATGTTTGAGATTTGATTTGAGGTCTAAAGCACGTAAATGCTTGACCAAGGACTTGAAGATGCAAACCTTCAAGGCCAAGAAAGTTTAGGGACAAAAACCTCCATTCCTCCACTAGGACGACATTATTCAAATGCTATGCGTCAAAGTCTGAATTTGAAGAAGTTATCCCTCTTCTAGGGTGGTGACTTGCATTGTTAAGGTTTGGTGTTGGGTTGGGGTGCAACGACATGCTATTGGAGGTCATGCCAAGGGGTTGAACTTCTAGGGCAGCGAACCCATTGGGGTTGTGGCAACTTGTTGATAAGTGGTTCGGCTAGTGTTTGAAGGCAAGCTAGGGCAGCTAATTACTTTTGTGGTTAAAGACCCCTTTCCTCTAGGGCTGCGCTACATTTGGAGGTTGAAGACCCCTTGATTAAGGGCTGCGTTTGGAGTTGGATTAGGGCGACCTCTTTGGGGAAGGTTTTCACCCCGTTTTTGGGGCTAATTCAGCCTAGAAACATATTCTGGAATTTGCGTAATATTTATGCAATATTACTGGTATTTATCTAGTAATTCTTTGTTCTACAAGTGCGGAAAACAAGGCATTTATCACAACATATTATTCTGTAATTTTTGGTGATTTCTTGAATATGAATCAAGTGGATTTGGGCATGGTACGGCTGCAATAATTCCTATTAATGTTTAGAGCATAGGTGCCTAGGGTTTGAGGGTTGATTTGCCCATTGGAGGCCTTAATTTTGTTTGGAAGGGTTTCTAAGTTGTTGCTAGGGTTTGAAGTATTTTAATATAATTTTCGTGATGTTTATTACAGCTAGGGTTTGCTGTAGAATTCAAAAATATAAATTCAGGTTGCTAGGGTTTGCTTGAAAAACTAAAATTTCAGATTTGTCCCAAGTTGGGGACTGTTGCATATGAGCAGTCTTGCCTTCAAGAAAGAATGAATGAAATAGAGCTCAGAATACTAGCATATGCAAGAAAGGTTTGTTCTAACTCTCAGTATGAGGAAGTGAATGGTCTATTTCAAAATGTGTCCAATGATCCATAAGTGATAAATGGACTATGTATTCTTGTATTGGAAAAGATGGAGGCTTGGGAAAGGTAGAAAATAGAGTTAAACCAATTGTCTACAAAGGGTTCTTGTGCTTTTTATTCTCATGAAGTTCTTAACCATGCCCAGTGTGTGCCAAGGGAGCTTCCTAGTTGGAGTCAAGAGCCTATTCAAGAGCATATTTAAGAGCCTATTCAAGTGACTATTCATGAGACTAAACCTTCCTATAGGCCCCTTTCCTCACCAATCATCCCTCAAGCTCAAGTTGTCCAGGAAGACAAGCAAGTTTCAGACTTTGATGAGGTAATGGCCAAGTGGAAGGAACAAAATACAAACGTCTTTAAGAGTCTCTTTTCCTCTCCAAAACTCCCTAGATAATTCCTTTTCCCTCAAGATTCCAAACTCTGATCATGATAGACCTCCCATGCTTCATTTTCCCTCTCAAACAAATGAATTTCATCACCCTCCTGCCATCCCCCTTCCTCAATCCTTTTCTTTGGAGTATTGAGAAAAAGGTTGCAGCTACATGACAAGTTCTTGCAGAGTGTGTAGAGGATGCTTCAGGAGTGTTTGAGGAAGAACTTCCTATTGATACTTCACGTGAGGTTGTAATTGAGCATCCAATTATAGTTGAGAGTGGGAAGACTGATCTTGATGTAGAGGAACTTCAAGAGGAGTTGATACAGATTGAAGTTATAAATGAGTTACAGGTATCTCCTATTGAGAAGGATCCAGATAGCCTTACAGCTGATTCAGTTCGAATAGATCAAAATGAGGAACACAAAGATGATTGGCAGCTGTTCCTTGAATCTCTACAAGAGATTGAAGTGCTTTGTATGGATATGTTGGCTATTGAAGAGCATGTTTATGAGAAATTTGATCAAGAATCACCTATTCAAGGTCACAGTACAGATTGTTTTGCCTACTCAAAGCTCCTTGAAGAGCTGGATGAACTTGCAACAGTCAATAAGGATGTGGTCACTCAAAAACCATGCATAGATGAGGTATCACTTGACAAAGTGGTAGATGACAAGCGGTGCGAAAAATATCAGGAGGTACTTGATGAGTTTGTCTTTGTTGCTGTTGATGACTCATTTGAGAAGATGCTAATACAGTTGGTGGACAAGGAAAATGTCTCATCAAAGGTTATGATTAATAAACATCCTGCTTTGCAACTTGTACCATCTCTTGGAAGGAGTGAGTTCAAGAATTTCCCATTTGATCCAGGCGGATCATGCTTTATCATGGTTAGCTAGGTTCATTATTTGTTTTGCTTTCCTCCAAGTGCTGTTCAAGCACAGTAGTTTGCTTCAGTTTTGTCCAATAAGTGCTTGTTTGCACATTTGCTTCTTAGTTTTCCTGCTTTCGTGTGTTTCTCTTCTTATTCTGAAGGAGGAAGGTTACTTCAGCCATGGTCAAAGGAGATTTTCAGTCAGAAATCAGGTTTATCATTGTTTTGGGAGTTCGAATAGCATCTATATGGTCTGAGTCTCAAGCATAGCAGGCCTGTTGGGCCAGCTGAGTCACCAGAAATGTTGACAATTCTTCCGCAGGTCAGATTGTCTCTTGCCATTTGGAAAGTTCACAACTCTAGCCAAGGAAGAAATAATACATTGGGTAGATGTAGACCAATTGAAATAACTCATTTGCAAAGGCCTTGGCTACAACAAGATTTATTTTGGACAAAGAAGGCTTGATTTCATGTAGCTTCGAAAAAGTTCAAAGGACATAAGTCCGCGGGAAATTAGCCAAGAATAAAGGACCAAGGAGGAGCCAAAAAATCAAAAGGGCAAGGTTAGAAATTGCACAAAGCAAAGAGAAAAAACAAAGGAAGGAAGATATCCTTTGGAGAATAAACAAAGGAAAGTCCGCAGCCTCCAAAGAAAAGTTCGCATAAAAACATGAAGACAAAGGAATAAGGACACCTACAAAAACCCGGGTTCCCTACAAAAGCCTGGTGCCCTACAAAAAGCCCGGGTGCCCTACAATTTTTCCAAAAAAGCCAAGGAAGGACACAATCCCTTGCGGAGGGCACTTGGTTGGTGACAGGATCTTTCCAACTTTCCCGAACGGCACACAGGAAGGACACAAGCCCTTGCGGAGGGCACTTGGTCGGTGGCAAGACCTTTGCAATTTCCCTGAAGGACATTCTGCCGATGGCCAAAGAAGACAGAAGAAAATACCTTCGGACAAAAAGTCCGAAGAAATTCGGAGAACAAAGCAAAAACTTTTTGTCCGAAGAGCAAAGTTCGAAGGCAAAAGAGAAAACAAAGGAAGGATATCCTTCAGACAAAAGTCCGAAGGAATTCCTTCAGACTTTTTGTCCGAAGGATTAATTCGGAAAAGTGAGAAGGAAAAAGTCCGCGGAAATTCAAAATACAAAAAGCCCGCGGGAAAAGTGAGGACATAAAGCCGAAGGAAAAGAAAAGCCCAGGAAGGATAAAGTCTCGGACTTTTTGTTTGAAGAGCGAAGTTCGATGGTAGAGGAGGACAAACTGTCCGCTGGAAAGTGGACTAACAAAAGATCCGAAGAAAAATCCAAGACCAAAGACAAGTTTGTGGGAATAAACCCAAGACCAACGCATGCACAGAAATAGAAACAAAAAATAGATAGCCAGGAAATAAATTCAACCTGAATTTATTTCTCACTCAGCAAGATAGTTTTTCATGCAAGCACTTTCGTCCGTCTCAAGCTCGTAACGTTCCAACAGCTCAACCAGAGTTCCAAATTCGGACGTCGAGTTGACTGTTCTAGATTTAGAATTGACTAATTGTTAAATGCCACATCTACTAGGAGTTTTCCATGCAAAGGAGAATAATCTCTTTGTCCAACTTAGCCTTTCAAACGTTCCAACTCAGCGTTTCAAATGTTCCAACTCGGCTTCCAACGGATCAAGTCAGAGTTATAAAATTGACATTGGCATTGGATTTCATGCATACTATTATCATCTCATACTTCCAAACGTTCCAACAGCTCATGAAGAAGCTAAAATTGCCATTGGTGTGGATTTCTATGCAAAGAGAGGTGGGCGTTTCAATAAACAAAGACAAGTCCACTTCCTCTAATGCCAAGGAGCTTCATGCAAAGACAAGTCCACTTCCTCTAGCGCCAAGGAGCTTCATGCAAAGACAAAGGGAAAACATATTTTATTGAAAGGCAAATTCAGTCTTGAGTTAATCTAAGTTGATCGTCTTCTTCTATTCTTCAACGCCAATCTCTTGGCTTTTGTAATTCTCTATATTAATGGCTTTTCAGCCTTAGATTCTTTTCATCCCTTTCTTGGCAAGACTAGACTCTGCCATTGGTGAGTTGTGTAACCTCTTCAATCAATAGAATGACTGTACTTTCAGATTTCAAGTGCTGGCATAGTGTATATTCATTCAACAATATGCATATGTGGTAGATTTCTCTCCCTTCCCAAATTCTGATTCGTACTTAGTTGCTAGCTTATTGTATTATGCAGGTCATGTTAAGTGTTCTTTATGTCTTTTGCTGAAGCTGTAAGTGGATGTTAGGTGGCTGCAAAGTGTCTTGTATCAGGGTTCTCTCCATCGTTTTTCCTCATGTTTTGGTCATTGGATCGAACCTTCTCATGAAATACTTATGCATAGTGGTCGATTAAAATCCAAGGTCTTCTTTTTCCTTTGTTTGTTCAGTGTTCAAGGTTCCAAGTAGAGTGGATCAATCTTTTTGTGTATCACCGTTATTAGGTAGAATTTCCCCTTAAAGTTTTCGTCTCCCTTTTTCATGGTAGTCCGCAACATAGAGTAGAGATCCTCATTGATACATCTTACAGGAACCAGCCTTCTCTGGAAGTTCTTCTCACCATTGAGGCAACCACCCTTGTGAGAAGATCCCATTGTTTCAACTGGATAGCGGATTGGCCATTTCATGCATGTCTTCGATTCAGGGCGCAGCTCCAGGTTGACGATAGGGACATTACACTTTGCATTAACATTATTGAAAATTAATGTCTGCTGCTTAGAACCTCTAGGTCGGATGTTACCAATGAAAATCAATTTTTCTTGTTCTCTCTGAAGTTTCTCACACAAGCTTTCAAAGGTTGGTGGCACATATGCAATGCCCAAAGCATCTTGTTGTGTGTAGTGATTTGAGACGAATACTGAGCATGGAGGGTCCAATTTTGACAAAATACTCATAATGATTTGGTCATCAGTGTTGGTTACACCTGCCTCAATAAGCAAAAGTCTCAAATGCTTGACTTGAGTGATGAAATCCTCAATCCGAGGATAGCTATTTGGGCTAAGAGCTCCAAGATCGTTTTCCAGCTAACATGCTTGCATCTTACTATGCTTCCCATTCTATTAGGTTTCCCAAACTTCCCAAGGTTCCATAATGCCTTGAATGTGAAACTTCAATTTAGGAGATATTAACTGTCCTAGGATTCCTCTGCATTCATCACAATAGTTTTGCCATTTGGCCCATTTGATAAGGTCAAGAGGAGAAGATTCTTCACCCATTGCAATTTTGGTAAAAACCCTTATTGAGAAGCACATGCACAATGTACCCTTTCTAGCTGAAGAAGTTGGAATTGGTGAGAATTACCTTTTTTTCTACCATTTCTAGTACATAAACTTTCTAAAGGTCAAAAAACTCCAATTTTTTTAAGGGTGTTAGGATTAATATATCAAAACGATCAACTCGACGATAGGATCACAATGGTGCAATTGTTTAGAGGGCGAAACATATTTTTTTGAAAAAGGTCTCCGGAGTTGCATTTAAAAATGATTAGCTCGATGAAAGGAGCACAATGGTATAGTCGCCTGAAGGACAAAATTTTCTGGACGTTATATTATTATTTTGATTCTTTGGAAATGTTGTTTTGAATTCTTGTTGGGATGTTTTTAAGTTAGAATTACCAAATTCCTCACGGTCTGAGAAATATTTTGAAAACAAGTTTTCAGCCAAGGTTTCAAATCTTCTAACCGTATTGCCATGAATTGGAACAACCAAATTGTGTGCAGGTTTGCTAAAATGTAACCAAGATTGATTTAATAAATAGGCTGGGGTGTGTCTATTTTGAAGGTTCTCTGATATACTTAACCCATTTATAAATAGTGAACCGGCCTTATATTTTAGAGCACCGACTATGGAGGGTTCTATCGTACTTGTAGCTGCACTATCCCATTTTTGAGGTACAAAGAGAATAACTTTCCGTGGCTCTAACCGCTTACCGGTGCCCTACAGATTTAGACAATTGTTGGCTTCCTATGGAAAAGTATATTCTAAACCCTAGGCGCTTCCCATATACTAAAATGGTATGTGGAAGCTAAATTTGTAAACAATGTTATTTTATGCTTTGGTATTGGTGAAAACTTATCACCACACTTCACATGTCAAGATGTACTTAGCCAAAAATGACAGCCCTTGTAATCTTATAAAACCCTTGGTATAAGGTTTCAAACGTAGATAATATCTAAAAAGTAAAATCACAGTTTCAACCCTTGGTACCCCACTTTTTTCGCCCCTTTTTGATTACCAAGATCCCTTAAGGGCGGGGAGAGAGTAAACGTTGTGTAGATGTAATAGACCACTAAAAAATGGGATTGAAACTAGGAAACTGAAGTAAAAGACCAAAATTTAAAAAATAGTAGATATGATCTTATATCTGAATACTATGAGCATGAAAACAACAGATATGTATAGGCTCCATAGAAATGCGATGCAAGAGGTGAAGCTATCTTTCATCTGATAAGCTCTGGTACCATATTATATTTCTGGATAAGTTCTAGAATCTCTGAACTACCTTAGGACTATCACCCACATGCATGCAATAAATAAACCACATAAAGACAATACATATGATTTATCCTGGTAGCATGACCAACTCTTTAGATTAAGAGCTTTGGCATAAATTCGCCACTATTACAACAAGTCTCATCCACAACGACACCTTACCCACTAGTCCTCTATGCTCTTATCTAGATAAGGAGAGTAGGGTTACGATTTGGATAGTAGATTACTTGTAGAACAAGTCTTTGTCGAGATATGACTTTCCTATTATTAGTAGAAGTCAATTAAGTAAATTCTTAATTGATAACATTCTTTAATAAAGGTAATGGATAAATATGCACCAATTAGTGCTTATCCATTAATTATATTACAAATTAATAATACAATTGCATCCTAAACCATACAATAGTGTACGTGTTAGTGAGTACACTAAAATTCGTGTGTTGAAAGAAATCCGGATTGGAAGTAACACAAAAAGGATCAAGTAATGAATGATCCGACAAATGTCAAGCATCGAGATGTTAAGGTAGATGGCAAATGATCAATCCAAGTTGATCAGGATATACTGCTGAATATTCCAAGGGGAAATACAAGTGGAAGAACAGTTGGCATAAATGGGCAGGTGGAGATGATTCAGCACCAGCTAGTAGGGTTCAAGGGGGTCCCAAAAACCTATAAACAAGTCCCTCGACCTCTCATTTGAACACCTTAGATATGTTGAACATTTTGTAGGTTAATCAAGTGAAGATCAAGCTTAGGGTTTGAAGGATAAATTGAGTTGTGAAATGAAATTGTATATGTTGTATCATGTTTTGTAGCATGAATGCTTAGTGTTGTGCATTAATGGGGTGTTACATATGATGATATAAATCATATGATGTTAGTGATGAATGGAAATGATATTCAATCTTTGTGTTGTTATTGATGTACATTGAGCGTAGTCTTTATGGTAATTCTAGGGTTTGTATGAGTTGTTATCACACATGCTTCTCTTCATCTTCTTATATCAATGGGGTTCTTGGTGTTCTCTTGTTGCACCTTGGGTAGTGCCTAATTCACTGGCTTAGGTGATTTTTTGCCGTTGCGAGTATTCACATTTGTTGCATATAGTCTGTTCTACGCAGGACTGTGGAAAGGAAGGCTAAAATAGCACAACAAATGAACAACCATCAACCACTCATTCAGGTTAGAGTGCACAAACATAATATGGAAGCAAAAAATCACACAATTGTTTTTCCACTTTATAGATTTTTTTGAAATGTACACACAAATAACTAGTTGGGAGAAAACAAGCACTAGGATTTGATTGCTACATCGAAATTTTGTACATCAACCATATGGCAGAATACATCAACAAACCAAACTTCTATTGTCTATTTTCAAACTCAATTTACAAACACACATTATACACCTCGCTTTACTTCTAGAATTAATGGCAATCTTTATTTCAAGCTCTACTCACTTCCTTGAAAACTTTCCTCACTTTCTCAACATCACTCTTCTAAATTGTAAAAGTCCCCAACTCTAACTTGGATTCAATATTTATCTTCATGGTTCTTGTTTGTTACTAGAGAGAAGAACAATTGTTGGGGAAGATAAAACAATGCACTTTCCATCAACTACAAAATATTGAGCATTGAGCTGATTCCTTGGCTACACAATTGTAGGGAAATGAATTAAGCTCCATGCCTTTCTTCCATTCCAACATGTGTCCAAGCATCAACATGCGACATGTGGTATGTGTTTGCAGTTGGAAAAGAGTTTCACATATGCTAAAATTTGCTTCATGACACTTGTCTCAAAATTTTCATTTTACATGTGGAACTAATTTTGTAGCCTTTAGGATCTTCAAACACAAATTTGATCTAGTGAGAAAGTTTTCCAAAAATTGTTGGTTGGATAAATTTTTGAACATTGCATAGGGAGTGATTGGTCTTCCCTTTTTTGACCTCCTGAACACTTTGATTTGAGCAAGAGAAGGGAATCCTCCCTTGGTCACTCCTTTTCCACTTGGTGCCACACCCATTGTTGAGGATGATAGGAGGACGGTTGTTCCTACTTCACCTTGTCTGAAATTTGAGGTTTGTAGGTTTTTCAAAGTTTCTCTTTTTCCAACCCGCAAGCTTGAAGATGTTATCACGGTTGTCCTTTCTCCACCCTTATAAAATTTTTGGACTCTTTTATTTTTTTCTTGGGCCAATGGAAAAAGAGATGATCGCCCCTAGTCCATCCTAATGAGTTCTGTGAACCACTTAGAGAAGGGATGACCATTCCTTGTCTTCACAATTGGAACTTTTATGCTCCAGTTGAAACTTTGCCTTTGTAGAGAACTGACCCCCACAAAAAACTAAGAATTGGTGGAAGAATTGATGACTGCCCCTTCTCTGTCCACTTTTACCTTCTCAAATTCAAAATCTCCATATTCAAAAACATGTGAGGAAGGAAAACTGTCCTTTCTTCGGGAAACTTTCACTCTTTGACCAACTAGCGAATAGTTGGTTGTACCTTTCACGATTTTTTTTATATTTCTCGATTTAAAAGTTCATCTTCAACTTTCCAACTTTGAGCTTGAAGGAAGGTCACGTGCTTTCTTCCCCTCGAAAAAAATGGTTGCCAGCTGAGGAGTAGTCCCCAACATGTAGGACCTACTTGATGACTAGGGATGCTCTTATATCACTATTAGAGCACTTGCTACAAGAAAGTAGACTGCTTTCAATTATTTAGATGGGCTTTTAATCTTTCTTTCAAAACTTCATGATTGCCACTAGCTGGGAGACTGATGTCAAAGGGAGTTGAGTTTGGCTCAACATCTACCTATTTTTGTTTTCTTAGAAAATATTCAAGGCTTATTCCAGCAAGCTTACCTTATACATATCCAATTATGATTGCGTAGCATACATGTACCTTTTGAGGGGTCATTTTGTCAAGCAATTCTAGTGCCTTTTGTATGGCTTCACATTTTGCATACATTTCTATCAAGACAGCCACAACGACAGCATCTGAAAAAACTGCTTTTCATTATTCCCCACAACTTATGGGTGCATGGAATTAGTCAGCTCCAAGTCATTAAGCCTTAATAACAAATTAACACAAGATGATAAACCAACAACTTACGATTCCAAGAAACAAGAACTGGTACACTTGATATGAGCTCATGTGTCAAAAAGGTCTAATCTGTAAAATGGGAACAAGTAATAAAATTTTGACTAGAGTATGTGTTGAACTAGGTTTGGGTGTGTCGTCTAGGTCTAGGCATCATGTGGTTGGTAAGGTTCCCCATGGTGTTGTTACCGGTGTAGGCATCAACTTAGCTGGTCCGAGCCATTCCTTCACTGTACTTGCATCTACAAGGACATCAAAACCATCTGATGGACAAAATAAAATAATAATCTGAAAGAAATAAAATGCAACAACATATAAAGTAATGTATAAAGAAAGTATGACATTTATAGTAACCCTCAAAGATTCAATAATATCATTGCCATAAAAAGTAATGATTGTCACTAATATCCATAGTGGCCATCAAAATAAAAATAATCACAACATTATTATAGTGTTTAATTAAAATTAACAAAGCATCTAAACAGAGGAAAACGACGGATATGACAATTAAATATAAATGGCCAACTTGGTTTCACTTACACTTCCGCTCACGTCTTTCATTAGCATGGGGGATGGGCCTTCCCGATCCGAAACAAAGCTACTGAATTTAATCTGAGATTGCCTCAAAGACATACGTATATCTGCAACGTCTGTCAGGTCATCAACTTAACAATAATTATGTTGGAAAGAAATTTTATCAAAGACACTGAACCTCTGCCAAAATGCTGTCTAATTTCCAGTTTGAGGTTGATTTTGTCCTTGTGGCACGTGTGATGAGCTTTGAGTACCGTCAACAATGAAATTACTAATGCTAATGGATATGGCTAGATTCAAACCATACACTAAGCCATGGGATTCTGCTTCATTGTTAGTGCCCCATTCAATCCCTTGGACATAATCAGTCAACAAAAGACCCTTAAAAGCTCTTAAAAATATGCCTTACCAGCATGACTTAGGTTGCCTTTGGAGCCACCGTCAAAATTTGATTTGGAGAAGCCGTCAATTGGCAGTCTCCGGCGGGCCAAGGATATCTTGGACCTATCCTTTCTTTTCTCATTAGCGGGGATGGGAAGGGGGTTTGTGGGGAGTTGGAGCTCCTTTTGGTGCATACATGCTACAGTTACCGGTTGTACCATCAAGTTCTACTGACCTACTTTGGTCATTTCTGGACAATAATAGAATTTCCTTCTTTCCTTCCCTCTGTCCTGGACCAGGGGTTGAACCATCTCTTTATGAGGTTCAAAAATTCTTGTGCATCCTTAAGGCATCACTTTAACATGCTTTGTTACTTTTACAATTTGCATAGTTGCGTTTTTATTCTGAGATTTGGTGCTGTGCTGCACATAAAATCCTTTTTATTTCTAATATATAGCAAAAATTTGATATATTATTATGCGTTTGATGAACTTCCTCACTTTTGCACAATTTAGAATGTCTAAATTTATATTAAACATGAAATCCCTCTAAAATCTATATTAAACATGAAATCCCTCCATCTGGATCAGTAGTTTAAGCATCTCTTCCACAGCTTATAAAATTCTGTGGTTGTTCTTGAGGCATCACTTTGACATGCTTTTCTTCCTTGTACAATTCCCACTTTGAAATTTTCATTATGTTGTGTTACATGTAATATTTTCTATACGGTTATATTTTATGTGATGAATGAACTTCCTGCTGGCTTTTGCAGATTTACTTATGGATGGATTTAAAGCTTTTCTACAAAAATCCCCAAACATGAACTCACTTGTTGGATTTGGAGCAATATCTGCTTTTATGATGAGTGTGGTAAGTAGGATATGAACATAAATTACGATTTAAAAATGTGGTAGTTCTCATGGAATTGATTAAATCCATCATTAAAATTAATCACGACAAATATTTTGATTTAGTTGACTCCATTGGTTACTGAAAAACCTCCTCTGACTTTGCGCAGGTTTCTTTGGCATACCCTAATCTTAATTGGGACGCTTCATTCTTCGATGAACCGGTGCTTAATTTTCCTTGCATATGTTTGTGTTCTATTGTCGTCTATATTTTGAAATTCCATTTCATTCAAGGGATTTATACTGATGCATGTGGAAAATACTTTGTGAAAAAAATGTTACAGCTCCATGAATGCCATATAGAATATAAAATCAGCAATTTGAAATAGAATAATAGACATATCATGCATATGGAAAATGTTTAAACTTTAAACGACAAATGTTAGGCATTAGCCATATCAGAATAATCAAATTCGTCTGCCAATATTAAATGTAGATTTGCCAATTGTCTATGTAAGACCTCCAAATCACATAGTGTAATACCCCTTTTTTGAAATTAAATAATATTATCACTTAAATAAAAAGTATTTTTAAATACTTAAAATAAAGTAATAATAATAATCTAATTTCCACTTAAGTTGGAGCCTTTTTAAAGGTCATGGGGACTTAAGGTCTAAAGTGAAATTATAAGGAGGTTCTTTTAATATTTAAAAAAAGAGAGTTTCCCTCCTATTTGGGCACCACACTTGGGGCATGGATATCAAAGGGAGGTGAGTTGTTCATTTTAATTTTATGTTTATTGGGATATTGAATTTATGCTCAAGTATGTCAAGCTTGAACAAGTGACTTGAGGACGAAACCCTTCAAGTGCACAAAGGAGTTTGGGGATAAAAACCTCTATTCTTCCACATAGGGCAGCTCTATTCAAGGGTTGTATTTGTGCTTCAAATTTGCATGATTGCATGCAATTGAATCTACAAAGGTGTTTTATAACACCACCTTGTTCAAAGGCAAAGTGAATACCTTACAAAGCTGGTTCGCATCGATTTTTCATTATTTGGTTGCACAATTGAGTTCCGTTTTTGGGTTTGAAAGAATCTAAGGTTGTAACTAGGGTTTTGGGAACTTCGGGACAACTTTTAGGAGACTTCCCATGAAAGAAAAATTCTGATTCTAATTTTGTTTGATAGCTACTATTTTTGTGATCATTTTGAGCTAACATTTGCATTGAAATTCCAAGTATTCCGGAAGATACAAACTTTTGAAGATCCAGTTGATTAAGATAAATAAGAAATTATTGAAGGCTGAAAATAAGGGAATTAATTTAGAAAATTATTTGCATAATTTTTCCTAGTGGAGCAACTTGCTTTTGGAGGTTGTTTGCGTGGTTTGGAGCCATTCCTAGAGTGGCGAACTTGTTGGTGGATTGAAGACCCTTTCTTAGAGAATTGTTCTACATTGAAACCCTCTTCTAGGGTTTGGGGGTATTTTTATTAATTTATTCCAACATGAGCGATTTGTGTTCAGTAGTTTTGCAGGGTTTTGAGAGCTATTCAATGCCCTAGA
Source organism: Torreya grandis (assembly GCA_037957365.1). Lineage (NCBI taxonomy): Eukaryota > Viridiplantae > Streptophyta > Pinopsida > Cupressales > Taxaceae > Torreya > Torreya grandis. The sequence continues at coordinate 1,803,941 of JARHVA010001697.1, forward strand.
ACATTCAGGAAATTATTATAATATTTTTTTAGCTTGGGCAATTTGCTTTGAGGTAGTTTGGAGGCTTTTTGAGTGGTTGATTTGAGGGTTTAGTATTCTGATTTAATTTTGCAAATTTTCCCTTAGTATGGCGACTTTATTGGAGGACTAATTGGTCACTTTGGTGCCCGAGTTGAAGTCATTTGAAGTCCTAATATTTTATATGATTTTGCATAATTATTTGTGAGTTTATGCAAGGGTTAAAAAATGGATTTGAAGAGGGAAACACAATTGTACTGACAAGCAGAAAATTCAGAATTGTTGCAAGGATAATATTTAGCCTCATCTCCATTTTTGCCTTGCTAAAAAGAGGTATTTGTTTAGCTTTCATATTCAGTAATTTTGGGTTGCATTGGTGTGTGTATGAATGAGATTTGACACATGTTTTCCAGCTAGGGTTGCTGATTTGAATTTCAGAATTCAGAAATAGATTTCAGATTGTTTTCAGATTTATTTAGGGGTTTGTTGGAAAACCCCAACCTTGCCTAATTGTCCCATTTTGGGGACATTACACATAGTTTTAACTTCTTTCCCCTTAGAGTAGACGCTGACATCAACTGTTTTTCTGGTTGGGTACTTAGACTGCTGCTATTGGGAAGACCGTTGACGCAAAAGTTAATGAGTATAGGGCATTCCCTATAGGCTGTTAATGGGATCAACAATATAAGACTGTTCTAAACTCTCAAACAAATGTGGGGTCATTAACTTCTTGCAACACTGACGCTGACATATATAACATGGGGTTCTGAATTGGCAATATCATGTTCATCATTTGGCAACCACCCTGAATACAGTTCAACTGGTTTATCAATAACGGAAAACAGATTGGTTGAATTATCTATTTCATTAGTAGGAGATATCTTAATAGTGTGACAACAACTGCAGGTTCAAACATCACATGCTTACAAGTAGGGGGAGGAGGAGGTGGAGGGGACTTTTCAAAGTGCTTAGTGCCAACCTAGTTTAGATGCATATAAATTGTTTCCATGAAAGGAAAAAGAAAGGGGAGTTGTTTGAGAAGATTGACTTATTAGAGGGTACTCGGTGGCTTATCACTTCCTCGTCTACTTCATCTCATCATCCTCGTCAACGAAGACCTGGCACCTCTGTCGTGCACACTATCATAAGATTTCCCCATAGTCTTGGCCTTGTCATCGAACTGCTTATATCCCAGCTCTGCATTCTCATCCTCTGAGTTGGAGGGACTTCTAGTCTTCTTCCTCAATAGTTTACACCTTCAGTTTCTTATGTGGAGATGAACCATGCTCTCTATTGACAATCACCTTCTAATAATTTTTATTCCATGATTTATTTTGCATGAAAGGCTGGGGTGGTTCAACATCTATCTACAAGTAATTTCACCTCAATATGGATGCTTTTCCCTCCAAGGAAAGCATTGAAATGAGATCCTCATGCCCATTTTCAGACAACCTAACTCTCGTCACTACAATTGCATCATAAAATAGGGCCAAATCATGTAAAGACATAAAATCCCTTGTAGCACTGACAAGAAACCCTTGAGCTTCATTGAGAGACACTCAAATTTGTTATAGACTAAAGCTAGCACCGGCAAATCAATGCCCCTTGTTGTAGCAACCCCTCTGCCAGGTGCCTGAAAACATGCTGGAATTTTTTTCCTTTTGACATTTTTGGTTTCACCAACAGAGATGGGGATCAATTCTTTGATTAATCCCCCAAGGAAACTTAACTTTACAAAAAATAATTATACTATTATTTTTTTTCAGGTTAAAAACAGACAATAAATATAGCAACAACATTGACATTAACTGCTTTTAAAGAACAAGACATGATAATAAGAGTCTCTTTTAATCAAATTATTAATTCTAATCAAGTAAAATGTCATCAAGTTCAAGTCATTCATTCATTCATGGTAAAAGAAGGAAAATATGTTCACATCTTGCTGCTGTCATAGAATTACAGTAGCCTCATAAGGTAGTACATATCCATCTTAATCAATTAATACAATGAAAATAGGAGAGTACAAGAAGTTCTGAGACTAAAAGAATCCTTTGACATAACACTACATCAAGTACATGGTACAGCATAGTAAACAACTCATAATACCAACTACAATATTCTCATGATGATACAACCATACTGAAATAGTCATGGTTCTATAATGTATAGATTGTGTCATTAAACAGCATATATAATAAATGCTAAGAGCCAGATTACGTTGTTGTATCAGACTTGAAGAAAAGATCAAACAATGCTGCTGAAGTTATAGACCAATGTTTTTGCTATCAGAATGATGGAGGAGAGGGAGAGCATTATTGAAGTATTTTACCACCAACTACAGAGCCTATGGACTCCCCTGCACACCTCTCAAAACTTGGGAGTGGGCCTACCCTTCAACGAGGGTAACAAATAGGTAGGCTGATATTGTCGTCAGCCTTGTTGCATATTTTGTTAGCAACACTTGTCACTCCTTTGTATTCTATAACAAGGACAATTTGAACTCGTTTATCCTTTTATGTGATAAATGGTGCACCAAATCTCTTTTTTTCTCGTTTTTGTTGTCCTCCACGAAATGAACATTATTCTCATATGTCCTTTTTCAAGGCAGTTATAGATGTTGGTGTTGGCCATTTTTTGGCCTACATACCAAAATTTTGCCTAAGTGTGAGAGGGTGGGCATTCAAGCAAGACGTTGGGTTTTACACAACAAAAGACTTCGGGTTTTTTGGAAGAAGTCTTTGGGTTTTACAAGAGACAACTTATTTCACTTTGTGAGTAATCAGCAGTTGAAACCCCTCAATAGAAGTAATCCGGGTTGGAAAACCCGAATTACTCTTGATAGTGCAAATCGGGTTTTGAGAAGTGCTTTGCTTATGAAAGTTTATCAGTAGAAGTAATCTGGGTTGGAAAACCCGAATTACTCTTGACAATGCAAATCGGGTTTTGAGAAGTGCTTTGTTTATGAAAGTTTTATCAGCAGAAGTAATTTGGGTTTAGAAACCCGAATTACTCAGGATAGTGCATTTCGGGTTTTCTAGGGTGAATGACTTATCTCTTTTTATAAGTAACAAGCAATGAAGAATCTGAAGTAAGTGCCTGTGAAGAGTCCGAAGGATTCTTTCAAAATATTGTCAAACACAGAGGAGACTGATATTTTTTTCGCAAGATAAAAGTCCAAAGGAAAGAATAAACCAAGGGTTAACGGAATTCCAAAGGAAATGGACCAAACAAAGCCCGCAGGAAGTCAAAGTGAAAAAACCTGAGGGAATAAAGAAGGAAAAGAAAAATTTAGAAGGAAAGATATCCTTCGGACAAAAAGTCCGAAGGAATTCCTTCGGACTTTTTGTCCGAGGGATTCCTTCGGAAAAAATGCAAACAAATCAACGAAAAGGGGCAGAAAATAATAAAGCCAAGGAGATAATAAAAGTCCACAAGAAAACCAAAGGTAAATCCAGGGGGCAAGACATAAGAGCCAAAGAGAATAAAATTGAAAAAATTGGCAAGAAAAAAATCCGAAGGAATATAAGACCAAGGAGATAGCCAAAAAACCTGAAGATAATATATACAGGAAAAGCAAAATATCCGAAGAAAATCCGAGACCAAAGGAAATTTGCAGATAAAAAAATATCCGAAAGAATTAGGTAAGGGAATAGCCAAGAAAATCCAAGGAAATATAGACCAAATATAGACAAAATAATCCAAAAATAGAATCCCGCCAAAAATAGACACGAACAGGCAGACCAAAATAAGAGAAAATACATGCGAACAAGGGCTATTTTTGGCAGATTTCTAAGTTTCAGTTGACCCACAGTTTGACTAGTCAAAGTCACGCTTCTCCAAACGTTCCAACAGTCTGACTAGAGCTCATCTATTGAATCTTAATGTGGATTTCCATGCAAAGAGAGGTGGGCGTTTTAACAAGCCCAGTCGTCCACTTTCAAACGCCAAAGAGCTAGTCTCTAATTTTAGACATGGCTCAGTCGATCATGCATAAGCAAAGTCAAATGTTTGAGCCCACCGTCCACTTTTCAATGCAAGGAATTTTTATGCAAGACAAAATAGACTTTTGTAAACACTGAGTTGGTTTGGGTTTACTCCCTCTATTTTTAAACACCAATTTTTTGGCTTTTTGTAATTTTCTATATTAATGGCTTTTCAGCCTTGTAAAAGGTATCCCTCTCTTGGTAAGACCGGACTCTGCCATTGGTGAGTTGTGTAACCTCTTTAATCAATAGAAAGATTGTACTTTCAGATTTCAAGTGCTAACATAGTGTACATTCATTCAACAATTTGCATACATGGTAGATTTCTCTCCCTTCCCAAATTCTGATTCATACCTAGTTGTTAGCTCATCATGTTATGTAGGTCATGTTTAGGGTTTTATATGTCTTTTGCTGAAGTTGTAAGTAGATGTTAGGTGGCTGCAAAGTGTCTTGTATCAGACCTCTCTCTATCGTTTTCCCTCACATTTTTGTCATTGAATCGAACCTTCTCATGGAATACTTATGCATAGTGATCAATTGAAATCAAAGGTCTTCATTTTCCCTTGTTTGATTCAGTGTTTTAGGTTCCAAGTAGAGTGCATCAACATTATGGTGTAACACCGTCATTAGGTAGGATTTCCCCTTCAAGTTTGTTTCTCCTTTTTCCATGGTAGATTCGCAGCACAGAGTAGAGATCCGCATTGATACATCTTATAGGAACCAGCCTTCTCTGGAGGTTCTTCTCACCATTGAGACACCCACCCTCGTGAGAAGATCCCATTGTTTCAACTGGAGAGAGGATTAACCATTTCAGCACATCTTCGTTTCAGGGTGCAACTTCAGGGTAAGTCATTGTTGGAGTCATAGTAGCATTCCATTTACACAACATTGACACAATGTAGTAAAATTATAAACGGATTTCAATTAACCGGGTTTAATATAGGAAAATATTGGCAAAAACTTGGCGAATTAAGTGTAAAATTGAAAAAATAAAATAAAAATACTAATAGTTATATATAAATAAACATTCATAAACACTTTTAAAAAAACTCTGGAATAACTTGCATTTTTCAAAACATTGCTAGTTATTGAATAATTCATGAGTTATTCTCGAGTTTGTCAAAAAATTGCAAGTTTGAATTGGCATGGGAAACATGGCACGAGTAATCTTGAGTTATTCATGTTTTCTGATACTATGCTAGAAGCCTTCATTATTCAGTTATAACCAAGTTAACATTAGTAGCCCTAAGCTTGGGCAATATTCTTGTGATTGAATTGTAGCTCACACCTGTGACAAATTAATGATAGGGTTTTCGTCAATGTATTGATACAATCTTGTGCAAAATGGCCCCATTTAGCACACACTCAACATTAGATCATCTTAAAGACATTGGCATTATAATCAATATGCTTGTCGCTAGCACCACCTTGCTGATTCGGCCTTGTTGCATATTTTGTTAGCAACACTTGTCACTCCTTTCTATTCTATAATTGGGACATTTTGAACTCGTGTATCCGTTTATGTGACAAGTGGTGCGTCAAATATCTTTTTTCTTGTTGTTTACCTCCTTTAAGAAATGAACATTCTCATAATTTCCTTTTGCAAGGCAGTTATAGATGGTTTTACTAGGTCCTTGTTGTCATCGTTGGAGTCATAGTAGCATTCTATTTACACAACATTGACACAATGTAGCAAAATTATAAATGGAATTCAATTACGTGGGTTTAATACTTGAAAAATTTGGCAAACTAAGTGTAAAACTGAAAAAATAAAATGGAAATAGTCATATATAAAAACACATTTAAAACCACTTATAAAAAAACTCTGGAATAACCCGGAAAGATTTTTTGTCCTCTACCACATGCCTCTCCAAAGTGAGACTAAGCTTTAGAACCTTGGTAGTACAAGGGATGGTGAACCCATCTGCTACTGTGACTCTTGATGGGGTTGGTTCAGATCAGCGGAAGATTAACATAGAAAATATGGAAACATATGCAGAGAATAGATCCGAATACAGGAAATAATTTCAAACACACTTATATTATTATTGCACATGCTCACTGATCAATAAAACCATACGGGTGTTACATATTTATAGGAATATCATTCCTATATTCATGGATATTATTTCTCCATTAATCTCTCATCCAATATCTCTTGATTATGCAAAACACTATATACGATATATTGTTATAACTTATAACAATATAATATTCAATCTATTATTGTAATATTGTTATATAACAATATTCTGATAACTAACAAACTAACTATCCAATTACTATTTACCTCTCGGTAAATACTCAAACTTACACAATGTAAAAGCTAATCCCTAACATTCTCCCCCTTAATTTTTACATGTGCAAAAACATTCACTCTTATTTACAGTATGCTCACCCCTTGTAGCATGCCCTATTTGGCTCATGACCTTGATATAAAGAGAGCCTCATTCCTCCCATGGCTTTACAGGTTTACCACAAACCTTGACATGAACATGAACCTCCTTCTATCTACTATTCGCCTCCGGTGGTTTTCTGGATCTTTACCACAAACCCTTTCAAGATCCATGAACTGACTTACATTGGTGTTTTCTGTCCTTTCACAATGTTTTTACATCATGATATCATGTTTGAAATTTGCACACAAACTACATTACTTGAGCAGGCATACTCTTCTGTTCTTATTTTGAAAACACAACAGAAACTATAAAAACACACGACACAAAATGTTACCAAAACATTCTGGACCCCATCGTTGGTGACTGACGAGAGGCTCTGAAAACCTCTTTCCTCTGTGTATCCTCCAACCTCTAGTAGGTTGCTTGTTTAATCATCTTATGATGTCGTGAAGAGAATTACTCCCCCCCACACTCTTAACATACTTTTTACAAAACGGATGTCGGTTACACCGATAATGCGTTCGTGTACAATTAAAACATTTTTTTTAATTTTCTGACGCATGACTGAGACTTCTAGACAATAACGACTCACTAAAAAGACAAAAGACTTTTTACAAATGACGACATTATTTTGACTCGAAGATTTTTAACTTTCAACTCATTTTCGATTTTGACTCTTTTACCTTAAAACTGACTCTTATTACTAACACTTGACTCTCTTTTTGAATAGACCAAACTTCTGAATGACTTCAAAAAATATTTGAACTCACTAATTAACTCAAAAATATGACTCATTTTAACTAATAGACCATTTTGACTTTTATAAAATCCAATTTTTATATTGGATTAAATAATTACTATATAAACTAAACAAGACCTATTAAACAAGAACTTTATTCATACAAAATGATGTATTGGGCTTCTCTCTCTCTATATTTTAATACCAACCTATAAAAAATAAAGAGATACTAAATCAATGACTTTTTGATTTTGACAACGAAAAAACAATGACCTGGATTGCACTACTTCACAGAATAACATAACCTGAACTAAATATTGCATTAGTAAAATACCGGTTAAGCCAAATAGAACTCGCCAAGTGCAGAGCTGGGAATGAGGTGAGCTGGATTAGATAGAAATAAGATGATTCTGTGGAGGTAATGCATGGACGTTGGAAGACACGCAAACCAATTATGCCTCAAATGACTTCTCTTATCTCAGTTCGCCAGTCTCTTCTCCTTTCTGCTGTGCAAATTATGATGTTTGAATATTCTTCACAGCTAGCTTTGACAACGACACTGATAATAACAGAGACATTGACCAAATCACGGGCGATAAGAATCACGATCCTTGTGGCTCGGTTTCCAATAATCTTGCGCAAGAGAGGGACAAATGCTTCGAATGGTGGTTGTATATAATTGTTGCCGTGGTTAATCTAGTGCTGGAGGCGATTTAAGACAACGAACAATAGACAAAATATCGTAGGATGAAGCTCGGCTTTTGCACAAAAAACTGATCCTCCGTCACTGTTGAATATATATATATATATATATATATATTTTAACAGATTCAAACCTCAGAGCTGAACCATACGACAGAGATATAGACGTCTCATTTGATAAGACTGTGCCAGAATGTGTGAGACATTAGAGCTAACAGGTACACGAACAAAACTTTCAATGCAACACAAATAACATAAATCTACACTGATATTAAACACTCGGTGATTACAAAATCACATCTACAGGGGAAGCCATGAATTACACCGGTTGTTCCTCTAAAACCTCCCAAGATCTCATTCTGCTGTGATACCACATGATGGGGCTAGTTCAGATCAGCAGAAGATTAACATAAAAAATATGGAAACATATGCAGAGACAATAGAGCCGAACACAGGAAATAATTTCAAACACACTTATATTATTATTGCATACACTCATTGATCAATAAAACCATACGGGTGTTTCATATTTATAGGAATATCATTTCTATATTCATGGAGATTATTTCTCCATTAAACTCTCATCCAATATCGTTATGACTATGCAAAACACTATATACGATATATTGTTATAACTCATAACAATATATCTCAACAATATAATATTCAATCTATTATCATAATTTTGTTATATGATAATATTCCAATAACTAACAAACTAAATATCCAATTACTTATTTACCTCTCGATAAATACTCAAACTTACACAATGTAAAAGCTAATCCCTAACAACTCTAAACTCGTTAAACTCTACGGTTTTAGGCCACATGATGCCACAAGCCCTCTATCAATGAAGTTGTGGGTTGCCCCACTATCAGTATGGTGACCAGTATACCCTTCAATGCTCCCTTCACTCTAAAGGGATAGTACCTAGGAGCTTCCGAAAGTGGATGCCAAAGTGCCACTCAATGCCTCCACTCCTATCTCCAATGTTCCCTCCTCATAGGTGGCTATCCCAAATACTTCCTCAACATTCTCCTCTTTGGGAAGTACCTCAATGTAGTGTACTTGCCCCTTACCATGACAATTGTGCCCTTTTCCCAAAGATCCTTACATGTGAATCAAAGACCCTTCTCAATTCATTTCTTACATCAAAGCTACTACATGACAGCTCCTTCTATTGCCCCAAACCCGGTTGGTTTGGTCTAATTAAAGGACCCTCATGAGTGGCCTTTGGAGGCCCTGTGTGGTTGCCCCTTGGCTGCCCCAAAGGTGTGAATTTGCTCATTGGAGTAGAAGACTCCAAATCATAGGCCTTCTGAATGGCCACTCTCAAAGAAGGTGGATCAAATGCCTTGACCAACCCCCGCAAGGAATCAACCAAGCCCTTAGTGAACAACACCAATCTCCTATCCGATATGTCAGTCACCATGACTGAAATTCTCTGAAACTCTGTAACATAATTATCAATTGTGGCCTTTTGCCTCAATTGAGCTAAATCACGGAAATGAAGTTCTGGATATGTGTAATGCCCCGCTTTTTGGTATGAACTTGCTTAAGTTCTTAGCTTTGAATTGTTCCTAAAAAGGCTAAGGGAAGAAGAGAAAAAGGGGGCATTTGAGGACTTCAAAAGCATTTAATAGAAAAACACTTTATGATCTAATTTCAACTTAAGTTGGGGCCTTTTTAAGGGTCATGGACACTTAAGGCCTAAAGTGTTTTAATAAGAAAATCTGTAATATATCTTTTTTAAAAAGGAAAAAGTAAACTCTCCCTCTCTGTTTTGGGTGCCACATTTGGAGAGGGATATAAAAGGAAAGTGAAGGCTCATTTAAAAAGGTTACGCAATTTGGATATTGAAAATCTTGTGCAAGTATGTCAAGCTTGAACAAGTGACTTGAGGACAAAAATGTTAAAGTGCACCAAGGAGTTTGGGGACGAAAACCTCTATTCTTCTACTAGGGTAGTGTAATGTCCCAAAATGGGACATTAATGCAAAAAGGGTTTTCTCCGAAATCCATAAATCTGAAAATGCAATCAACAAACCTTAGATTGCAAATCAAACTCTCAAAACCCTTAATGAACCCTAGAAACCCTAGGCACCAAAATTATAGGGTTTTATGCGTAAAATCTAGCGAACAACTTATTCCAAAATAACTGAAATTGTGCAGGAAAAATTCAGAATTTAATTTGCACAAATAAGTACCTTTTTCACCCCTTTTTTGAAGTTCAAACACTACAATAAGTTGGCAGAAAATTTTGATTTATCATCAAAATTACAGTTGCTGTTTGAAGTGAAATTCCTCTTCAAACTCCTGCCAAAAATAGCCACGATCTTCAAAAAAATACCAGAAAAATTCCAGCAACCTATTTAGGCATAGAAAATGCCAAAATAACTCCTCTAGGTCAATCGCCTCACTTTCAAAGTGCTGGAAACAATAGCAGAAATTTATAGAAAATATTCTTTCATTCCGCAAGTGGGAAATCTTTAAAAAACTTGTCAAATAATTAAATAATAATTTTGAAAATTATTATTTAATTTTTCTCTTTCAAACCCTTCACAAATCGTCCCAAAACTTCATACAAATAATCATAAAAATAGCAAATAAAATCATATTATTTAATTTGCGAATTTTAGATCAATTGAAGCCTTCAAACCCTAGATCCAAGCTCCCCAAGTGGTTCATTCCTCTTGCAAAAATAGCATAATAAATTAGCAAACTCAAGATGCAAGGAAAAGACCACGAAACTCTCATAAACATGCACGCAAACCCTTCAAAGCAATTCACCCCTCTTTAAGGCAAGAACAAGATCTCCTTTAGCAATGGTGGTGTCAAAAGACACCTTTTAGATTGATCAATCACCAACAACAGTGAATCTCTATTAAGCATGCATTCCAATAGTTTTCTTCAAGCATGAAGAACAATTTTATCAAATTCAACATGTCCTCCATTATAACTTTCGCTATGTGTTTATAACTTCCAAAGAGGGTGAACCACTTTGGGAAGATAAAACACTTTTCTTTCTCTTTGCTTTATCTCCCATGCTGACATCTCGTTTTTGAATAATATGTTAATTATTGCCTTAATTAAAATAGTAATTAAATTTATTTTTAAGGCAAATAAATTAATAATTAATTCATTTAAGCACTTTAATGGTAAAAACAATTTTTTAAATATTCTATTAATTAATTAATAATTGTCTTATGATAAAAATCACTATTTTGACAATTAATAAATAATTAATAAAATAATATTCTCCCAAAAGGGCTCCTTTAGTCTATGGGGAATAGACTAAAGGTCTTCAAGACTTGTTTATTCATGATGTGGAAATGGGGACATCATAGTCCTCCCCACCCAAAATTTTTTGCCCTCAAGCAATTGCAAAATCCAAGTAGATTTCCCAACACACCTTGTCAAGCAATGTTCACATTTACCTATTTCCCAATGAAAGAAATCCTCAAATGGCTTCTTCATACTATTGTACTTGTACTTTGGGGGCTGCCCCCTTGTGCTTGAAGTGTCCTCATAGCCTTCCTAAGCCTCCATATGCTTCTAGACATTCCCACAAGAAGGTTGTACCCTCCCATTGTGAATGCTTCTTACATCACCTTCCCAAGGTGCCAACATAAGTATGTTTTCAAAATATTGTATGAGCTGGACCAAATCAACTTTTTCTTTATGGTAACATGGCTGTATATGCAAGTAGATTACTGATTTTTTATGTGGACAAACACGGAAATAAACATGCTCACACCTTTTTTTGACCCAAGAGCTGGAACATGTCATAAAATTCAGAATTTTCCTCTTCCATGCATGGCTGTGTTTGATCTCTTAAATCTGATTTTTACGGATGACAAAGTTCAGAATTAATATATGCATTTATTTATCCTCCTATGAGCTGAAACATGCCCTGATTTTGCAATTTTGTGATCATGTTAAGTCGCTGGAATTGCCCCTTTGACTTCGAAATTTCTGAGAAATAAAAATCAGACTTCATACCATTTTTTCCAGCTTTTTTCCTTGGCTGCCACGTGCAAGATAAGTTATTTTTTGCATAGAGTAAGGAACATGAATTTATCCAATTAAATTCCGAATTTTCCGGAGAGAAGAAAAACCAATTTTCCACCTCCTTGATCTCATGACTCAAATTATTATTTCCAACAATCATTGGGCTCAATATCCATGGAAACAAATATTGCTTTTCATACCTTGAGGGTTGTTCCAGCTTAGGAAAGCCCTGGTTCTTTGCTGCCCTTATCCATTTCTTTTTGAGAAAGACTTTTTTCATGGTTTTTGATGTCACCTCCAATGCAAAACAAAATTCAGATTTAAGTCATACTGATTTAGTGGAAGGCTGAATTTTCTTTGAAGTCATTGGCTGCCCATGATCAAAATTTGCAGCGTCTTGCCATGGCCTAAAAATCACACTTGCATCCCACAACAATTCGGAACCTTGATCTACCTCCTTATCTATTTCAAACAATGGATTGTCCATACAATGGAAATCACTTGCATTCCACAACAAGTTCGAACCCCGATTCATTCCAAACAATGGATTGTCCATACAATACTCCATTTCTATCTTTGTATCTTTTGGTTTTTCCGAAAAGCATCCCAAATAAAAGTCTTCTTGGAGCCTAAGGAGTTCATCAATCACTTGTTCAATTTCTTTAGCCCTTGCCTCATCATCTTGCTCCCTTAATTGTTTTGCCATTACAATCTGATTTTTCGTTTCTAGAAGTGCCCTTTGACTACCTTTTAAGGAGTCCTTGGTTGATTCTAGCTCAAAGGTGAGCTCCTCCACCTTAAGCTTCATTTCCTTATGTGCATTTAAGGCCTCATCTGCAACTTTGATGGCCACATCCTTGTCCTTGATCTAGTGAAGATAATCTGATTTTGTTGTCTCCATTGCAACTTTGATTGTGTGCAAGTCCGTCATAGTGACCCTTCTCTTCAAACATTCCCCTTTCACATTGTGCATTAATTCATCAAGAAGCCTTTTTGTGCCATTCCACCTTGTTAGGGTTTGTACTTTCCTCTAACTTGTGATTAACAATTGTTCTTTCCAATCTCCCCCATCCACTATAGAGTTATGCAACGAAAATGAACAATTATTAAAATCATTGCAAGAATCAATATTTCCATCCACAACATAACTTTTTACGGGGTCATCCATGAATACCTCGGTTTTTGTCTTCTTCTCTTTGAATTTCAAACTTTGTGATACTTGATTGCCCCAAAGTACTTAGCATTTCTCCATGTTGGCCAATCATTTGCAGCCCTCTTACTACTTCAAAAACTCAGATTTTTGAAGCTCACAATCTTCCACTCTAGGCTGCCCCAAAGTGTCACATTTTTGTTGCTTACCTCCTCTCAAATTTGATTTTTCTGTTTGGTTGATTCCTCCATAGGAATCCCCAAGAAGGGCTGTCCATATACTCTTTTTGTCTTCTACTTGCAACTCTTGTTGCTTATAAATTTCTGGTTTTTGTGGCACATAAATTTCAGTTAATGGCTGCTCACAAACTTCTGATTTGTCTTCTCCTGCATGCTCCATTATCAAATATGGCCTTAATTTTTCCTCACAAATATTTGCAACAATTTCAAACAGCATTTGGGCAAGTGAAAATTTATTCTTTTCTAACTTTAAATCTGTCAATAAGATAGACAACAATGGCTCAGAAAGATCATCACTTTCATTGAGTTATAAGGTCATCACCTTTTGTATGGAAGTTATCATACCTTCTGTAGAATTTTTACTTGCAGTTGTAAGGAAATGTTGAAACATTTCAAGAATAAGTGTATCACACTCTAAATCCAACATTAGCACACAAGATCTGACCTTTGCCATATTTTTCAGAATAATGATCCTCTTATTACAAGAACTTATGATGTCACCAAGACATTAAAATCTTTTCACCATCAACTGAAATATTTTCTTCATGATGTTGTCACTGTATGGCTATTTCGGAGTTATTATCCTTGTAATTTCACCAATACAAGTGAGGGCTACAAGTCTCACATCCGAATCTGAATGTCGTAAAATTTTGGGTCTCACCAAATAAACCACCAAAGAATTCATTGCCCAAAACATAGACTTAGATTTTGATTGTCTTATCATGGATAAACATTTTGCTGCTTCCTCCAAAATATTTAGCAAAACATTTTGTAAATGATGTGGATGCTCAAGTTTTTTTTCCAATCTGTGAAGCTTTGTTCTAAATTCATCTTCACTCATTAACTCCATGATTCATAGACTATGCATTCATATCTGCAAACACAAACCCTCGCAGACTAGACAAGATCAGTGCTCTGATACCACTGTAATGTCCCCAAATAGGACAAATTAATGCAAAAAAGGTTTCCCCCAAAATCCGCAAATATGAAAATACAATTACCAAACCCTAGATTGCAAAACAAGCTCTCAAAACTCTTAATGAACCCTATAAACCCTAGTCGCCAAAATGATAAGATTTTATGGGTAAAATCCAGCCAACTTATTCCGAAATAATTGAAAATATGCAGGAAAAATTCAGAATTTAATTTGCACAAATAAGCACCCTTTTTATCTGTTTTTTAAAGCTCAAACACTACAATAAGATGGCAGAAAATTGTGATTTATTATTAAGATTACAGCTGCTGTTCGGAGTGAAATTGCTCTTCAAACCCTTGTAAAAAATAGCTACAATTCTTTGAAAAATATCAAAAAAATTCTAGCGACCTATTTGGGCATAGAAAATACCAAAATGGCCCCTCTAGGTCAATCGCCTGGCTTCCAAAGTGTCAGGGAAAATAACAGAAAATTATAGAAAATATTCTTGCTTTTCGCAAGTGGGAAATCCTTCGAAAACCTATCAAATAATTAAATAATAATTTTGCAAATTATTATTTAATTTTTTTCCTTCAAACTCTTCACATTTAGTCTTAAACTTTTACACAAATAATAAAAAAAATAGCAAATAAAATCAGAGTATTTAATTTGCGAATTTTAAATCAATTGAAGCCTTCAAACCCTAGATCTAAGCTCTCCAAGTGGTTCGCTCCTCTTACAAAAATAGTATAATAAATTAGCAAACTCAAGATGCAAGGAAAAGACCACAAACCCTCATAAACATGCACACAAACCCTCCATAGCAATTCGCCGCACTCCTTAGGGCAAGAACAAGATCTCTTTTAGCAATGGTCGTGTCAAAAGACACCTTTTAAATCGATCAATCACCAACAATAACGAACTTCTGTTAGGCATGCATCCCAATAGTTTTCTTTAAGCATGAAAAACAATTTTATCAAATTCAATGTCTTCCATTGTAGCCTTTGCCATGTATTTATAACTTCTAAAGAGGGTGAACCACTTTGAGAAGATAAAACACCTTTCTTTCTCCTTGTTTTAGCTCCCATGTCAACTTCTCGATTTTGAATAATATATTAATTAATTGCTTTAATTAAAATAATAATTAAAATTATTTTTAAGGCAAATAAATTAATAATTAATTCATTTAAGCACTTTAGTGGTAAAAATCAATTTTTAAATATTCTATTAATTAATTAATAATTCTTTTATGATAAAAATTACTATTTCAACAATTAATAAATAATTAATAAAATAATATTCCTCAAAAAGGGCTCCTTTAATCTATGGAGAATAGACTAAAGGTCTTTAAGATTTGTTTATTTATGATGTGGAAATGGGGACATCATAGGCTACTCTATTCAAGCGCTGTAATTGTGCGTCAATTTTGCATAGTTGTATACAAGTGGATCTACAAAGGTGTCTTTCGACGTCAGCTTCATCAAGGATTATTTCAAACCCTATGGAGTGCTGAAAATTCATGATTTGTAGGGCAAAGAGGTGGGCGAACTTGGTTTGAAGATGTTTTATTGATTTTGGAAGAATTCAGGGCTATAACTAGTGTTTGTGTAACTTCAGAACTAGGGACTTCCCATGGAGGGAAAATTATGATTCTAATTTTGTTTGAAAGCTATTATTTTTGTGATCATTTTGAGCAAACGTTTGCATTGAAATTCCAAATATTTCGGAAGATATGAATTTTTGAAATTTTAGTTGATTAAAACAAATAATAAATTATTGAGTGCTGAAAATAAGGTAGTTTATATTCTGAAAAATATTTTAATATTTTTTTAAGTGGGGTGATTTGATTTGGGGAACTTGGAGACCTTGTTGAAGGGTTAAAACAAGGGTTTGAATTTCATATTTGTTTCCCCTGTTTTTTTGAGTGTGGCGATTTGTTTGGAGGGGCTAAATTGGCTATTGGCAGTCCTAATTTGTTCTTTGAAAGCACTAATAAATTGTAGGGATTTTTGATATATTTTTCGTGAGTTTGTGCAAGGGATTCAAGGCTTATTGGAAGGGAAAACACAGCTGTAACAAGATCTTCAAAAAAAGAATTATTGCAAGGAATTTTCAGCCACATTGCCATTCAATATTGCCATAAAAAGAGGTATTTTATTGTATTTGCATACTCAGTAATTATCAGAGTTATTGTGGAGTGTTATAGCTTGGAAATTGAGACATATATTGTTGCTAGGGTTTGTTTGCCTTGAGGGCAACATTCATATTATTTTCAGTTGGGCACAAGGGTTTGTTGAAAAACCTCAATTTGTCTTAATTGTCCCATTTGAAAACATTACAATGGTATTAGAGCCATATCTTGGCTATATGTGGGATTCAGGGTGTACACCAAATAGTAACATGGATAAGGGAAGGATGGAAAGTATTACACAGGGCCAGGATCATGGGAATCAACGCTTCAGGATGGAGGACTAGCCTTTGGTTTGTTGGGATTTGATGGAAGATTATGATGAATACTTGACACTTGCACCACAATATAGAAAGGGAAGGCGCTTCAGGGATTGGCTAGGTTTGAGATATGGCAAAGGACACCATGAGCACATAGCTACATAAGATGATTTGGGGAAGATGATTCTTCCAACTTTTGATAGTGATCCAGGTATTACGGTAAGAGATTGGGTTGACAAGGTAAGTGAGTACCTTGATTTGAGAACTAGAGGTAGAAATGAGGCATTAATTTTTGTTATCCAACATTTGGATGGGGCTGCCCATGGATGGTGGCATCATGGAGGGGTGACACAAGGGCATAGCACGATTGAGACACATGAAGAATTGTTAGAAGAGATAACTAATAAGTTTGAAAGGAAGAGGGAACCACCCACACCTAATTCAATAAGGACACATAACAAGGAACTCCAATCGGGTGAAAGGCAACCCTTAATACAAACAACAAAATCTAGTTTTCAATTGTACAAAGGGCAGCCACTCCACAAGTTTGCCAATAACCAAAAATCACTCAAACAAAGTTCCTTTGTGAGGTATGAACAGCTTGGAACTAACTTAAAAAATTCAAAAAAATCAATGGTGAGGCTGATTTTGAAGGGCAACCACCAAATGAAGAGTCCTTGATAATTGAGCATAAAAAATTGGTCAATAATGGACCCCAAGAAATAAGCAATCAGCTGAGATTAAAGGCAGAAAATTCAGAGTCAAACGTATATAAAAAGGGCATAGAAGGGCAGCCACTTAAGGAAGAACAATCTGAAAATTGGGAGCAAAGAAATGAGTATGTGAAGGCAAACCAAATTGAAAACAAAGGGCAAATACATCAAGGAGAAGTGGATAGCCGACATATGACAAGGGAAGAGATGATTGCTACCCTATCCAACACCAATAGACGCCATATTTTCCATGTGAAGGGAACCATTAATGACAAAAGGGTAATTGTGTCAATGGACAATGGAGCCACTCACAATTTTATAAATGCCAAAATTGTTGCAAGACATAAGCTGCCCACTAAAATAAATGAGGGATTTAAAGTAACCGTGGGGGATGGCTTCTCCATCTCATGCATTTTCAGCACTTTGGGGTTAAAACTAACCATGGGTGAATATACCTTTGAAGGAGAATTCAATGTGATCGATCATGGTAATATAGATGTTGTGCTTGGAGCCCAATGGTTCCAATCCCTTGGTGAATACACTCATAACTTGCAAAAATCAGAACTGAAATTTATGGTAGCCAATAAGGAAATTGTTCTCCATGGTTTAAGTAATGGGACGCCCATGTTAGTGACCTCCAAAAGGATGGATGAACCAAAAGAGTTGAGCACTAAAACACCATAGAAGAAAGATCAAGTGGGGCAGCCACTTGTGATAAGAAGCAAGTCAAGCAAGAGTAAGGAAAGAAGAGTAGAACAAAACTTCATGAGGGCTCACACGAAGGAAGCCATAAAAATTCAATTAAGGGAAGTGGACACACTATGAAGACACTCTCTATGCCAAGGAAAGGAGAGGAAAATATGCTCAACCAAGGAGAAGAAAATTGTGCCCTTATGTCAAGGACACAAGCAAGGTGTGATGAGTGGATGAGGAGAGCAAAGCAAGCAAAGATGATAGCTTTCGTAGCTAGGCAACAGTTAAAGAAGTTCAAGGAGGAAGGTGAATCCCTTAAAGACCTACATAATCATGCCAAAGATAAAGAGAAATCAATATTGCACATTGACGAAGGGAAATCAGTGAACAAGGTCTACACTATTAAGGCTAATGATCACTATCAGCCTGCTGTAATTTTCGGAACAACAGATAAAGATAATCCATATAATTATTTTTTTGGCAATTCATCAGTGTGCAACCTTCCTACTATGCTCCTACATCACTTGGGAGGATATGAGGATCATGCCAAGGGTGAGGGCAAAGTGAAGGGCATGCCAAAAAGCATGCAAACACATCACGAAATTGATTTATTTCGGAGACCTTTTGCAAAGGGCAATGCAAGGAATGAGTTGGCTTCCATGGCTTCCATACATGGGCAACCAATTGGAAGGGATGATATGGAAAACATGGAAGAAGGTTTAAGTTCTATCATAGATTGGGCAAAGGCTCAAATCATGAGCAATAGTTGGCAAGGTAAATTGGCGAAGAAAAAATTGTCTACTTTCCAAAAAAATTATTGGCAACAATTTTGGCCATTGACCCCCCAAAAAGGGTACATTGTTTGTACATGGCAGCCAACAAAGAAGCTTGAAATTATTGATAAGAAATCTGAAAATTGTCTCTAAAAATTATGAGTGGTGTCATTCATTACAACCACCCAGTATATATATAAAAATTGGTTTTGGAGGTACTTTGTTACTCATGACAAGGAGAGATATTATTCCTTGTGTTTTTGATTTTGTGCAATTAGATAGATTAGATTTTTTGCTTCTTCTACAACCCCCTTATGGGAACAACATGACTGATTTAATTTTTTACTTATAGCTGTTTTTGAGTGTGGAAAATGACATCACTAGAGACCACGGTTTGCACAAGAAGTGGGTAAAATTTGTGAGCATGAAACATCAGTGTACCTTGTTTGTTTTTGAACATTCTTTTGATGTTTACATGGTCACATACTTACATAGTAGTCATGAGAAAGGGAAGCCTTGGATAAAACATGTTTTGCATATGATGGGGACCACTCATAGTGGATTGCATATGGTGATGAGTTGCTTCAGAGGTATGTGGTACTTGATAATTCTCTTGGCTACTCCTTTGCACGTGAGGGAGTTTTCTTCGTGGCATAAAGGGATGAGTAAGGACAACGGTTTGACATCTTCTAGAGGCCATAATTGTATTGATGGGATGAAGGTAAGTGTTGGGAAGCTATTAATGAGCTTTTGGAGGGTCTTATGCGTGCATGGGATGATTTACAAGGGGCAGCCTTTTGGAAGGCACATAGTTTGCACAAAGATGCCTGTATATGGCGAGTGGTATGTTTTAGAGGCCTTGCATCATGATAGGTACTTTGTTGGGTTCTTTTTGCATATTGAGATAGTGGTGGACTGGCATTTGGGAGGTCTTTGCCCACCCAGCAACAAGGTAATCATATTCTCTCATGTTTATTGTTGCAACTTTGGGTCACATAACACCCCCTTTGAAGTTATAAGGGAAAGGAGTCTGCCTATCTTTCACTCCATATTGAAAGGGATGGTTGATTGAGAACATATGGAGCCTTTGGAGGGCTATGAGAACACCTCTAGCTCTTGGGGGCAGCCCCCAAAACATGGGTACAACAGGTAAGGTTTTGGTTTGGATCTTCCATTTCATGGGAAGCTTTGACAACGAGAGCTTGCATAGTAAAGAGTGGAACAATTCCGTGGCTTTTGCAATTACTTGAGGACAAACAATTTTTGGTAGGGAGGACTGTAATGTCCCCCTTTTTGGTATGAACTTGCTTAAGTCCTTGGCCTTGAATTGTTCCTAAAAAGGCTAAGAGAAGAAGAGAAAAAGGGGACATTTGAAGACTTCAAAAGCATTTAATAGAAAAACATTTTATGATCTAATTTCCACTTAAGTTGGGGCCTTTTTAGGGGTCATGGGTACTTAAGGCCTAAAGTTTTTTTATAAGGAAACTTGTAATATATCTTTTTAAAAAAGGAAAAGGTAAACTCTCCTACTCTGTTTTGGGTGCCACGTTTGGAGGAGGGATATAAAAACAAAGTGAAGGCTCATTTGAAAAGGTTATGCAATTTGGATATTGAAAATATTTTGCGAGTATGTCAAGCTTTAACAAGTAAATTGAAGACAAAAACCTTCAAGTGCACCAAGGAGTTTAGAGATGAAAACCTCCATTCTTCTACTAGGGCAGCTCTATTCAAGCGCTGTAATTGCATCTCAATTTTGCACGATTGTATGCAAATGGATCTACAAAGGTGTCTTTGGATGCCATCTTCAGCAAGGATTATTTCAAACTCTTCAAAGAGCTGAAAATTCATGATTTGCAAGTCAAAGTGGTGGGCTAATTTGGTTTGAAGATGTTTTGTTGATTTTGAAAGAATCTAGAGCTGTAACTAGGGTTTTGGTAAGTTTGAAACTATTTTTGAGGACTTTCCATGGAGAAAATTCTGATTCTAATTTTTTTTGAAAGCTATTATTTTTTTGATCATTTTGAGTTAACATTTGCATTGAAATTCCAAATATTCCAAAAGATATGAATTTTTGACGTTTCAGCTGACTAAGACATAATAAATTATTGAGGGTTGAAAATAAGATAATTTATATGCTGAAAAATATTTTAATATTTTTCCAAGTGAGGCGATTTGATTTGGGGAACTTGGAGACCTTGTTGAAGGGTTAAAACAAGGGTTTGAATTTCAGATTTGTTTCTCCTATTTTTTTGAGTGCGACGACTTGGTTGGAGGGGCTAAATTGGCTATTGGCAGCCCTAATTTGTTCTTCGGAAGCTTTAATAAATTGTAGGGATTTTTGGCATATTTTTTGTGAGTTTGTGCAAGGGATTCAATGCTGATTGGAAGGGTAAATGCAGCTGTAACAAGATCTTAAAAATAAGATTTATTGCAAGAAATTTTTAGCCACATCACCATTCTATATTGCCACAAAAAGAGGTATTTTATTGTATTTGCATATTCAGTAATTTTTAGAGTTATTGTGGAGTGTTATTGCTTGGAAATTGGGACATTTATTGCTGTTAGGGTTTGTTGGTTTTGAGCGCAACATTCATATTATTTTTAGTTGTGCATAAGGTTTTGTTGGAAAACCCCAATTTGTTTTAATTGTCCCATTTGGGGACTTTACAATATGCCCTATCAAATCTCTATCAATCTCCTGTTGAACTCCTCATAGTAGTGTATGAGCTGGCGTCCATGTGTGATCAGACCTTGGTACTGCCAATCGTGCGCTGTTCTCTCTAAATGCAATGTGGCAAATTGAATGGCCTCCTCCTCTGCCATAGGTCAAAGTGAAAAGGTGCTCCCCTTTTGAATCCAAGCCTTCACCGAGCTCCTCTGTGACCCATTGAAAGTGGAAAGGGATAACTTCCTCAATGCATGTTGGAGATCTCCCTGGCTGCCCCTGTGCCTCTGACTGATCTTGGGCCCACTCTTTCCTTGTTTCCAAGCTGAAAACTCAAAAAAAGTCATAGCCCCTCTTACTATAGCGAATAAAATAACATATTCATCCATCTCCAATTCCTCATGTGGGTTAGGTAACCCATCCCTCACTGGCACGGGCTCCTCCCTCTGAACAAATGTAGGCTGAATGGGCCTACGTGTGGATGCTCCATTCTCTGGGGGGGGGTATATGTGTATCTGACTTGCTCTCGGAAACACCACTATCTCCATTGAGTGGCTTTAATCCACTCATATCATTGAGGGTACAAAGAAACCCCTCCATCACGACTGCCATCTGCTCCTGAGACTGAGAATATCTTTCAAACCTCTCCTTAGCTATCTTATCTCTCCTCTCCCTTGTCTCCTGGTGATCCATGTCACCCATTACCTGTTCCTGATCTAGTGGCCCAACTGGTGGAAGTCTTGCTCTCCTACTGCTCCTTAGGTAATACTTGACCTCTGTATTGCTACTCATGTATCAACAACCCTCACACCACAACATAGCCAAGATATGGCTCTAATACCACTGTAATGTCCCCAAATGGGACAACTAAACAAAAGAAGTGTTTTCCAACAAAACCTTATGAAAAATTAAAACAATATGAAATCTGAACCTCCAAAACCAACAAAACCTAGCTGGAAGGCATGACCAAATCCGAAGCAACAAACACTCCAAAATAACTTTGAAAACGTTGAATATAAAACTGAAATAAATACCTCTTTTATTGCAAGGTGTGAATGGTGATGAGGTTGAATTTATCCCTGCAATAATTTTGATTTTTATAGCTGCATTTTCTCTCTCAAATCTGCCTTGAAACTCTTGCAAAAACTCTCAAATATTTATGCAAACATCATATAAAATATTAGGGCTTTCAATTGACATGGTAGGGTTGCAATTTATCCAACTAACTCTTCCAATGAAGTCGCCACACTTGGAAAAATATATAGAATAAAATCCGAATGTTAAAAACTTCAAAACTTGTCATTCAACAAGCCTTCCAAGTCTGCCAAAACAAGCCGCGAATGTTCGGAAATTAATATAGTAATTTCCAGAATATAAATAAGAAAATATATGATTATTCTCTCCAATTTTAGAGCCTAAAAACATTTTAAAAACCCTCTTAGGTGAATCACTCCTCTAGGATAACTAATATAAATAATTTTTGAATTATTTACCGTGTAACCAGTCTTCAAATCACCTAAATTCAGCTTGCAAAATGATTAGAAAAATGTAATAATAATTAAAAAATATTATTAACTTTTGATCTGTTTTCCACCACCAGAGCAAGCTCAATCATGCCCTAAGGCACTCACCTAACGCTCAAAGGAAGTCGCCAAGCTTGGGGAGCCTCCTTGCTGCCCTAGGGTGTTCGCCCCTCTTCTTTGACTTGCAATATGTATTTTTTCAGCTTTCTAATGAGTTTGCTCAATCTTTGAATGAAGGTGGTGTTCCAAAACACCTTTGTAAGTCGAATTGCATGCAACCATGCAAATTTGAAGCACAATTATATCCCTTGAATAGAGCTGCACTGAATGAAGGAATAAAGGTTTTCATCTCCAAATCTTTGGCACACTTGAAGGTTTTTGTTCTCAAGTTGTGGTGAACAAGCTTGACATACTTGATCAACCATTCAATATTCAAATATGCATCGCCTTTAAATGAACCTTCAATACCTCTTATAACCATCCTAAAAGTAGCGCCCAAATTGGAGGGAGGTGACTTTTTGAGTCATAAGCACTTTTTCCCTCTGAATTACCATTTTGAGGGGTTGGGCTCCCATGACCCTTAAAGGTCCCCCACTTAAGTGAAAAATAGACAAAAAAATGATTTTACACAACTCAACTGAAAATTAAAATACATAAGTACTTTTTCACTTTTTTTTTTTTGCTCTTTGAATGGTCCCCCCATCATTCCCATTTCTTTCTTTCCCTTAACTTTGTAGGAATAAAACCAAGCTAAGGATTTATAAGCAAGCTATGCCAAAAGGGGGGACATTACACAAGTGAAGGATTCACGATTTATTGCCGACATCTTGATAGAGTCCACTGAGGCGGTGGGGCCTCAAAATGTTGTCCAAGTTGTAACGGACAATGCTAAAAATTGTAACGCTGCGGGCATGTTGGTTGATGAGAGGTATGGGCACATTTTTTGGACACCTTGTGCCGTTCATTCCCTCAAACTTATGTTGAAAAATTTGGGCACAAAAATTGATTGGATCAAACAAGTCTATGAGGAGGCGAGGGAGATCCAAATGTTCATATCCAACCATCATTTGTCCCAAGGCATTTTTTAGATCTTCTCGAAGTTGCAGTTGTTGAAGATAGCATTTTATTTAAATTTTTAAATTTCATACATATTACATATATATATTTATTTTTAATTTAATTTTAAAATTTGTAAGTTTGTAATTTGAACACTCTTTTAATATTAATTTTAATTTGTTTGGAGTAGGTGCTAGGTTGTTAAGACTCGGTTTGCCTCACACACCCTCATCTTCAGAGGACTTGTTAAGGTGTGTGAGGCATTGAGTAGCATGGTCATCAACAACTTTTGGAGTATATGGAGGCAAACACTAAGAGGGCAACAAAAATGAAAGCGTGGATTCTTGATGATGCATGGTGGGAATGCGTGAAGTATTTGCCAAGTTTTACAGATCCTATAGTCATCATGTTGAGATATGTGGACATGGATCATCCATGTTTGGGTGAACTTTATGATGGAATCGACTCAATGATTGAGAATATTAGATCCATCATAAATGCCAAAGAGCAAGATCTCACAGAGAGGTTCTTCAAGGAAGTGCAGTTACATCTCATTGAAATGTGGAACAAAATGACCACCCCATTGCATCTGCTTGCTTTTGCCTTGACGCCCAAATACTGGAACATAAGGATTCTTTCTTTACTTAGGAGGATCGCACCATATAGGGATGTTGAAGTTAGTGAGGGATACAAGGCGGCATTCTCTAGACTCTTCCCTCATCTAGAAATAGAAGACCAAGTTAGTGAAGTATTTGCACAATTCATATCCTTCGTGCGTCACTCCCTTAGTGCAATGTGTGACAAGTACAAGAAGGAAGCTCAATTTTGGTGGTACCTCCATGGGCAAGCATACACCTATTTCCAACTATTTGCTATTAAAATTCTATCACAAGTAAGATTTTTTTAAAAAAATTCTCTATCCGTCTAGTTATTTTCTATGTTTTGTTTTAACTTTTTTATTTTTATAAATTCTAATTTAAATTGACTTTGTGGCTTGCCTCAATAAGTTGCAAGTTCCTCCTCTGCCAAGCGAAATTGGGTTGCCTACAACTTTATCCACTTAGTGAAACGCAACAAGTTGGTAGCGAAAAAGGCAGAGGATTTGGTCTATGTGCATTCCAACTTGCGTCTTCTCTCACACAAACAACCTAACTACAAGGAATGGGCAACAAAGTGTTGGGATGTGGACCCAGAGACTATCGACTTGGATGTTTCTGTTGCCTACCTTTCATTGCTTGATACGGATTTGGAGGGTTCTTCACAGGACCTGCATCGTGGAGCTAGTGGGAGTGGCATTGCTGCTTCTTGTGGTTCTAATGAACCATATCATGATGAAGACATTGTAGCTGAAGATGAAAATTAATATAGACTATAGTGAATGTTGAGTTTTCTTTATTGTTTTCCATTGTAATTTTTAACATTTGCACTATGTACCTATTATAAATTTATAAAGCTAATCAAAGTTTGACTGTTTAATATTATGATATTTGCCTTCAACATTGAAATTATGAGTATGTTTTGTGGTTATTTTAACTTATTTTGTTTCCTCTATGCATATTATCTGGTTAATTTTGGTTATATAGCTATTTTTTTATATTTTTAAATATATATATATATATATATATATATATTTGTACGGCCATACCCAAAACCTCCCCAAAAAATCCTTGTATCCACGTCCTTGATACTTGTAGCCATACTCGTTCCTGTACCCGTATCGACAACTTAGATACAAACGAATAAATGCTTTTGGAGAAACCTTTGTGGAAAACAACATCGATATTTCGGCTCACACTTCTTGATGCATCATGAGGCTTCTACTATGGTAATGTTTGTGGATGACAAAAAATTAACCCTTCACACAGCGTATGGACCCGTGGTTGCAACGATGCTAGAAATGTAGCATGCAATAGGAACAATATAAATATGAAATGCAATATACAACAATATATACTCAAGAACAAATTATTGTCTTCAACAATATATTGTAATCATCATCAAAATTTACAAAAATATATACAAATAGGATATGGAATGTCTTCATTGATATGTATAAACATGATGTATGTGGTGTCTAGTGCAGGTCTGAGTCGCACAAGATTTGGGAATAGATACATGGAGATTCTTGATCAATTCATGAAAATTAAACTAACTCATAATTCATAGGATCTGGCAATAGATGTGCATATGTTGAAGAGGAGGCATGTGTGACGATTGAGCCTAACAATCTCAATGTTGACTACCCACATAATTGAAAATTAAATTAACTCATAATTTATGTACATATCACAGGCATATAATGACATTCTTTTATTCATGCTTTTGTCTTACTGTGGTAATAACAATGATCTAACCTTACTTGCCATCTAACAATTAAATCTAATCAATTAAACTAAGCAATCTAATAAGGATTAATGTGAAGCTTGGCCTCATCTTGAGAAATCATCATATCTTTTTGATGTCAGAAACCAAATCATTTGTGTTAGCAACCAATGAGGGTCAAATAACAGTACCTGAGGTAGCTGAGGTGACAATATCCTCAACTGTTGTTTGCACATAAGAATCAAGGCAAATATTCTTTTCACCACAAATCACCTTTGCTTATTGTAACACATGAAATTGATGAGGATATTGAATGGTTCGGAAATAAGGCCATTATAAATATTTAGAATATTCATTGTATTTATTATCCCTTCCATTGCTAACAGGTCGGCCTAGTCAACATGTTTGGACCAACTCTTGCTTACTGGTTGGCTTAGTTAGCATGATTATGCCTACCCTTCCTAACTGCTCAACCCAGCTAGGATTAAGAACTCCCATGGTTCATTGAGGACTTTTATGCAAAAGGAGATTAGGGATTCGTTGCCTATTCATTAAATTGCTACACCATAGGAAAAGGCTCTTGAAAGGTGGATATAGTTAGATTAACAATTTAAATCTCATTACATCCTACTTTCAGCTCCACAAGGGTGCGAGTTGCTTGCAAACTTGTTATCAAGTTATAATAGGGGGTTGGTCCAGCAAGGAAGGCCATAGGGAATCTAGTTTGAGACATGACTATCATCACAAAACCCTTCTTGCTCGGCTTTGGGTGGAAGGAGAGTACATGATTGTCATAGGATCTAGATGAGATTCCTAGGATAATCGTAAGAATATAAGCATATTACCTATCTATTATGAAGTGATTTTGATGCTTACTGTTGTGACCTGAACTAGGTGTTATCACTCTGGAGAGCACCCTGTTTGAAGATGTATAAGGCACACCTTCTCTCCAACTGATACAATTGAAACTTTTCAAAGTGTGGGTGACTTTGTATTGAGAAAAAATCTCCAGAGAGGGCTGGTTCCCTTAAGATTTATTTCTAAAAACTAAACTATTTTGATTTTTGGGGATGAAAAGGGAGAAAGAAACTGAAATGAGAAATCCTATCTAAATGGGGTGATGCACCTGAATGATTGGTATTCTCTGAAAGATATTGAAATTAAATCACACATATAAATCAATAGGAAGTCTTTAAATTGCCCCTAAACATTAGTATTTCAGATGAAAGATTGAGAGGATTTTGGATTGCAAAATTCTATTCCTATCTCTTCAAATGACTTGTAGAGGGCGAGATTTTCACAGTAGGTGTGGAAAGGACCTGAAAAAAGGGAAAGTATATGCCACTTGTATGCTGGTACACAATCAAATTACACTCTATTTTGATCCAAAAACATATGCAAACAATCTTCTTTATTTGATCAATGGTGTCGATTACAATTTCTTATCTGCCTTCTGGAATTAATGAAAAATGGCTTGAAAAAGACAATATATATGTTTAAAATTAACCTAAAGCCAAAGTGGAGTTGATTTTAGAGAAGGATTAGTCTTGGTTAGTTAACTCAAGACCTAATCCTTTTACAATACAAAACAATTCATCAAATTCTCCAAACTTTATAAAAATTTGCATAATCTTCAAATTTTGGCATGGAAGAAAAGTGGTGGGACCCATTTGACAATTCAAAATTGTTTCATGTATGAAATTCCATGTCAATATTCAAAAGGGAACTCCACTTGAGTGTTTGAACATGTTTTGGAACATAATAAGGTCCCTCCTTGCATGCAAAACATGATCCAGTCAAAAGTCAATTGAAGAGATTTGACCCTTAAGGACTAGTTAACTCAACTTGAGCTCAACTTGCATGAATTGAAACTTGTGGATTGGCTTGAGAATGATATATCCACTTAACAAACATATATCCCACCTGATAACTTCAAAATTAATTCATTTGATAGATTTTCAATGCCATTTTTCAAGTTGACCATTTGATCAACTAGGCCTATTAGACCAAATAAGCCTAAAAGTCAATCTATGAATTTGAACTCCATTAAACCTACAACAAGAAGCCATGAAGCCTACAAAAACAACAAATTACACCTAAAAAAAATTCTTCATCACCAAAAATGTGATTTTGATGCGAAAACCTTTGCCATTTAGTCAACAGGGTTGACTAGGCCCATTTTGTGCCATTTTTCAGCAGACTGACCATTTTGATCAAGCTGTTTTGGACAATTCCGGGATGATTTATGACCAAAATAAAATTTGAGGATGAATAAAAAGTCTTAGGCTTTGAGTTCCATTGATTAGATTTCATTGAAGTGGCCTGTACTTCATTTTACATGTTTTTTAACAAAAAACATGTTTCTTGCCCTCATCCGTACATCTCCATACATAAAATTGACATTTTTGGAATTCTCTTTGAGTTTATTTGACATTGAAAAGGTTTAAGGTTGATTCAAGATGATTTGATGGAAATAAAATCAACTTTTTTCAAAACTGGTTTTTCGAGGGTTTAGGCGGGCTTTGAAGTTGAATTTTCAAAATGATGGTTCATGAAGTACAAACCTCCAAATCCCAAATTTTTTCATTGATGTGTAGAACACTGACCTCCCCAACATCCCTGAAAATATTGGGTTCCTATTCAAAATATATAAAAAGTTACCATGTGGAGAAATTTGTCTGTAGGATTTTGATTGCATTTTGAGCTGCCTACACTCTTAATGATTGTTCATAAAGCAAAACCACTCAAATAGTCTCATTTTTTCCTTAATTATATGTAAATAAGAGTTTTCAAAACATTTGAAGAGCGTTCATCCAAACTCCACGTGGTGAAATATATGAGCATCTGAATAGGAGGCTAGAAAGGGTTTCTAGAATTGAAAAAATAAAAATTTCATCAAAATGAAAATAACTCTTCATATTCTTTCCTTATCATGGGGTCTGTACCATGCTATCAAAACACTTTGAAAGCATATTTTGCTTTAAAAGTCAAAAAAACCCCTTTTTGGCCTATATGCCTGTTTGTTTGCAAAATCCTGTATGAACATGGTTTGATTAAAATTTAGAGTTTTGACACTCTTTA
The DNA here is from genome assembly GCA_037957365.1 of Torreya grandis. Taxonomy (NCBI): domain Eukaryota; kingdom Viridiplantae; phylum Streptophyta; class Pinopsida; order Cupressales; family Taxaceae; genus Torreya; species Torreya grandis. Next base: position 1,833,368 of record JARHVA010001697.1, read on the forward strand.
AAGGTCTTATTATGATATTAAAACATCATCTCATGCTTTTCAAACTTCTACCTGGACTTAAAAACCTCTGTGGCACTCCAAAACGATGCCTACTCCAATGCTGATTTCCAATGGACATGCTAAGGACGATTACAAAACAACGGGTATCTCCACTCATCCAATGGTCATGAAACTTTGTCATAAGGTTCCTCAAGTCATGATAACTCTGTGTACAAAATTTGAGGTCCTGAAACCCCATTTAGCTCCCAGAAAGTTCAACTTTCTCTCAAAATTGACCCTTGTGCATGGATTGTCTGCATATTTAAACTTGACAATGCTCTTTTGAAAAGACAATGACCCATTTACAATACATTTTTGATATTTTTTACCCAAATTAATGCTTTTAGGCTACAATTGATTGGTTTGACCTGCTGCAAATTGATAGTTTCGGATAATAGGAGTAGTAATTTGGCTTTAATAGGCCAAATTACTAACACTAGGATTGCTCTTTTTGTTTTTGTAATTTTACAATTTCTATCTTTATCAGCAAGATATCATTGCCTTTATAGAGACTCAGACAACACTCTAGCTCCTTCATTTATACATACTAGCGGTGACTGGCTCTTTATCTTCGCGAGGCTACCACCCTCCAACGGATATTCTTTTAGGAGGAACCTAGAAGCTCTAGAGCTCCCATATTGATCACCTCTTTCTTTCAACCCATCCAGGTGATTGGTAGCACTAAGCGTCTTTTGGACACCGTTACATCACACATTAGAGTTGATAGATCAGTTAGGCAACACTTCTCTTAGCACATCATTACTACTCAGACTACTTAGATTTCCATGCCTACTATTTCTTAGCATCGTGGCTTTTCTCCACTCCATTGGTGTGGCTTTTCCCCTCTTCGACGAAATGGATACTACTTGCCAATTGCCCCTAGACCACAGGGCCAAACTGATATTACACGTTTCTTTTCTACTACAGGAGTTACACCAGCCTTGGATGTAAGGGGAGATTCTAGAGGAAATGTCTTGCTTCCTCCTAGGATCCCCCAACCTGGCTCCTCCAACCCTTTATACACATTGGACAACATTATCAAATCTCTCACAATGATCAATAATGTCTCGGATGACTCCCCCATGTCACACACAGATAGAGACACTCGATGAGATTTGCCTTCAGTCTTCAATAGCACATGCTTTTGGGGCTTTTTTTTCACCCCTAATTGCTATTTGTATAGGTTTCTTTGCCACTTGTGTTAATGGCACGCTGTTTGTCATGACCCTCTTTTGACAGGGATATCATGGAAGACCCTTAGCCTTAACTTATTCCCAGGGCCTAAGGGACAAGCATAAAAGGAAAAGAGCATTGAATGTTTTAATTGAATATTTGTAAAAGAGTACCTTTTTGGAAGTTATTTTATGTTTTTGATTTCACTTAAAGAGGGGACCTTTAAGGGTCATGAAGACTTAAGCGATTTTAAGAAAAGATCATAAGAAAAGGTCTTTTAATTTATTTAAGTTACTCTCCCTTTCTCTTTTGGGCGCCACACATGGAGGGCTACAAAAGTAAAAGAGGATGCTTTTGGAAAGGTTATTTTATGATTTTGATATTGAAAACCGGTCTATTAGCACGGAAACGCCAAGCCATTTACTTTGAAGACGAAACCCTTCAAGCAACGGAGTTAAGGGACGAAAACCCTCTTCCTTATTTGATGTAGCTTCATTCAAAGGTTACCATTAAAGTCATCTATTCCTACAAGGGTGTTTTACACACCATTTGGTCATTTTCAGGTTGGTGACTTGCTCTTGTGAAGTGGCGACTTGGTTTGGGGGTGAATTCTCATGTTTTTGGGGATTTTTGTGCCCTAGGGACAATTCTGGAATTTATTCTATTTTTCTGCATAGTGGTAACTTGCATTGGGAGAGGTTTGAACCTCATGTGAATGTCATATTGTTTTGGATTAAATTATGTAATTTTCTTAAAATTTTCCAGCTTGGGCAATTGGCTTTTTGGGCGTTTTTAACCATAAAAACATTCGGAAAATTCACTAAAAATTCTGCCTTTCATTGCAATAATATTTATGCAATTTACTGAGTGTTTCAAGAGATTTGTTGCATGATAAAACATCTATAATTTTCAGTTTAATATTGCAGCCAAGGACACCTAGGGTTTTGAAGAATAATTCTATTTCTGAAGGGCCATAACTTCTTGTTTGGAGCAGCTAATGATTGCTTGGGGTTTGACATATTTTAAAGCTATTTTTGAGCTATATTTGAAGATGTTTTGGGAGCTAGGGTTTTCTGGAATTAAAATCAGAATTTCCCATTTTGAAGTAGGGTTTTCAAATAATTCTAATATTCAGCAAATCATCCTAATTTGGGACATTTCACTGTTGTATTTTGTCTTTACTTTATTACTTTGGTTCGCCTCTAGGATTCTTGCTTCCTAGAACTTTCTATTACTATTGGTTGTATCCTCTAGTCCTATTGACCTACTTTTGGTCATTTGTGGACATTTATATAATATCTTTCTTTCTTTCTAATTATCTATGATTCTTGCATCTCTGTGGTCCCATTAACCACTTTTGCTCATTTGGGAACATTAATAGTATTTTCATTTCATTTGTTTCCATTTCCTGATGTGACTTGTGAAATCTCTAGCATGTGCTACTCCACTATGCCAAATGGCATAATTAGTGCAAATGACATCAATCAATTGTTTCTAGGACACTACCTTAGTATGTCTGAAATTTATGAGTTATTTATAACTACAGAAATTCTGGTTTTTTTGTGTATTATTTGCAGTACTAATAGTAATTTGCATCAAGGCACTTATGCATCTGCATGTCTCAAAGGAGGTTAAATGCTAATGCTTCCACATTCCATGTTAGTATGCAGGTCATGTTACTTGGTTTTGTTTTATTGGGACGTTCTTTAGAGGAACGTGCAAGGCTTCAAGCTTCAAGTGATATGAATGAACTTCTTGTGAGTTATTTTTTCCCCTAAAAAGTGTGAACTTACAAGAAGACTCTAGAAAGCGTGCATTAAAGTTATTTTGGTTATTTTTTTGACAACGGTGCCTTTGATGTTCATCTAACAAACTAAAAACAAACTGTTTTCAGGTTTCTAAATATCACCCTACAAGATTTGTATTTTGTCATTGTGCCCTTGCAAGGATGCTTTATTTTATAGAAATTCAAAATTTCTTTTAATTATCCTTTTATACTTACATACATGTAAGATATACCCATAATCGTGGGACTAAATGAGTGACTTGATTGTTGAAGGTTTAGGATCTTTTTTCTATTTATTCATTTACCATAACTTGGCATCCAATTGTCAGAACTTGCATGCAATTGAGTCATGATTAAGAATAAATGCCTTAGAAGCATAAACCTAAATGCTTGAGTTTAATTTTTTATTCATGGATACTTTCTCCTTCAAATTGTTGCGATAGTAATCTCTTTTTTGGAGACTTGTTAAACATTGATCTACACCATTATTTGCTGAAATCATTTATCATAGAATGAAAATTCCCTGAAGGCTTGGTATTGAGGTAGGGTGGTGCCTTTGCCATCATCAACTTCTTAATATTTTTTTGTGCTCCAAGACGCATTGTTTCTATAAGATGTTTTTTTTTTTTTTTTCCTCTTTTCCTTTAGCTCTATCCTGCATTGCGTTATCATGTCTAACGAGGAGATCTAACACTTGCATCATTTTCTGAATACCACTTCCCACTTGGCTGAGGGGCTAGATAATCTCTTTCCTCAACAATCACATCAGTCAGTGGGTCTTCTATATTAATACTTATTTTCATTTATGTTGGAGATAATATCTTAGGACTTTATTCAAAAATTGCTTGCTTTTGTTGCTTCACTAAATCTATCAAGCCGATGGAGATAATGTGGAGAAATCATATCTCCTTGTGTCTATAAATGGAATGAGTTGCCTATTTACAAGTATGTCTTCATCGCAGGTGATTATATCATCTTCCATAGACATCTTATTGGATCTTCTTTTGTTGCCCTTGCTAATATATCCCCTTCTGACAAGATTTTGAATGTATCGTTTTTGTTCTTCAGTTTCTGTGAACGTTTTATTCCATTCAGTTTATTGTTTTTCATGGAATTATTGTTTGCTGTTTTCTTACATGGAGGGTTTAAAAGATACTCTGGTAGTGTTTATGATCATTTGAATTGAGCCATTACAAATGCAGTTAGAGCCTGCATCAAAACAGTTCTGTGTGGCTGGTGTTTCTTGTATGTGCATTGAGTCATTACATATATAAGTAGAGCCTGTTGTATTTTACTCTCCATCACCAATTTCCTTCACTCCTAATTGGTGCAGTTGTGCTTCCTAGTTGCAATCAACTTCTGCATATACTTGTTTTACCAAATTCCTTTCTTTGCACTTGTATTTGGAAAGCTAAAAAGAATATAACCAACACGTACATTTACAAGCATATGCATGTAGAACTCAAAAATCATTTTTGTTCTTTATCATGAATTAATCTCTTTGGTTTATTGGAATAGATAATAATTTCCTCAGATGATCTGCTTAACTCTCACTAAGCAATATTATTGATACATGATCCATGGCTATTCTACTCCATTAGTACTCCACGGGAGTCTTCAATTAAGCATCCATAATAACATGCAATGAAAGAATAGATAGAGAAAAACACAAGTTTTGATGGTAGGCTGCCCCTAGTTTGCGCGCTATGACTCTTGTGTACCTGCAATAGTTGAATCTCTGACCTAGATTGTCAAGGAAAATAGATTGGGGGCCTGCATTAGGGATAGGGTGGCTAGTGTCCACAAACTGGCCTTCAAACAGTCAGGCCACATGAAGTAGAACAATAATATCGCTAGGAATCTTGGAACAGTAGAATATGCTTTTCATGTATCAACAATATGCTCAACATTTGATGTGTAATCGATGATCAAATGAAGTACAACAATTGTTTATTTATAGCCTATAGGCGACTTTGAATTCAAATTTCGCAATACTAGTGCACATGTTAACTTCCAATCGATAGAAATGGAAAAAATGGAAAGGGGCGAATGGGCCCATTTGGACAAAGAGGGAGATAGAATTAACTGTGAGGACTGTATTGTACAGTCGAGACAGTGGGACCAAAGGTACAAATAGAAAAGACGGAGGCTGATCTGGGGATGCATGGAGGCGGTTTCAGGCTTCAGAAGTTGACCAGATCATAAATATTGCCTGATTTGTACCCAATTAGCTAAAACATACATAAATGTGTAAAACATACATAATTGACATGAAATAAAGGCCATGGGGCCATTTTAGGATACTTCATAGGTATCTTCACAAACTTTTTAAATTTTTACGAATCGATCCACCATTTTTTCCACCATGTCTATCATGTGTAAGTGATATCGCATTGACTTGGAAAACGAATGGTCATGGCAATGTGTTCAGTTTTAGCCATAAAAATAACCGCATATGCGACATTGATTTAAAAAACAAGTCAATCCCATCTTTATTTTTAAAAAAGGTTCCTCCATGGAGTCGCTTTGCATCACTTCATCAAAGTAAGACATCACTCCTCACCATCTTACTCTTCCACACACCATATAAATTACTTTGATGTCTTCATTTTCCTTATTTCTATTATAGGTTTTGATGATATAGGCCATTTTATGTTTCCATCCACCAGTATTACCCAAGAATTGATTTTTTTTGTTAAATTGCCAATATTTTAGACCATTGAATGTGGCAGGATTGTGATGACAGTGTCTGTATTGGGGAAGCAGCTCCCCTGTCACAATCAAGGCACAGTCGTGAGAAAGACGGTCCCATAAACAATGGTGCCCTTGCACATGAGAAAGTATGCATGCTTTGTTTCAGGAAGTCCACAATCCCTAATCATATCTTTGGGTTCTTCGTGGAACATCCCATTTCTCCTCATGTGGTTGCAGGTTCCGAGTAATTTACAGACCTGTTTACTATTGAAGTTGTCCTGGAGAGGTTGCTTGATTTTAGGGATTCAAGCAAAACCCCAGATCAGAATAATCTTGTGTCCATGGCATTTGACCATATTAGTCGTGGAAGGATGAATGCAAGAAATGAAGCAGCATGTGTTCTTGATTTTATCTTGTAATATACTAATATACTTGTTACTTTCAAATCCAGTATTTTTATTGAATTAGGAAGGCCTTTTACTTTTTCATAATTATTTAGCAGGCATCTCTTATTTGCTTGAATAATATCTTCCTTGGGATGGGTTTTTTCCATATATGTTTTCATTAGAATTTAAACAGCAATCAATATGTATAAGGCAGTAGCTGTGACTTTCCAGTACTCCATACAAATGGCATGCTTTAAATAAATTTCTGTTTTCTCTCTTCAACCCCATAAATATTATCAATAGATACATCTGCTTTAGGTAAAATTATCTGCTTGGATACATCATCATCCAAATTTCCGTCTCATGATTTTTCAAATTCAAAGACAATGCAGGCATTTCCTAATTATTATAAATTTCAAAAGCATCCATGACTAGTGGCTTCTCTTTTGTCTTTCCATCCTCTTTCATTATTTTATTCTCAATATGTATGTCTTGTTTCATAAGTCAATTTTTTTTATTTTTTATTTTTAATATTCTAAGCTTTGTAGCTAACTATTGAATCCACCTTCTTCTTAGCAGATGGCTAAGTTGTGCCTCTTTTGTGCTCTCTCCCTTGCAGAGTCGGCAATCACACTCTTTCTCACCTTTGGAAAGTTTGCCGGCAAGTTAGGAACATAGCTAAAATCACTCTTAACATTAAATTCTATAGTTTCAGACCTTGTAGTTATTACTGTCCGTCGGGTTCACCAATGTCAAGGTATCTAGACATACATGCGTGTTCTTTACAATAAGAATACATGTATACAAACAAAATAAATCTAGAAATCCATAGAATAGCATATATAAAGTGACCTTGTAGTTATTACCGTCAGTTGGGTTCACCAATGTCAAGGTATCTAGACATACATGTGTGTTCTTTACAATAAGAATATATGTATACAAACAAAATAAATATAGAAATCCATAGAATAACATATATAAAGCTTTATTGCTTTGGAGCTAACTTTGCTACAAGTGACGATTTAAGTTGGGCCTGGTCATTTCTAATCTTTTGAGCAACTTAATAATAATATTATTATTAAAATAAAAAGTATTTTTACATATTTAAAATAATAATATGACTAAGTTAGCCAAAAAGTAACTTTATGTTATATTAAAGACAACTTACGTTTTATTATTATTTAATTAAAAATATGATTTTTAATGTAAAATAAAGTCAATGCTAAAATAGAAATATAAGTGTCACTTTATTAAAAATAAATAAAAGGCCCAAAGTGGAGCACCCCACTTGAGAAAGCCAAACAAAAAATAATAAAAGACAGCTTGGGGGTTTCTTTTGGGGATCATCTTGAAAATTCATATTATTATAACAATAAAGGACGAAAACCCTCCTTTGCAAATGGATTTGAGGATGAAAACCCTAAACCCTCTCATCTCCCATGGTAATTCCATCTAGGGGTTGCAGTTGTGCTTCAGTTAGAGATATTCAGTTTCCAGTTCGCTTAGGACACATTTCAGACCTGATTTTCAGGCCAAAACTGCAATAACATCTAGGGCATCATTAGTTCCAGCTTTTGGAGCCCATTTAGGGCCTGATTAAAGGTTGACGTCTCCCTTTGGAAACACATTTAATTGCTGGTGTCATTTTGGTGGGCAAATCTTCATGGTTCCAGTTTGCATGATTATCTTTTGGCCCCAACTTCCCATCATAAGTGTCATTTGTGGAGCTGTGGTAATCAACATTTGGGTATTTCTCTATGGTTTTGGTGTGGAAAATAAACAAATAAAATCTGTTTTGAGTTGTATTTGATTCCATCTTGTATGTTTGACCTTTGAAATCAAAAATCTAAATATTCAAAGAGTTTATCAGTGATTTCCAAACCATTTGGGTATTATGTTTCATGGGTTTGCTGTTACAAATAATAGAAAATCAGATTATTGTGTTTTTACACAAGGGTTTGTTGCAATAAAATTTAGATCTTATTATTGCTGCTTTAGGGTTTTCCGAAAAATCCAGAATTGTTTAAAAATGTCTGATTAGGGACATTACAACAAACAATATAATATCTAGAAATCCGTAGAATAGCATATATAAAGCTTTATTGCTTTGGAGCTAACTCCACTACAAGTGATGATTTAGAAATTGATATCCAAGTCTATATTATAAGGATCAAACATGACTATATGAAGAAACTAATCTAGAAACACAAATACCAACAAATGCAAGCTTTGTAGGCAAAGTGCTATGCCCATAGCCTATACTGTGTATTTGGGATATGTTTCGTTGATTTGTGGCTATCATAACCTTTAATTAAGTTAGGATCATTTCTATAGCTTCATATTAGTAGTAGGGTTGTCCTAGGTGTTTCCATAGCATAATTAGGGTATATATATATGAGGTAGTGGGTAGTATTTTATCATCATATTACGAATTTTATTCTTATTGCAAAGTTGTGGAGGTTTCCCCCTTGAAGTGGCTTAGTCATATTCTTCATTATTATGCTATTATTTCAATCATATTGTAATCTCTTGTGTGACTCTACTTTAGTGGTGTCGTAATTTCAATACAAGTGGTATCAGAGCTTCAATTTGGACAAAAGTGTAGTCGAAACTCTAATTTTTAAGAAACTTCTACATTTTGCAAACTGTTGCAATTTTTTTGAAATTTTTACTGAAGTTGGAGAATCATTCAATGAAGCTACAGTAAACAAATTTAGGATTTGGTGATCATTTTTGAGCAAGTTATTGTGATTTTAAGGATTTTCCTAAATTCTCTCAATAAGCTGCAATTTAAGGATTTTTTTTACTTTACTTTATCGGAAAGCTTGCAAAAATCTAGTGGGGGCCTATTCTTTGAATTTTTTGGATTTGAGGCTGACCTAAGTAAAAAATCATTTGGTCAAAGTTCGGTCAAAGGTGAAAATTAAATTTTGCATTGTCAAGCCGTTATATGGCAGGACCACATACTAAGGGTTGAGGCAAGGGTTTTGAAAGTCTGGGAAAAACTCTTAACAGAGAGGAGATGGAGCTAGAAACGAGAATCAGTGGATCTTTCGTCCCAGGGTTTTCTTCGACAGATCACAAGGTGAACCAACTTGAGTATAGTGTGCAAAACATACAATTTTGTAAAACCAAAATCAACCACTGATTGTATGAGCTCGGATAGATACTCGATAAAATTTTGAATTTGCAAATGAATCTGTAAAATCAGCCATAGTCCACTAATGCGTAGCCTAACTAGTGTGGATCTTCTAGCCAACCCAATTCAAACCCAAATACACCACAACCTCTACCTTTGGTTGGTTCCTGTTGACTCTTCAAGTCACCATGTACCTTGACCCCTTTTGCATAGGAGTGTGCATCGAAAGGTGCAAGCGCAAGAGGGAGGCTATTGTTCAACGTAGCTCAACGCCCTAGATCACACCTTTCTCGAACCTATAGCATGAGAACGAAGGAACGCATAGGAGAATTTGGGTTCCGTGCACAGGTATAAACATGCCTTATGCATGAAAACTTGAATGCAAAAGGCCACGCTTGAGCGAAATCAACTTGTGTAGCACCGTGTTTCTCAAAAGTAAGCTTGCACATAGATTCACACATCAACTAACTATCGATCTGCGCCTTTGAACAACTCTTAATGTGTGCCCCGTGCATAAGATATCCACAGCCTCTCCATCATGCAGAACTATTGGTACACAATTAAAATACGCAGTCCCTAGACTTTAGACCGCATGGAGTGCATAATGCATAGTTTCCAATTGTAAGTGTGCACCCATGATCTTCATCCTTCTTGCGCGCTCCTATCCAGGAGGCTCTTCATGTCTAAATGACGAAGTTTTGTGCCCAATCACAAAGGTCCACACCCGCGCTCTCATGATTCGTAGGCTGCGATCTATGCTGCACACCACTCCCTGTGTAGGCCAATGAGAGCTTCCGGATGCAAGACGTAGACTTGCAAAGCTACCCAAAGTATCTAGGTACAGGAGGGACTAAGGCTTGTGCCTTACACATAAAATCACCCTCCATGACATCAGGCGGGCTCGCAGCTTCTTTACACCGTTGTGCCATTATGTTGCATTGTCCATCCTTTTGCACAGCCTTACTCACGCACCCTTTGCGTAGGATGCATCCAAGTATCAAGTTGCGCATGGGTTAACCATGAAACAAGCGTGCACTCAAATGCAAGTACTTAGAGTGCTAGAGATAAGTAGGCGCAGATTGCACACAAAGGTCTATCAAGACTAGGCATTATGAAAGGTGCGCACTCCCCTCAACATAGTCTCTACGTGCAAAGATAGCACAAACTCAACAAAATCTAAAGTGTGCATGGGTTAGTGCGCATATAACTCCTAGGAGAGGCACACACGAAACTCTACCGCATGCGCAAAGATGACATGGCAAAATCTAAAGAAAGCTTGCACAACTTCCATGTCAACAAAGAGATCCAAGTGGATTGACAGGTGGTGATAATAAGCAAAGGTGGTAGCTGGGCCTGATTGGACGTCGAGGGAAGCTGAGTTAGAGTGGAATTAAAAGCAAAGGCGACGGGCTAGTGGCAAAACATGCACACACGTCTCCTATGGTCGCTGAAGTGTACTTATGACCTCGATGCACACGTAGATCATTTGAAGATCCAAGAATGACCTTTCAGCTACTTCTATGATCAAATTGTCAACCCAAATTGAATGAGCATGGTTCGCAACAACTATTGCATAGGAGTTTGGTTCTCTTGAGTTTTGAGCACCAACTTTTTGATAATGGAGAACATATATACATGTTTAATTTTTTAATTTTTATTAGCTTAAGGGTGTTTTTTCCTCATCTTTGCAAGATAGACTTTTGAGGTACACATGCTGATAAGATAGTTTGTCCTAAAATAGTTTTCTATCTACCATCTCAAGTGGTGAATTAATTTCTCAAGGTCTCGTCCAACCCTATATAAATCCTGATTTTCATATGAAAAGCAACCCTCTCCTTGGTATAACAAAGTTCTGCCCATTCGAGTTGTAATATTGGATTAGCTCTTCAAATTAATAAGAATTGAATTATCTTTCTTCATGCTCTGCGTTTTGTATGTATTAACGGTTGTTGATCTTTGTTTGTGGATGTTCGTCTCTCTCATTGTTGTCCTCCCTTCGCACCTTTACGTGGAATCCGAATCCTCTATAGGTCGCACGTTGCATATAAAGGGGCCTACATAGGCCTTATCTGTGGACCGTTTGTCATCCCCCTTAAATCTGCATTGTGTTCCCATACCTTTTTGCGAAACACTTATACGGTGGGTGTCTGGTTTGAATATTGTGCATTAAGTTCCTTAGTTTTATTGGGCTGTCAAGCGGGTGAGGTGCTCCCTCTATTCTTGGTGCATCACGCTTTCCCTTTCAAGAACTTCTTACCCTCTTTTTCGTTTTTCCTTTGTCCAAATTAGGTTTAGCATTAGCTGTAGATTTTCTTTCTACTCTTTGTAGGTTTGCTTGTTGGTCCTAAACCAGGTGCACTTAGATTAGAAGGAAGTCGGCCTTCTCTAGAGGTTCGTCCCAAGTAGTGCAAGAGTCCCACACCTTGGGGGACGATCCCATTGTTAGATCAAAGCATCGAATCACTCTCAAGCACTGAGGTCCCAAGCACTCAACACGGAAGTGCTGTGCGATGGCGTGCATGAGGGTGGTTCTAACTAAGGGTGCACGTTTCAAGTGATAACAATTTCTGGCACACCCGATGGGAGCATTTTCAGAGGTTCAACTGAGAGTTTGGTGTGATTCTTAGTGGTTACTGTGTTGAGGATGTTTTTCAAGCACCTGGCAACTCCATTTCATCTCAGGGTTTTGCAGACCAGCCCTATGTGTTTTACCCAAAGGGAGGTCCGATTCCTATTCTTCTTATGGCTGCTCCAAGAGTCCATGCATTTGCCCCTTTCAAGGGGGGCAACCCCTTAGCCGTGGCCCAATATGATGATGTTCTAATGTATGCTTTCAAAAGCCTTCCATATTTCACGGGAGAGGATGTGACTACTCCATTTGAGCACATAAAAGATGTATCAGGTGTTTGCGCCATTTGTAATGTGGCCGAGGACAACGTTGTTGTGAGACTCCTCACTTCATCTTTTAGAGGCAAGGCGCTGTAGTGGAATAGACATTTGAGGGCCAATTCGATTCACAGCTGGGATGAACTCAACAATCATGTTTGCAGGTAGTTCGCTGATAGAAGCGACCATCTGTCCCTCATCGAGCAACTCCACCATCAAGCGGGCATCCCATGAGCTTTTAACAAATTTCAATATGAGGTTTCAAAGAACCTGGGGCTGGATCTCTTCATTGGTCAAGCCGTCTGCGGATTTAGAATTTTTATACTTCTTAAGGGTGCTTGACTGTGATCTTGTGATCATGATCTAGACACTAGGAGGAGCCATATTGCCCGACGTCTATGATCTTGTCATGGAGGTAGAGAATTGTTTGATTCGAGCAGGGAAGCCTGCGCCCAGGCTTCCCATGCCAATCGACGCCTGTTGTTCCTTCAGAGGAGTTACACGAGGTCAAGTGCCTTTTGCAGAGCTTTGGGAATGAGTTGGTAACTCTTAAGAAGCAGAAAGCACAACAAAGCCAATCATATCAGCGCTTCAAGCAACCCTTCCAATGCGGTGCGCAAGCGCAACCTTAGCTTGCATATACTAGGCCAACCAATGCCACTACTTTCAATTCTTCGAGCACCTACAAAGCTGTTGCGCCTTCGCAGAGTGACATGGCTCAACGCACATTATTTTGAGGCAAGTGTCAAATGGAACCTGCCCTCGAGCAGACCATAGCGCGGGATTGTAATGTCACCAAATTGGGACAATGATGCAAAAGAGGGTTTTCCAACAAACCCCTAAACAATCCTAAAAAAATCTGAATTTTGAAATTTAAAACGAGCCAACCCTAGGGCTGTATATGCATCACCAAACTGAAAATCTCACACTTTCGAATACACAATAAATAGAAAAATACCCTATGAGATTTAGCCAACTATGGCTCACACTGATTGAAGATAAGGGACTGAATTGATGTATTTCCCACTCCAAACCCTCAATGCCACCAAGCTGATTTCAAAGTACCTTTCTTGTCACCAAATCCAACTCAAAAAACACTCTATAACTAAAGACAAATTGCAGATAAATTCCAGCATATAATTCATATAAAAATTGGCCAATGTTAGGGCCTAACACATGATTAGAACTCTCCAAACAAAGTTGCCACACTTAGGGATTAAATTGCATGAATCAACTCAGAAAATCAGACTTGTTTGCATACCAAATCTGCTGAAATTAGGTTATAAAATCCACCAATTTTAGCAATAAATAATGCTCTATTGTTTAAGGCCAAATAGGGCACCCCAAACCCTTGCACAACTCCCTCAAGTGGATCACCCAACTTAGATTTAAAGGCATAATTTCATAATCAAAACCTTTGCACTAACCTTCCAAAAAACCCATCGAGCCCCTATGTTTTATTACCAAATAAATATAAAATGAAATAACTATTGTACCTTTCCAAAATGGAGTCTAAAAACCCTTCGAAGATGTCCAAATCCTTTTGAAATTGATTCGCCCTACCTCAAAAAATTATATAAAATAATTCAGATTGTTCAAGCTTACCAATGACCCTCCCAGTGATCTTCAAAAGGTTCCTAAGGCAAGTTGCCCAAGCTAGAAAAATAACATAATATATTTGCAATATTTTATGCTTCACGAACACTCCAAATTAGCTTTAAAATTCCCAAAATCAGCCTTCAATCCAAGTCGCTTAAGTTGGAAAATCAAGTAGAATATCACGCAATAGGTTTAGACTTCAACGAACCCTTCCAAGCAACGTATTCAACCCTCTAGGCAAGTCGCCACACCATGGAATGGCCTTCAACACCACGTGTAAGCTCTACAAGCAAGTTGCCACTCTCTAAGACCTGCAAATTCGCCAAAAGGGTTTGCAATATTCCTCAATATAGGTGGTGTCCAAAAACACCTTTGTAGATCCACTTGCATTTAAACATGCAATTTTGAAGCTCAACTACAACCCTTGAATAGAGCTGTCCAAATAGTAGGAATGTAAGTTTTTGTCCTCAAACTTTTGAAACTTCTTGAAGGTTTTTCATCCTCAAGAAGTGGTAATCAAGCATGACATACTTGATATAAAATTTCCAATTCAATATTCAGCATACCTTCCAAATGACAACATACTTTCTTTTTATATCTCTTTTAGAAGTTAACTCTCCCTCTCAAAACTTTAAAAGGATATTCTTTATAATTCTCCACTTGACCCTTAAGTGCCCATGACCCTCAAAAGGGCCCCAACTTAAGTGGAACTCAATTTAGATTAATATTATTACTTTATATTTAAGTATTTAAAAATACTTTTATTTTAGCAATAATATTATTTTAATTACAAAAATGCGGAAATCACAATCCTCTCTGCCCAAAATTGCTTGTCCTCAAGCAATTGCAATATCCAAAGAGGTGTCCCAATACACCTTATGATGCAATGGCCACCTGTAATCCCTTCCTATGGAAGACAAGCTCTGAAATGAAATATGAACCTGTGTTTTGGGGGCTGCCCCCAAGTGTTCCAAGTGTCAAAAGAGTCATCCAATGACTTCCTATGTCCCCATGCCAATAGTTCTTTCAATATCGAGTGATGCATGGAGTCCACAGCGATACCAAGCCAATTATTACACCGGGAAAGTGCCTTCTTGCTGCCCTGTATGTAGCAGTTTGCTTGTACCATCCTCAAGGAAAGTAAACAAGGTTAAGGCCACCAATTACCTTAATAGTTCTTTTAGGCCATGAGGGAACCTCCCAATTTAAAAAATTAACCAAATGAATCACTTTGAGCAACATACCTTGCAAATGTCTCACCTCCATATGTAACCCTTTGGGAAGAGTCCTCATCCTGTGCAAAGTGAAGTCCACGCAAGGCTACCCTTTCTTGTGGCTTATGTGCAAGTAAGTGATCAAGTGGTCATTGAGGGAATGCTCAAAATGCAACCAAATACAATGCTATTCCTTACATATTTCATCATTTCCTTGTGCAAACCATGATCCCAAAAGATGTCACTGAGTTGCTGGAAATATGCGATGAAATTAGCCATATAGCTCTCATAAGGGGGCTGTGGTAATGTCAAAAAAATGGAGTTTTCTGTTCTAAAAAATTAGAATTAAATAACACACTAATTCCTCTTGGTTTGAAGGGTAGCAAGCTCCAAAAATCAAAATTTCTGAATGTGATAGGTGGCTGTAGTAAATAACACAACTCAGAATTTTTAGAAACAATTTTTTCATACCTTCCAACAACAATTTCAGGCCTCTTAGTTGGCTGCCATATACAAACAATGTGCCCTTTTTTGGGGGTCAATGGCCAAGATTGTTGCCAATAATTTTCTGAATTGTTTGAAAATGACAAAGATAAATTTTTCTTCATCAATTTGCCTTGTCAACTGCTGCTCATGATTTGAGCCTTTGTCCAATCTATGATGGACCTTAAATCTTCTTCCATGTCCATATTCTTCAAGGATGCCAATATGAACTCCAACAACATGAAAAGAAAGCTGAAGCTGCTAAAAGGAATTTTTTTGGAAAGTGATACCTTGGTGCCCCAAATGGAAAAATCCATTTGATCTTCGTCCCTTGTGTGCATACTAGGATGGCCACCCTTCAACAACTCTTTGGGAGCCTCTACATGCCATTGCAAATCTTTCCCAACTTGCAAACAATTGACCAAATCAAATGCTTTGAACAACATACCTTGGGAATAATTTTTTTCACTTTGCAATCCCCTTTGGATGGTACCTTTTATGTCCCTCTTGTGCTCAACCATTGGCTGTACTATGCCACAAAATCTGCCTTTTGTGTATGATGTTAGCCATAAATGTAGCAAGACAATTTCAGAACTTTCCGGGAGGAAAGAGGATCAAAATTTTTCCAAAATCATACCTTGTAACCGGCTGTTCACTACTTGGGCCTTTGCCCAATTTAAAGAGGGGTTTCATGCCCTCCTTCATGCACTCAACTTCACCCCTTGCATTGCTTTCGGTCATGGCAAGTGATGTCATTAATGAACCTACACATGGAGCAAATATGTTAGAAAAACATTAGTGTTTAGCAACACTTTTAATAATTATGTCAATATGCCTCATGAGCATGATATGGGCCTCCTTTTTATGTTTCAACTTAATGTTATTCTGGCTGTAGCATGCCTTTTTTTCCTTCCAATTTCTCCTTCTAGTGGTTGGAAATCCACTGCTACACACTTGAATCATTCCCATAGTGTTGTGATGTGAAGAGCACAATCTCCTAGGAACCATGCACACCATGTAAACGAAATTTCTCAATGGAAACAAACTGAAAATGCAAAAGACAACAATCACTATGATCCTGGGATCATGATAACCCTTGTCTATACCCTTCTTTATATTGGCCCAACATAACATAGCAACAATGTTATTTTTGTAGCGCTCATCTAGATCCCATATCCATAATGGATACTTGTCATGTTCATTCACTTGGAAGGATTCTCTTTCCCATTGACTACCCTTCACTTCAACCTTAGTGATAGCACACTCTTTGCAACAAAGATAATGAAGGAACCAAGCATCAGGAGAAATCAATGAACACCTACCAAGATGACCATTCCATTGCTTACCAAAACACAAATCTGATCTTCCTTCTTCCCAATGCAAATTGGAATCTTCTTCCATTCTTTTTGGCATCACTCTATCAAAGGGTCCCTTTGCCTTGTCCAATCTTGTTAGGACTTATGCTTCCTTCCCAAATGTTAATTGTTTCTTCCAAGCTTCCTCTTGAAATTTGAATTTATGCAAAGAAGGTGAACTATGATTAGAAACAATGCAAAAACTTCTTTTCTAACATACCTTTCCCTTGTGATTTCCTTATTACTTTCCAAGCTTTCTTCTTGATCCTTCGATTGCAAATAAAGTTGTTGAACAACTTCCTTTTGCTTAACCTTTGGAAATTCTGATTTTTCTTCCACTTGATGCAAGCGTGCCAACTCCTCAAAGTAAAGTTCAAGATTACCCCAATCAAATCTTCCAATGAGCCACCTACTAAATTCGTCATAGGTATCTATGAGATGGTGTTCTTGGGTTACCAACCCGTGGTGCCACTAATCATAGGCAACCCGCTCTAAGTGTGATATGGCATATTTCATGGCCACACTGTCCTCCATGGGACGTAGTGAGAGATATGTGTCTACCTTATCAACCCAGACACTAGCTGAAATACCTGTAGAACCGTAAAAAATGGGAATAACAAATTCCTCAATGGCATCCTGTACTCCCTTTTGTCCATACTGGTCCAACCTATGACCATTTCTTCCTCTCTTCCATAACACAGACTCAATGATATTTAGGGCTGTAATGTCCCCCCTTTTGGTAAAAACTTTCTTAAGTTCTTAGCCTTGAATTGTTCCTAAAAGGCTAAGGGAAGAAGAGAAAAAAGGGGACATTTGAGGACTTCAAAAGCATTTAATAGAAATACACTTTATGATCTAATTTCCACTTAAGTTGGGGCTGTTTTAAGGGTCATGGGCACTTTATGCCTAAAGTGTTTGTATAAAGAAACATGTAATATATCTTTTAAAAAAGAAAAGAAAAGGTAAACTCTCATCTATTTTGGGTGCCACATTTGGAGGAGAGATATAAAAGAAAAGTGAAGGCTCATTTGAAAATGTTATGCAATTTTGATATTAGAATTTTTGTGCAAGTATGCCAAGCCTTGAGGACGAAAACCTTCAAGTGCACTAAGGAGTTTGGGGATGAAAACCTTCATTCTTTACCAAGGCAACTCTATTTAAGGGTTGTAATTGCGTCATAATTGTGCATAAGTGTATGCAACAGGATCTACAAAGGTGTCTTTGGACACCACCTTCATCAAATAATTAGTATATTCCTTCAGAAAGCTGGGAATATTCAAATTGCAGGTCAAAGGGGTGGACGAACTCGGTGGAGGAGCCCGGGACAAACTTAAAAGCTATTTCAAAGGTGGTGACTTCCTTTGGGAGGGTGGCAACCCCTCATAAGAGGTCAATTTGGTTTTTGGAACCCTCTTCTAGGGTTGAGGTAATTTCCATAATTTATTTCAATCATTTGGTGATTTGTGTGGATCAATTTGCATGCATGAAAGGGCAATCTCCTAAAATATTCTAGAATTTATTTTAATATTTTTGGCACTTGGGCAACTTGCTTGGAGAGACCCAAAAGATGAATTGGGGGCAAATTCCAAGGAATAATATTCAGAATTATTTACCCTATTTTTTTGAGGTGTGGCGACCCACTTGGGAAAATTTTTGAGCTGTTTGAGGGTTGAAAAATGCAGCTGTATATTCAAGTAAAAATCAGATTATTTTCAAGGGTATTTTCAGCTACTTCGCAAATTTATTTGGTAAAAAAAAAGGTACTTTATTCTCAAATAATTTTCAGCTATTTGTGGAGTTATTTTGGATGTGTTTTCGTTTGGATATTATATAATCTTTCCAGCTAGGGTTGGCTGGTTTTAAATTTTTAGAATTTAGTTTGGTTTGGGTTTGTTAGAAAACCCACTTTTTTCATCATTGTCCCTATTTGGGGACATTACAGTGGGATTAGAGCCATATCTTGGCTATTTGTGGTATTCAAGTTTTATATCAAACAGTAACAAGGATGAAAGGTATTACACATGCATAGGATCATGAGGACCAACCTTTGGTTTGTTGGGATCTAATGGAGGATTATGATTAGTACTTGACACTTGCACCTAAATCTTGCAGGGGTAGGAGTTTCGAAGATTGGCTAAGTTTAAGGTATGGTAAGAGGCACCATGGGTACATAGATACACAAGATGATTTGGGGAAGATAGTTCTTCCAACTTTTGATGGTGATCCAAGTGTTCTGGTAAGATCTTGGGTTAATATAATGATTGAGTATCTTGAATTGAGGCCTAGAGATAGAAAAGAGGCATTAATTTTTGTTATCCAACATTTGGATGCGGCTGCCCATGAATGGTGGCATCATGGAGGGGTGACACAAGGGCATAGTACGATTGGGACACATGAGAAATTGTTGGAAGAGATAATTGATATTTTTGAAATGAAGAGGGAACCACCCACGCCTAATTCAATAAGGGCACATAACAAGGAACTCCAATCAGGTGAAAGGCAACCATTAAAACAAATAATAGAACTTAATTTTCAATTGTACAAGGGTCAACCACTCCACAAGTTTGCCAATAACCAAAAATAAGTCAAACAAAGCTCCTTTGTGAGGTGTGAACAGCTTGGAATTAACTTAGAAAAATCAAAAAAATCAATGGTAAGTGAGGCTGATTTTGAAGGGCAGCCACCAAATGAAGAGTCCTTGATGATTGAGCATAAAAAATTGGTCAATAATGGACCCAAAGAAATAAGCAATCAGTTGAGATTAAGGGCAGGAAATTCAAAAAAGTCAAAGGCATGTAAAAAGGGCATAGAAGGGCAGCTACTTAAGGAAGAACAATCTGAAAATTGGGAGCAAAGAAATGAGTATGTGAAGGTAAACCAAATTGAAAACGAAAGGAAAATACATCAAGGAGAAGTGGACAGCCAACATGTGACAAGGGAAGAAATAATTGCTACCCTATCAAGTGCCAATAGATGCCATATTTTCCGTGTGAAGGGAACTATTAGTGGCAAAAGGGTAATTGTGTCAATGGACAATGTAGCCACTCACAATTTTATAAATGCCAAAATTGTTACAAGACATAAGCTGCCGACTAAAGTAAATGATGGATTTCAGGTAACCGTGGGTGATGGCTCCTCCATCTCATGCATTTCCAGCACTTTGGGGTTAAAACTAACCTTGGGTGGATATACCTTTGAAGGAGAATTCAATGTGATTGATCATGGTGAGTTAGATGTTTGGCTTGAAGCCCAATGGTTCCAATCCCTTGGTGAATACATTCATAACTTGCAAAAATCAGAACTGAAATTTATGGCAGCCAACAAGGAAATTGTTTTCCATGGTTTAAGTAATGGGACACCCATGTTGGTGACCTCTAAAAGGATGGATGAACCTAAAGAGATGAACTCTAAACACACCATCTAAGAAGGATCAAATGGGGCAGCCACTTGTAATAAGAAGCAAGTCATGCACGAGGAAGAAAAAAAAAGTAGAGCAAAACTTCTTGAGGACTCACATGAAGGAAGCCATAAAAATTCAAGGGAAGTGGACACACTACGAAGACACTCTCTATGCCAAGGAGAGGAAAATATGCTCAACCAAGGAGAAGAAAATTGTGCCCTTATGTCAAGGAGACAAGCAAGGTGTGATTAGTGGATGAGGAGGGCAAAGCAAGCAAAGATGATAGCATTCCTAGCTAGGCAACACCTAAGGAAGTTCAAGGAGGAAGGTGAATCCCTTAAATACCTACATAATCATGCCAAAGATAAAGAGAAATCAATATTGCACATTGATGAAGGGAAATCGGTGAACAAGGTCCACACCACCAAATGATCACTATCAGCGTGCTGTAATTTTCAGAACAGCAGATAAAGGTAAGCCATTTAATTATTTTTTTGGCAATTCATCAATGCATAACCTTCCTACTATGCTCTTACATCACTAGGGAGGATATGAGGATCATGCCAAGGGTGAGAGCAAGGTGAAGGGCATGCCAAAAAGCATGCAAACACATCACGAAATTGATTTATTTTGGAGACCCCTTGCAAAGGGCAATGCAAGGAATGAATTGGCTTCCATTGCTTCCATACATGGGCAACCAATTGGAAAGGATGATATGGAAAACATGGAAGAAGGTTTAAGGTCTATCATAGATTGGACAAAGGCTCAAATCATGAACAACAGTTGGCAAGGTAAAATTTTGAAGAAAAAATTGTCTATTTCCTTTCCGGAAAATTCAAATTTTTTTTGGCAACAATCTTGGTCATTGACCCCCCAAAAAGGGCACATTGTTTGTACATGGCAGCGAACAAAGAAGTTTGAAATTGTTGATAAGAAGTCTGAAAATTTTATTTCTAAAAATTCTAAATGGTCATTCATTACAGCCACCCAACATACAATTAAAAATTGGTTTTGGAGGTACTTTGTTACTCATGACAAGGAGAGATATCATTCCTTGTGTTTCTGATTTTGTGCAATCAGAAAAATCAGATTTTTTGCTTCTACTACAGGCCTTTATGGGAACATAACTGATTCAATTGTTTACTTCCAGCTGTTTTTGAGCACGGAAAATGACATCTTTAGAGACCATGATTTGCACAAAAAGTGGGTAAAATTTGTGAGTATGAAACAACATTGTACCTTGTTTGTTTTTGAACATTCCTTTGATGTTTACATGGTCACATACTTACATAGTAGTCATGAGAAGGGGAAGCCTTGGATAAAACATGCTTTGCATATGATGGGGACCACTCATAGTGGATTGCATATGGTGATGAGTTGCTTCAGAGGTATGTGGTACTTATTAATTCTTTTGACTACTTTGCTTATTAGGGAGTCTTTTTCGAGGCATAGAGGGATGAGTAAGGACAACGATTTGACATCTTCCAGAGGCCATGATTGTATTGATGGTATGAAGGTAAGTGCGAGTTTCAAAAATTATTTCTTAGAAAAATCAAATTTGGGAAAGCAAACATAGCCATGTTTAGAGGGGTGAAATTTGAATTTTATGTAGAGAAGTATGCATATATTAATTCTCAATTTTCTCAGCATGAAAAATCAGAGATGTGCATGCATGTACAACCATATTACAAGGGAGGAAAGATTGAATTTGTTAATACAGTCCAGCTCTTGGAAGGTCTTAGAAAAATGCATATGTTGGCACCTTTGGTGGATGATAGAGGAAGCATATAAATGAAGAAGGTACAGTTATATTTGGTAAGTGTTGGGAAGCTATTGATGCGCTTTTGGAGGGTCTTATGCATGCATGGGATGATTGACAAGGGGCAGCCTTTTGGAAGGCACATGGTTTGTACCACGATGCCCGTATATGGTGAATGGTATGTTTTAGAGGCCTCACATCATGATATGTACCTTGGGTTCATTGTGCATATTGGGATAGTGGTGGCCTGACATTTGGGAGGTCTTTGCACATGGGGCAGCAAGGTAATCATATTCTCTCATGTTTATTGTTGCAACTATGGGTCACATAACACCCCTTTTGAAGGTATAAAGGAAAGGAGTTTGCCTATCTTCCACTCGGTATTGAAAGGGATGGTTGATTGGGAACATATGGAGCCTTTGGAGGGCTATGAGAACACCTATAGCTCTTAGAGGCAGCCCCCAAAACATAGGTACAACAGGGTAAGGTTTTGGTTTGGAGTTTCCATTTCATTGGAGGCATTGACAAGGAGACTTGCATAGTAAAGAGTGTTGGGACAGCCCCATGGGTTTTGCAATTGCTTGAGGACATGCAATTTTGGGTAGGGAAGACTGAAATGTCCCCCGTTTTGGTATAAACTTGCTTAAGTCCTTAGCCTTGAATTGTTTCTAAAAAAGCTAAGGGAAAAAGAAAAAAATGGGACGTTTGAGGACTTCAAAAACATTTAATGGAAATGCACTTTATGATCTAATTTCCACTTAAGTTGGGGCCTTTTTAGGGTCATGGGCACTTAAAGCCCAAAGTGTTTGTATAAGGAAACTTGTAATATATATTTAAAAAAAAAAATGTAAACTCTCCCTTTATTTTGGGTGCCACATTTGGAGGAGGGATATCAAAAAAAAGTGAAGGCTCATTTGAAAAGGTTATGCAATTTTGATATTGAAATTCTTGTGCGAGTATGTCAAGTTTGAACAAGTGACTTAAGAACGAAAACCTTCAAGTGCACCAAAGAATTCGGAGATGAAAACCTCCATTTTTCTATAGGGCAGCTTTATTAAAGGGCTGTAATTGCACCATAATTGTGCATAAGTGTGTGCAAGAGGATTCACAAAAGTGTTTTTAGACACCACCTTCATCAAAGAATTAGTATAATCCTTCGGAAAGCTGGGAATATTCAAGTTGTAGGTCAAGGAGGTTGGTGAACTCGGTGGAGGAGCCCGGGACAAGCTTGAAAGGCATTTCAAGGGTGGCGACTTCTTTTGGGAGGGTGGCGACCCCTCACAAGATGTCAATTTGGTCTTTGGAACCCTCTTCTAGGGTTGAGGCAATTTTCATGATTTATTTCTGTCATTTGGTGATTTGTGTGGATCAATTTGTATGCGTGAAAGGTCAATCTAGGCCCATAATTTATTATAATATTTTTGACACTTGTACGACTTGCTTGGAGAGACTCGGAAGGTGAATTGGGGGGCAAATTCCAAGGAACAGTGTTCAAAATTGTTTCCCCTATTTTTTTGGGGTGTGATGACCTACTTGTGAAGATTTTTGAGGTGTTTGAGGGTTGAAAAACTCAGCCGTGCTTTCAAGTAACAATCAGATTATTTCTAGAGGTATTTTTAGTTATTTTGCCAATTTATTTGGTAAAAAAAAAAAGGTACTTTATTTCCGAATAATTTTCAGCGATTTGTGGAGTTATTTTGGATGTGTTTTTGCTTTGATATTCTATAATCTTTCCAGCAAGGGTTGGCTGGTTTTAAATTTTCAGAATTCAGTTTGGTTTGGGTTTGTTGGAAAATCTTTTTTTTTCATCATAAACCCTCTTTTTTCATCATTTTCCCAATTTAGAGACATTACAAGGGCCTTTCGGATAGAGGGTGGAAAGGTCATGTATTCTTCATAGGTTTCCATGAGATCAATATGAATAGAAGGCCGCCCCTTCATATCTTCCATGTCATGTAACCCTTCGATTCCCACAATTAGTTAAGATGTTGGCTTTAATACCATTGTAATGTCTCCAAATTGGGAGAATGATGCAAAAGAGGGTTTTCCAACAAACCCTTAAACAATCCCAAACACAAACTGAATTTTGAAATTTAAAACCAGCCAACCCTAGGGCTGTATATGCATCACCAAACTGAAAATCTCACGCTTCTGAATACCCAATAATAAATAGAAAAATACCTTATGAGATTTAGCCAATTATGGCTCACACTGATTGAAGATAAGACACTTAATTGATGTATTTTCCACTCCAAACCCTCAATGCCACCAAGCTGATTTCAAAGTCCCTTTCTTGTCACCAAATCCAAATTAGAAAACCCTTTATAACTGAAGACAAATTGCAGATAAATTCCAACATATAATTCATATAAAAATTGGCCAATGTTAGGGCCTAACACATGATTAGAAGTCTCCAAACAAAGTTGCCACACTAAGGAATTAAATTGCATGAATTAACTCAGAAAATCAGACTTGTTTGCATACCAAATTGGCTGAAATTAGGTTATAAAATCCACCAATTTTAGCAATAAATAGTGCTCTATTGTTTAAGGCCAAATAGGGCACCCTAAACCCTTGGAAAACTCCCCCAAATGGATCACCCAACTCAGATTTAAGGGCATAATTTCAGAATCAAAACCCTTGCACTAACCTTCCAAAAAACCCTTCGAACCCATATGATTTATTGCCAAATAAATTAAAAATGAAATAACTATTGTACCTTTCCAAAATGGAGTCTAAAAACCCTCTGAAGATGTCCAAATCCTCTTGAAACTGATTCGACCTACCTCAAAAATTATTTAAAATAATTCAGATTGTTCAAACTTACCACTGACCCTCCCAATGATCTTCAAAAGGTCCTAGGGCAAGTCGCCCAAGCTGGAAAAATAATATAAAATATTTGCAATATTTTATGCTTCACGAACACTCCAAATCAACTTTAAAATTTTCAAAATCAGCCATCAATCCAAGTCGCCTAAGTTGGAAAATCAAGTAGAATATTATGCAATAGGTTTAGACTTCAACGAACCCTTTCATGCAACTTATTCAACCCTCTAGGCAAGTCGCCACACCATGGAATGGCCTTCAACACCACGTGCAAGCTCCACAAGCAAGTCGCCACTCTCCAAGACTTGGCAAATTTGCCAAAAGGGTTTGCAATATTCTTCAATATAGGTGGTGTCCAAAAACACTTTTGTAGATCCACTTGCATTTAAACATGCAATTTTGAAGCTCAACCACAGCCCTTGAAGAGAGCTGTCCAAGTAGTAGGAATGGAGGTTTTTGTCTCCAAACCTTTGACACTTCTTGAAGGTTTTCGTCCTCAAGAGGTGGTAATCAAGCTTGACATACTTGATCAAAGTTTCCAATTCAATATTTAGCATACCTTCAAAATTACAACTTACTTTCATTTTATATCCCTTTTAAAAGATAAGTCTTCCTCTCAAAACTTTAAAAGGATATTCTTTATAATTCTCCACTTGACCCTTAAGCCCTATGACCCTCAAAAGGGCCCCAACTTAAGTGGAACTCAAATTAGATCGATATTATTCTTTATATTTAAGTATTTAAAAATATTTTTATTTTAGCAACAATATTATTTTAATTTAAAAAATGGGGACATTACAAGGATTGAGCACAAGCTCGAATGCAAAGCGAACCCTTGCTCTTGAATTGGGAAGAGTCAGACTTCGGAGGCATGCGGTCAAGCGCAGGCGCAACGTTGGAAGTCTATTGCATGTATGATGAAGATGCCCCTATGCCAAATCTCACGAAGCCAAAGGAGAAAGTGCAGAATGATTCTATCCTGGAATGGTAGGAAAACGAGTTCGATGCGATAAATTTGAGTGAAGAGGAAGCAGAGGTGTGCGATGACTAGTAATATGAGGACTCAACCTTGCCAAGCCTTGCAGAGCTCCAAGGAGATAAAAACCTGTTGCAGCAATACTTCAAGCTTATTGAAGAGTTCGAGGCACTCACCAGACCAACTGTTCTTAAAGGCAGGGATACCAAGGGGTCACGGTAGATGCAACTCAAGTTGACATGCTTATGGACAACCACCTGAAGGTAGAGCAACCCATTGAATTGAAGAGTCTCTTGGCTGCCTCAAGCTAGCCATCAGAGTTGCAGAGAGCTTACAATGAGCAAGTCATGCGGTTGAGTGCTAACAAGCCGCTAAAAGATCCCATCTACCTTGTAGATATCTTAGGCTTAGGCGAGCATCTATATGACTGACATCCGTGTTCACATCTCAATGACAAAAATTTTGAGCAGATGTTTGTTGCGATGGACATCCCCTTAAAACCATCTGAAAGGGCGCAAAACCACCTCAAAGAACAAGTCTTTGCTCGTTTATGCCTTTCACTCGACAATATGCTTGCGCGTAGTAGGGGAGACCTCAAAAGGCTTTTGTTTTGATCCAGGCGGTTTGAAGCACATGTTTTTATATTGTATATATTAGAATAGATTATTTCGTAGTTTATCTCCTTAAGTGCTGTTGAGCACATGTAAATCGTTGTAGTTTAGTTTTACTTTCCTCTAGGTGCTTTTCATACCTGTTGTTGTTCCTTGCCCTTTGTTTCATCGAAGACAGGTCTCAGTTCAGTTTATTCAATGAAGAGCCAAGCATTCATCAAGCACTTGGCGTGCGCGTTAAGACGAGTCAACACCATTGTGTGCACGAGAGTTATGTTTTCAAAGGAGAATTTCTTAGGTTTCTGTGACTCCATGCCCAATGGATTGCTTCAAAGGCGACTAGTTCCCATTTAGTGGGCAAGCGGTCCACAAAGGACGCCAAGAATGTTGACTCTTCAGGTCACCATGTACCTTGACCCCTTTTGCACAGGAGCGCGCATGGAAAGCTGCAAGCGCAAGAGGGAGGCTATCGTTCATCCTAGCTCAATGCCCTAGATCACGAGTTTCTTGAACCTATAGCGTGAAAATGAAGGAACGCACAGGAGAATTTGGGTTCCGCGCGCAAGTATAAGCACACCTTATCATATGCGAAAAATTGAATGTAAAAGGCTGCACTTGAATGAAATCAACTTAAAAGTAAGCTTGCGGATAGATTCGCACATCAACTAAGTGTCGATTTGTGCCTTTGAACAACTCTTAATGTGCGCCTCGTGCATAAGATATCTGCAACCTCTCCATCGCATAGAACTATTGGCGCCCAAGTAAAACACGCAGAGCCCCCAGACTTTAGATTGTGCATGGTGGAGTGCGCAATGCATAGTTTCCAAGTGTAAGTGTGCACTCGTGATCTTCATCCTTCTTGCGCGTTCCTATCCAGGGGACTCATCATGTCTAAATGATGAAGTTCTGTACCCAATCGCAAAGGTCCACACTTGCGCCCTCATGATTCACAGGTCACGATCTCTGTTGCACACCATCCTTGTGCAAGCCAATGAGAGCTCCTAGATGCAAGGTGCAGACTTGCAAAGCTACCAAAAGTATCCAGGTAGAGGAGGGACCACGGCTTATGCCTTTCACATAGAATCACCCGCTACGCCATCACACGGGTTCGAAACTTCTCTACATAGTTGTGCCACTATGCTGTAATGCCCATGCTTTTGCGTAGCCTTATGCATGCACTCTTTGCGCAGGATGCATCCAAGTATCAAGTCGTGCATGGGTTAAATATGAAACAAGTGCGCACTCAAATGCAGGTATTTAGAGTGCCAAAGATAATCAGGGGTGGACCGCATGCAAAAGTCTACCAAGACTAGGAATTATGAAAGGCGCACGCTCCCCTCAGTGCAGACTCCACGTGCACATCCAGTGCAAACTCAACAAAATCTAAAGTGCGCATGGGTTAGTGCGCATATAACTCTTGGGAGAGATGTGCACAGAACTCTATCGCGCTTGCAAAGATGACATGGCAACATCTAAAGAAAGCTTGTGCAACTTCCACGTCAACAAAGAGATCTAGGTGGATTGATAGGTGGCAGTAATAAGCAAAGGTGGTAGCTGGGCCCGATTAGATGTCGAGGGAAGCTGAGTTAGAGTAGAATTAAAAGCAAAGGCGGCAGGCTGGTGGCAGAGCATGCACACACGTCTCCTATGGCCGTTGAAGTGTACTTATGACCTCGATGCACACACAGATCATTTGAAGATCCAAGAATGACCTAGATACTTCTATGATCAGATTGTCAACCCAAATTGAATGAGCATGGTTTGCAACAACTATTGCATAGGAGTCTGGTTCTCTTGAGTTCTGAGCACTAACTTTCGAATTAAGTTTCCTATCTACCATCTCAAGTGGTGAATTAATTACGCAGGGTCTCATCTAGCTCTATATAAACTTTGATTTTCATTATGAAAAGCAGCCCTTTCCTTGGTATAACAAAGTTCTTCCCATTCGAGTTGTAATATTGGCTTAGGCCTTGAAATTAATAAGAATTGAATTGACTTTTTTCATGCTTTGCATTCTGTGTGTATTAACGATTGCTGATCTTTGTCTGTGGATGTTCGTCCCTCTCATTGTTGTCCTTCCTTCGCACCTCTACATGGAATCAAAATCCTCTGCAAGTTGCACATTGTGTATAAACGGGTTTGTGTAGGCCTTATCTGTGGACCATTTGTTGTCCCTCTTAATGCTGCGTTGTGTTCCCATACCTCTGTGTGAAACACTTATGTGGTGGGTGTCTGGTTTGAATATTGTGCGTTCAGTTCCTTAGTTTTATTGTGCCGTCAAGTGGGTGAGTTGTGTGCTCTATTCTTGGTACATCACTGGTTTCCCTTTCAACAACTCTCTTACCCTCTCTCCCTTTTCCTTTGTCTAGATTAGGTTTAGCATTAGTTGTAGATTTCCTTTCTGCTCTTTGTAGGTATGCATGCTGGTCCTAAACTAGGTGCCCTTAGATTATAATAAAGTCGGCCTTCTCTGGAGGTTCGTCCCAAGGAGCGCAAGAGTCCCACACTTTAGGGGACGATCCCATTGTTACATAGAATTACTGTCAGGCTCCGAGGTCCCAAGCACTTGGCGTGGAAGTGCTGCGCGATGGGGTGCATGATAGTAGTTCTAACTACGGGTGCACGTTTCGAGCAATAACAGTTCCCATTTGGAGCTGCGGAACATGATGCCAAAAATAGAATTGCATAAGTTTGATGAGAAGGATCGGGTCGTGTGGATCAATCAAATGGAGAGCTTTTTTGATATACATCAGATCTTGTGTTGACATAAGGTGATATTTGGAACTTGAACAATTCAATTGGTATTGATGG
Source organism: Torreya grandis (assembly GCA_037957365.1). Taxonomy (NCBI): domain Eukaryota; kingdom Viridiplantae; phylum Streptophyta; class Pinopsida; order Cupressales; family Taxaceae; genus Torreya; species Torreya grandis. Next base: position 1,862,505 of record JARHVA010001697.1, read on the forward strand.
CTTTGTGCTCAAAAGAAGGGTTTTAGTTTCAATTGGCCTGTTTTTATTGATGAATTACAATTGCACTATCGCAACAATGTGACGAAGAATTACTTTAGCCAACTATCAAAATCATGCCATTCATCTATCAGGGATTATATTCAACAGTTCCAGAATCAACCCTTGCAACTGGGGACAATCACGGATGAAAATTTGAATTTGTTTCTTTGTAGGCTCAAGGGTCACATCCAACACGAAGTTTGCATGTTTAATTCGAGTTCTATATCTGAGGCTATTATCATAGCATACATATCAAAGGAGAGGGCACTAGTCACCAAAAGGCAGCCGTTCACAAGTATAAGAGCTAGGAGCACTCCCGCATAGTCATTTCCTTAGCCTACTAGACTGACTCCTCAACAAATTAAAGAGAAGAGGGCAAAAGGGTTATGTTTTAACTGTGATAGAAAGTATAGTTGAGGACATAAGTGTGCGAAAAAGAAATTGTTCTACATTTAAGGTGCCAATGAAGAAGAAGAAGATGAAGATGTAGCATGGGAGGCTCATGATGAGCTAGGGGAAGAATTAGAAGAAGCCCAACCAACTATGTATTATCATGCAGTTTTATGCATTAGGACTCCACAAACCCTCAATACAGTGGGTTTTCTGATAAAACATATGATGACAATATTGATTGACTTGGGCAGTACTCACAACTTTATCAATAATAAAATGGCTATGCACTTGAACTGTTTTGTCTATCCATCTCTAGAGTTTCAAGTCATGATAGTAGATGGGGGCATAGTCAGTTGTTCCAGGAAATGCTATAGTATTAAACTCTCCATGTGAGAATATCTACTAGATAGTCCTATCTTTTCCATTTCCATGGGTGGAGCAGACATTGTGTTGGAAGTCCAATGGGTAACTACCTTGGGAATGATTGAAATGAATTTCCAAGAGCTAGTCTTGCATTTCCATTATGAAGGTAGGAAATTTGAGTTGCTTGGGTTACGTGCAAAGTCCCCACAATTGATAAGTTCTCATCAGATGTAGAATATTCTAAAGAAGGGAGCATATGGGTTTGTGCCTCAACTGTTTCCAATAGAGGCACAACCCCAAAGGGGTCTACAACCCCATATCTACAGGTTATTGTGGAGGAGCACTCAATAGTTTTTGGTGATATGCTAAAAGGACTTTTTCCCAAAAGGTATCATGATCATGCCATTCAACTAGTGCTAGGGTGCCAACCAACCAACATCAAGCCTTACAGGTACCCATATGTCTAGAAGAGTGAGATTGAGAAGATGGTACAAGAGATGCTAGAAGAAGGTAGTATCCGTCATGGTCAGAGTGTTTATTCCTCGCTAGTGGTGATGGTGCATAAGAAGGATGACACTTGCCACATGTGTCCTGACTACATGGAATTCAACAAGTACATCATAAAAAATAAGTTCCCCATTTTTGTAATTGATGATTTAATATATGAATTACATGGTACTATTTATTTTACATAATTGGATCTTCATTTTGGGTATCATCAAATCCAAATTAGAGATGAGAATATTCATAAGACAGTTTTCAGAATCTATGAGGGCCATTATGAATTTCTGGTTATGCCTTTTGGCCTCACTAATGTACCATCTACATTTCAGAGTTTGATGAACTTTGTTTTTCAACCATTTGTAGAGGAATTTGTCTTGGTGTTTTTTGATGATATTTTAATATGCAACAAAACATGGGAGGAACAATTGCATCATGTGAATTAGGTTTTGGATATTATTGAACAACACCAGCTTTGTGCCAAGCCTTACAATTGTGCTTTTGGAGTCAAGGAGGTCAAGTATTTGGGCCACATTGTTTCGCATGAGGGCATAAAGGTGGATCCTCATAAGATCAAGGCTATGATAGGATGGAAAGTGTCTACAACCATCAAAAACCTTTGAGGATTCTTGGGGCTCATAGGTTACTATTGTTGTTTTTTTTTAAAAATATGGCAGCATAGAAACACCACCTACAACCTTATTGAAAGAAGACAGAGGACTCCCATTGGAATGAGGCAACCACCCAAACATTTGAGAAGTTGAAGGAGGCCATGTGCACCACCCCAATTCTAGCTACTTCAAATTTCTCCAAAACGTTCATTGTGGAATATGATGCTTCAGAGTATGGCATGGGAGCGGTATTCATACGAGGACGACCCATCGCATTTGAGAGTCTCCAAATCATAGTTAAGAATTTTCTAAAGCCTATTTATGAGAAGGAAATGGTGGTCATCCTTCATGCAATAAAACAATGGTGACCATATCTAATAGGAAGACACTTTAAAGTGAAGACAAATCATGATAGTCTAAAATACTTCTTGGAACATAGGTTGTTATTAGAAGAAGAACAAAATTGGATCGTTAAGATGTTGGGATATGATTTTGAGATTGTATACAAGAAAGGAAAGGAGAATGTTGTGGCTGATGCACTATCCAGGAAGGATGAGTCGATAAAGCCAATGTTGTGCGCCATGTCCATATTTTAGGCCGATTCGATGGATGAAGCAAGATCAAAGTGGGAGAATGATGCAGTTACACATGATTTAATTAAAAAGCTCCAACAAGATCCAAGCGTGTCATATAAATTTGTATGGAAAGGGGATACTCTCTAGTACACAAGTATAGGTTGTACCTGTGCAAAAATTCAACCCTTAAACATAAAGTGCTTATGGAATTTTATGCTTCTCTAGTAGGTGGGCACTCAAGCTTCTTGAAAACTTATCATAAAGTCAAGAAGGATTTCTTTTGGGAAGGGTTAAAAGGGAGGTCAATTTTTTTTGGGCAGAATGTAATGTCACCAAAACAAAGGAGAGACATTCAAGAGCTTGGGTCTATTGCAACCTCTATCTATTCCTAAGTAGAGATGGGAGTAGGTTTCCATGGATTTCATCATAGGGATACCAAAATTTGTAGGTAAAATTGTCATAATGATTGTTCTGGATAGACTCACTAAATATACTAATTTTTTGGACATTATCACATTCGTTTGTATTAAGTACACTATCGACAATATTTATGGATACAATTCAGAATCTCCATGGGACCCCAAAGATCATAGTAAGTGATTGTGATCCTAGCTTCACTAGTAATTTTTGGACTGAGTTATCTTCATGTTTTGTACCCAGTTGGCTCTTAGCTCATCTTGTGTGATGTCCCCTTTTCATATAATTTTAATAATTAATAAAATTGTTCGAATAGTGATTTTTATAATTCAAAAATATAAGGCAATTAATTAATTATTAAAATAGAACTATCTTGGATAATATTCGAATTACTGGAAAAGTGGTTTTAACCATTTGGAAAATTAAGGTAATTTTAATGATTATTCTAAGGGGCTTTATAATTAATAAATTGCTTGAAAAATAATTATTACTTTAATTATTAGAGCAATTTAATTAATTATTTAATTTGCCAAAAAATAATTTTAATTACTAATTTATTAAGGCAAGTTAATTAATTCAAAAAGACCTAAAGTGAAATTTAAAGGAATGTCGGCTTGGGAGCTAAAGTAAAAAAAGGAAAAGATATTTTAAAAAGGGCAAGTGAGGCTTATGAGGTGTTTTATCTCCCCAAGGTGGTTCGACTTTCTTTGGAAGGTACAAATATAAGGTGAAGATCACAATTGAAGATATGCTAAATTTTGATAATTGTTCTTTATGCTTGAAGAAATTATTGGGATGCATGCCCAATAAAAGTTCGTTGTTTTGGTGTTGATCAATTTAAAAAAGGTGTCTTTTGACATCGCCTTTGTTAAGGAGATCTTGTTTTTGCCATAAGAGTGGGACGATTTACTTTGAAGAGTTCTTGTGAAGTTTCATGAGGGTTTTGAGGCTTATTTCTTGCATGTTAACTTTGCTTAATAGTTATCCTTTTTTTGCAAGTGGAGCAAACTACTTGGGAGGCTTGGATCGAGGGTTTGGAGACCTCTTTTGGTCTATTTTATGAAGATTAAATATTTTGATTTTATTTGCTAATTTTCTGCATGTTGGCGTGAGGTATTGGAGGAGTTTTGTGAAGGGTTTGAAGCCCTAAATCCATAAAAAATTAAATAATAATTTTCAGAATTATTATTTAATTATTTTGACAGGTTTTGAAGACTTTTTCACTTGCGGAAGGCAAGATCTTGCTCTCTTATTTTTCTGCTTATTTTCCTGCACTTGGCAAGGGGAGCGATTGGTTTGGAGAGCCATTTTCTGCCATTTCTGTGCCAAAAAAGATTCGCTATATTTTTCTTGTATTTTTCTGGCACTTGTGGCGATTTTTGGCAAGGGTTTGAAGAGGAAAAACTTTCAAAACAGCTGTATTTTTGGAATTAAATCAGAATTTTCAACCATCAAGAGTGGCATTTGAGCTTCAAAATTTGGCAAAAAAGTACTTGTTTCGTGCATTTAATTTTTTTTTAATTTCTGTAAGTATTCAGTTAATTTTAGGACAAGTTAACTGAAATTCATCTATAAAACCCTACTATTGTGGCATCTAGGGTTTCTAGAGCTTGACAAGGGTTTTGTGAACTTATTTTGCAAACTAGGGTTTGCTGATTTCATTTTCAGAATTGTGGAATTTAGGGGAAAACCCCTTTTGTATGAAATCGTCCCATTTGGGGACATTACATCTTATCATCCCCAATCTAATGGGAAAACTATCGCGGTCAATAGGGGCTTTGAGGGTTATCTTTATGGATTTTCTTCATATAAACATGAGAGATGGTTTTGATTGTTGACACTAGCAAAATGGCGATATAACATTTGTTTTCTTACCTCATCCAAAATGTCTCCATTATTGGCGTTATATTGGTACCATCCACCAACTATTCCCTCAACTTTGAGGGTCCAACCAAATGTTCAAGCAGTCGAAGAACACAATCAACTCCAACAGGAGGTACTCTCTAGTGTCAGAGAGAACTTGGCTCTAGCATAGAACCGCATGAAGTAGCAAGTTGGCCAGCATCGAAGTGAAAGACATTTTGAAGCTATGGATTGGGTTTTTGTGCGTTTAAAACCATATAAACAAATGTTCTTGAAACAATAGAAGAAGCACAACGAGATTTTCCCTAAGTATTACGGCCCTTATCAAGTCTTACAGAAAATTAGCAGTGTAGCATACAAACTAGAGCTACCTCACTCAACAAAAATACATTAGGTCTTCCATGTTTCCTACTTGAAGGAGATCCTTGGACAAATAGTTTCACCGCAAACAGAGTTACTAGAGCTTGATGGAGGGAAGAATCATTTTGGAACTTGAGGATATAATGTAGACATGCACTAAGAGGTTGTGGAAGTAATCTAATCAAGTGGAAGAATCTGGCCAGTGAAAATGTGACATGGTAGAATGGAGCATTCCTGCAGAAGCATCCAATGATTGCCAACATTGAGGACAACGTTGGTTTGAAGGGGAGCTGCATGCTACACCCATAGCCTATAACGTGTATTGGGATATTTGTGGCTGATTTGTTGTTATCATAACCTTTAATTAAGTCATATGATCATTTCTACAGCTTTAGATTAGTAGGAGGGTCGGCCTCAGATGTTTTTGTAGCATAATTAGGGTATATGTAGGAGGAAATGGTTAGGTTTTTATCATCATATTGCAAATTTTATTTTTATTGTAAGGTTGTAGAGGTTGCCTCCTAAAAGTGGCTTAGTCACATTTTTCATTATTTTGCTTTTATTTCAATCATATTGTGATCTATTGTTGTGTTTCTACTTTAGCAGAATAGTAATTTCGTTATATAAAGTACCATGACAGTAGGTACTGAGGAGAAAAATGGTGCAAGTCTAGGACATGTGCACAAGGATGCGCAAGATGAGGGTATGCAAATACTTCTAGAAGAACACACCAAACTCCCTGTACAAAAGGAACACTTTGAAGCCCAAATGAATCCATTGATGGACGAGAGGGCACTTGATGAAGGTTTAGGAAGAATGGACGTAGGAGCACACCAGGAAACCCTTACACAAGGAAAGGAAAATGCCACGAGTGAGGAGAATGAAGATAGTGGAGATGTCCCAACCCCAGATCATGTGAGCATTCATAGTGGGTCAGATTTTGATTACTCACACCCAACTCAAGAAGAAATCCAATTTGAGCAAAATAAGGATGAAGGAATGCAAACATCAATGGGGCAATACGAGGCAAAATACAAGTGGACATCTTTTAGGGAAGAAAATACCTCAACATCAAAAACAAGGCACATCTCATGGCTGATGGTGTACCATAGTGAGGATATCGCCTTTGAAGTGCTATTGACAAGTCTCCAAAGTACTAAGGCACAAGAATAGGGCATGAGGGAGGAAGCAAGGCCAAGTTATGTCATGTGCAACCAAGAAAGTCACAGAGGAACAATCTGGATTGGTACTCATAAGGATGCCCATGAAGGTCATGCGTTAGAATATTTTGCATGGTGTTAGTGTAGGGGCCCTTAGGGTTCAACTACATGATAAATAGTTGGACCATACAAAGGTTGAAAGCAAAATTATATTCCTAGAAGGAAAGATCGCAACAATGTGTACACTTTTGGATTGTGAAAAGCATGATCTTTTAGACGACCTAGACACAAGTGCAATGGAACTTGTTGAGTGTGTTGGTTTGTCTATTGAACTCTTGTGAAAAGAAAAGGCAAGGCCATCTCCACAATCAACGGGGTAACAAGCCAAAGATGCGACAGCTGATATGGAAAAGGACATTTGGGAAGGGTGTGACATAGAGTAAGTCAATTTGGTTAACAAATTGCAGGCGAAAAATAAACTGGAAAACCTAGTGTTTTCACAATGTGGGAACACAAAGGCAGTGATTGAGATGTGATTGCACGAGCAGAGAAACACCAACAATTGGTAACTAAGATCTAGGTGCCAAGAAAAAGCCCGAGCGCCAAGTGGTACTTGAAGCCTATATGAGCCATTTTTGTGAATGTAGGCTTATGAGAAAGAAATATGAGGATAATATGGAAGATTTGGCTACCATTGAGTCCCTGACATGGGTTGTGCCTTAGAAGATTGCACAAATCACTATTGCCATCACATGTCGAGAGGATTTTCTAAAAGAGCTCTACCAATCTATGCCAGAGATATTAACATCCCAGCTGCACAACGATAGGAAAGCAGTGAAGTGCCACCTTTTTTGGGGGCAGACAAGCAAGTTAATGTGGGGTAATGTTAATCCCATTTTTGGTAAAAGATTTTGATTGACAGTTTTGGGTTAAGTCTAGAATGTGTGCAAAGAGCTAATGTGCATAAGTGCCCACATATATACATCCACATAGGAGGAAGAAAACATGCACATGGCCCCTGCACAAAAAAGACTCAACACCGATCTTATCCATCCAGTTAAGGCCAATACAGACCCGCAAATCTCAATGACGAAGGCAGTGATTGGCACGCCACAACTGGTAAAAGTTGGCACACCATGGATGAGTCACATTTTGTAATGGATGAAATCCACATGTATTGTAATAGATAAGGTCAACAAATTGAGGGTTAGGATTAGGGTTCCCATGAATGTAAGAGCAAGAGGTTGAGATATCTATAAAAACCATAGGTACTTAACTCTCGGGGATGGGGTTTCCAAGATGGTGAAAAAATTCCTAGATTTTGGGGACGACTGGGGGCTGGCTATTTAAATTATATATAAAAATTAATAATTAACCATTTAAAATTATTCAATGAAATTGGGGGTTTAAAATTTATCTAATGTATTCATGGCACTTTCGAGATTAGGATTCAGTGTCTTTGTAAAAATAACACCTTTTTTAGGGGAAGGTTATGTTTTAAAGTAAAAGCATCAGACTATTTTACATTTTTTTTCCCTATGGGGACATCCCCTCTAAGCCCCCAAGTCCCAAGTCCCTAAAACATTCAGGTGGTCTGGGACATCACCAAAATTTAGGGGACACAATCCTGCATAAAATTGATAAAAACCCACTTTACTCATTAAAAAGACAGATGAATGGAGGCAAAAATATGTATATAAATATAGGGATTGGGATAAAATCTGAGTGATCTCTAGTTAACAAAAGTTGGATTGTAGAAGATTTGCTATGTAGTATGTTGACACCATGAATAGAGCAGATGTATTAGCAGGAAGACCTATGTGTTATGGGGTTGTGTTGATATGGATACACATGTTTAGTCTAATTCTATTCTATAGAGGGGTATCTTTACTTTTTGTTGTGATTGCTTATGATGCATGCACATATGGAATGTCATAGTTGGATCTAGTTATACAAGTATGATTTCCATTAGTCACAATGCAACAAGAGATTCATACCTCTCTGTCTGTGCCCTGGGGGAGCACGTGTTCATACTTAATGATAGGCTGACAAGAAGAGCATTCTATTTGTTGGGTATGCGTGCACTGTGTAGAACCATAAGGAGATGCATATAAACCACCTAACAAATTTTAATCCCCAAATTTTAAACTTTCATTTTTGCATCATTTTATAAACATTGGGTCATTGTGTAAGCATTGAGTCAATGCCGCCATGTTTTATTGATCATTTTGTGTCTTCCCTCAAGTCATAACCACAATCGATCTTTGTTAATTTTGTACCTTGTCGGTTTTTCTCCACTGATCAATCGAGATGTCTCTTACCACTTGATATTGTAAACCAGAAACATTGGTTCGTAAGAGTCCTGCTATGTTGAATACTGACAAAAGCAACTTAGTGAAGTTTCAGGCTGAAAACCTCTTTTGATGCGAATTGATGTCAACATCTTAGTAACTTCACAAGAAAGACTCAGTTCTAAAGATAAAACAATTGCTTGGGTGGCAGGATGCATGATTTTGTTGCTTGCAAAGCGTGTGTTATCTAATAAAAAGGGTTTCGCTATATGGAGGATAATACTACATTTTCTTTGGTTTGGAGGAACTTCAAATTTACAATAACAAACTTGAAGAGTGTACTGAACCAAATTTGAGTTCATTTTATTTTAGGGTGTATGAGTTGACTTCAAACGTGTATGTTGCTTTTCAATTTTGTTTTTTTGCGTCCCGAACGCTAAGCAATAATATTTCTCTTAAAACTCTGTGTCTATTGTAGCATCCTTGCAGAATCAGAATGTCCAATAGGAGCATACAACAATGGTTCAAAAGGTACACATGAGGTCCTGAAAGTGATAACACAAAAATTGTTTCCACAAGACAAGCGCCTACTAGTGCAGATGAGTGACACGAAAATCTCTCAATTTGTAATACAAAAGATGCACACACTTTTGTAAAGTTAACAAGGGTCATTGTTCTGAATGTTCCGCTCCAGGCATTGAGATCAAGTCTGTTTGCACCTGGTGAAAGAACAAAGAAAATGAGGAGTCCAAAATGTTGATAAAAAAATTTCCCTACCTTGACTAGCAATTGTGGATCTGACAACTCAATACATTTCTGATCGGGATATTTTATGTGACGGCTGGCAGTGCAAACATCTCTAATTAGTAATTTATATTGTGTCAGAGTTGTAGTGGTAAACAAAGAGTTTTATGTACAAATTTAAATCTTTCATCTGTGAAGTGTTGAAGACTTGTGAGAAAATGCAATTTGCATTAAGGTTGCAGAAGCCATACAAATTATCTGACAAAATACATCACCCAAACGTAACCTGAAAGACAAATATCTAAGAAAATTAAGTTTCCATAGAAAAAAAGCTCAGAATCTGCAATCATATGAAAACATCATTCTTATTAAGCAATGCCTAAGTGAGTTTGTAATGGAGACGCACATCAAAGAGTGTTGTCAATAGCAACCACACAGTGCCTACTAAAATATCATTGAAATTATTGGCTCTCAGCTCCGATTATTGGAAAGGCTTCTTGAGCGTTTTAGAGGCATGACTCTTTTGTTACAAGTCTTTTTACTCCCAAAAAGATTTCCTTTGATATGTTTGTAGGGAGCTATAGGCAATGATGGTTGCAGCATTGTCATATAAAGCAGGGGCTGCATTTATCAAAGAGGGGCCAGTGGGTAACTACCTGTCCGGATCCTCTCCCATATATTTAGGCAAAACTACATACACAAACATCGACACATAAAATTCCATGTACATACTTGAAGATTTTGAAGAGGTGCCCGTGACTTCTAGCAGTATTACTTAGGTGCATAGAATTGCTCTGAATTCACAATATCTTGGTAAACCCATTATGGTTGGAGTAAGAGTCAGGTGTTGAAGAGTTAGCAAAGTGATTCCGAGTAATGTGTGACAATAAACTTGCCTGAAAAAGATTCCACTATGAAACTTGCATTGAGATGACTAAGACTTGATGAAAATGTATAACAATTTGTTGTATTTTTCCCTTACCACATAAAATGCATATTTGAGCCACTTTCTTTACAAATTTCACGTGGAAAAGATTTTACTTTGAAGGTGTGAAAAACACATCAATGGCTGGAAGACACGAGAAAACTCACATTCCAAGAGGAGACAATATCAAAAGCATGAAAAGATGGGACTATTGAACTATGATCTATTTTGTTATATTGGTCCTCCATTGTGTAAAGGCAGAGCAGAAGCTGACCTACTTTTTGTTTTGTTACATTGCTCCTACTTTGTGCAAAGGCAGAGCAGAAGTTACTCATCAAAAGAAATTGTCAAGGTTGAGTGGTATACATTCTAGATGCTAGAGAATACATTTATTTGTGATGATTCTTAATGCCCTTTCAAAATGCGTGCTGGTATGCTTCTTCGAAACATGTCATTCCAAGTTGGGATTATGAATTTGTAACAAAAGAGTTTATTCTGGGATGAATTTTCATTCTCTTAATCTCATAACCCAGCATAGAAAAAGAATCTGTCATTAATACATTGATGTTGTCATTTTCTTTCTTAGATTTAGTTGTGTTTGTGTGTTTATTATGAAATATTTTCACATAAACCCCCGTGCTTCATCTGTAATATGTACATAAACTTGTGAATATCATCATTTTATATTTTCGACATGTAGGTAGAGCTAGAAGAAGGGAGCCTCCCTTACTGATAGAGGAGGGATTGCGTGCCCTGCACATTTCCCTTAGTGAATTTGTCCCCTAGGCAAATTTCAGGGATAACAAGCATTACATGCAATTAATGAACAAATAAAGAGAGACACAATATTTGGTGATACATAAAAGTACCTTATCACAACACAATCACTTTAGCACATTAGATAATGAATGATAGATAGGGCACAACTTTATAGCCCAGCCCATGGTTGACTTAAGCACATGCCAATCATATGGGTTAGCATAGGACCTGTAATTAAAAGACCAAAGCAGATGGAAGGTGCACCTAAAGTGGGTCCATTTGCATGTCATCCAAGGGGCACCACACAATCTGGAGCCTCAAGGGAGTAAGTCTTAAGCCATAAAATATTATGGACTGACAAGTCAGGATTACACTAAGTTGTTCTCTATGCACCAACATGGTTGCAATATGATAATTAAGTTTTTACTCATTTATGATATTCTTTGTTGACATTTTTGACAGGTTTGTTCTATCCATTGTTATTGTTGTTGCTTTCAAGTTTGTTGTGTTGCTGATGTGTCTACTTAACCGACTTGCCTTCTATGTTGCAATTGACTATTATTATATTGCAATAGAACCTCTATCTTGATTGCAATCATATTACTGCACCCATGCCTAAACTTCATATCATTTTCAATTGACCCAGGTTTTCAGTTGCAAATAATATAACGACTGTTAATGGTTTTGTTTGGAGTGTCAAAACTCAGTAACAGGTCCCGTTATCGAACTAACAAGCTCCACTCACAACACAAGTAAATTAGAGATCACAAAGATATAATGATATGAATAGGTACTCAAAAAAACCTGCTGTAGAGAATAATAAATAAATAATCTGTGTTACTAATTGAAATCTAAAATAGGGTATACACCCCATATATATATATATATATATATATATATATCTAGTATTTTCCAAACTCTATTAAAAACATTGTTTTGGCCTACATGTGCAGATATCTCAATGATTCCTCGCATGGTCTCATATTGGCCTATGCCTGCAAAAATCAACATGGATCTTAAGGATACCAAAACACGGTAATTCATTGGGTCCTAAAGAAATATCCCTAGTCAAGACGACAAGCTGGTATCTCAAGGGGTTCTGGTACCACAAGTTTGGATTAAAAGTGGGTGCAATACTTGCACCAACATGGAGTACAGTGCATACTTAACTGCATACATGTAAAAATTGTAAGCACGACCAATTAAAGATGGGGATGATGCTTTGATATTGAGTCTAGTGTTGGATGGTCTCTTGGATGTACCTCGGTAGGAATAGTATGATATTTTCACATGATGCCATCAACTAGGTTCTTTGTCATATCTCTATGAAAGCACAGATGTGGCCAGAGCCCTTTTCTAGGTTTTACCCTTACTGATGTACATTTTATATAAAGAGTGCATCTCTTGCTTAACAGAGACTACTCTTATATTGCTGGTTCAGTGCCCCAACAAAAGGTTTTCAGGTCTCATGCTCGGTACAGTGCAGGCTGCTGCCAATCCATTGTCTGCTGAGATTTAAAGGTTTAGCTATAAAGAAAACAGTTTCATATGTTTCCCAATGTTCTCATTTTTTCGTCACTCCAAAAGAAACCAGATTTATGTTGTCATAGCATCCATCTTCACAAGGACAGGCCAGACCTTGGACTTCATAAAATGGACACAGGATTGATAAGCTACCTTAAAAGACAAAACACAGATTCATTACATTGCTTAGGATCTTTCTGAACCGGTCAAGATACCAGGTTTACAACTTAAAGTTGCATGTATTGTTGTGCATAGTGGAGGAAAATTTCTATCTTATTGTTTTTGGTAGTCACTCTTGATGCTTGACTCAATGATGTTGCACAAGATTTCATTCGGAGTGTCCATAAAACAGTCTGGAGCAAAGCAAAATGTAAATTTCTATCAGTTCACCAATGATAAAAGAATTCTGGTCCACAATAGACTATGGTATATTTTTGTTACCAGCCCCAATTCTCATGACAGCGATAGTAACAAAGAAATTCTGCCAGACAATAAACGAGTCAAAATGACGAGATGCAAAAATGCCTTCCCAAATTACTGCTGCAATTCTCTTCCTGTCCTTGTAGAACTCTTACCTTCCATTCAACCTCTGTTTCAAATCCTAAAGCATTTGTTTAATATGATCATCTTCTCCTTTCGGAATTCCAGGAGTTTTAAAATACATTTTTTCCTCCTCGCTCTAAGTAGTTTTGGTACTCCTCCCTCTTGAAACCATTGAAGGGTGGCCTGCCTGATAAAAATCAGAAGCTTCCATTTGCCAATATCCAAAGAGACAATGACATCGAAGGCTTGCAGTGACAATTTACTTATGGTAAATTTAGTAAGGTATGGCACCTTGGAATTTACTTGATCTTTTTGATTGTTAAATGGCACAGTAGACTATAAATTCATTCCAAAATTAATTGCAGTTGCCTCCCCTTTCGAATAGGGGTGGCTCTGTCAATTCACTGTTAAATACCGAAGAGGTAATATGATGCTAGTTGCCAATTTCAAACTCTTCCTTACGCCATGTTAGATTATGATGTGAAGGATTTAATAGCTTTTGACATTTGCAGCACCCTGAATAGATTGTAAGTGCAACCGATACTAACATCTAAATGGATACAGGTGATTAGAGATTATACTTTGATGGAAGTGGGCAAAGTCTTCCAGCACGAGTAACCTTGGCTTTCTAGGTACCATGTATATGACAGCCTAGCAAATGCCATCTTGAGTGACAAGCACATTTATAATGCTCATTTTCATTCATATCTGAGTTGTTGTGATGATGCCTGATGTTTATGAGATCCACATAAAATGATTTCGTCCAATTTTGGCAGGCACTTTTGTAAGCCTTACTACCTTGTTCAGGATGTCCCTCAACAATTGGGAGCAAGGTCTTTGGATTAAGCCTTAAATTCATATATTCTTTTCTGGTTAAGTTTTTATTAGCTACATATTCATTCAGTTTGTGAATTCCTCTTATATTTTCTTTGATTTTCATGTTTCGTTGGAGATAGATAAATCTATTGTGTCCATTGAGGCCGTCTCTGGGCTGTAGCATCTTTCTGTTTCATAGCTAAGTTGGTATAAGCTGAGTTTTACCCTACATTTCTCTTTAATGAACGGTTTTTGTTTTTCCTGATATTTTCCCATCGCAATAGTACACTCTTGCTCTGGTCTAAATCCCTAATTTTACTCATTTTACTTTTCCTCCAAATGTTATATCAGAAACAACATATTTTCCCCATAGGTTTTTGATGGCTTCCTTAGGCTTCAAATTGTAAAATTTTCAGTTTACACCACAAATACTGCAATATTATTACACACAATTATTAATGTTCATATTAAGGTTTATCATTGAGGACACGAGTACTTATTTTCAATAATCTTTACATTCTTCCTGATTTCGAGCTCTTTTTAATTTGTGCAAATGTTAGTTGCAATGTTAAAAGATCTGTCAGAAAAAAATTACTCCTTATACACTTAGTTCAATACCTATTGCTGTAAGTTGTTATTTCAATCTCAGAACGATGCAGGTGAGGCTACATGTATGGTTCTATATAGGGAGTACAAGCTGTATTGTTTGAATTGAAGCTATAGTACAGTGATTTGCATCCAATGCAATGTAGACATTTAAAGCTATATGCCTTGAATCTTGACAAATGTTTTACTGTCTTGAACAGTCCCTAGTATCTTCTCAGTCACGTCTGGTAGTTCCTATGGATGGTGCTGGTGGTATGGAATTGACTAATGACATTCTCCCTGGCGAGGCTGCATGTTTTGAAGTGCCGACAAATGAAATTCGATCTGGAGATTCTATATTGGTTCTTCCTGGCGAGACTATTCCAGTGGATGTATGTTGAGTCCTGAATATTATTTTTTGTATTGCAACTTAAAATGTTCGTTCCAAAGGTCATAAGGCTCGTGTTCACCTCTGTATGTTATACCATTTTGAATGAAATTGTTTGGTATTAATTAACACTCCTAGATGTATCATTATCTTGATGGAAAATTTTGAGCAATATTATTTCTGTAGAGGAAGCCATAAGAATGGAAGTCTTTGCAATATCAATTAGTTGATAAATTTTAATCATCCAGAACCAAGTGATCACTACTCCCAAGGAAGTTTCCCTTGGTATGGTGAATGCAAAGATAATCTTTATTTATTTATTTTTGTTGTTTGGTATACAATTGTTTAAGACATAGAAATATCTTCCATCTGTTTCTCTGGGACGTAATGGACTTTCAAAAATAGGCATTGACAGGAAGATGTCATTTTTAAATATTGTGTGTGATGCAATTGTTTGTGTGAAATCTAAATGAGTTTCATTTGCAAGACCCAAAAATTGAGTTACAAAAGCATAAATTAGGATACTATTTTGGTTTTGTTACATGATTTATTTCACTGAATTATTGCAAGGGTTTATTTCAATGGGTTGAGAAAAAAAGCTGATGCACAGAAGCTTTCACTATTTTCAGGGGAAAGTGGTGGCAGGTAAAAGTGTTGTGGATGAATCTATGCTCACTGGCGAATGTCTTCCTGTAAGGAAGGAAAGTGGCCTTACAGTTTCTGCAGGCACTGTCAACTGGGTATGTTTGTTGGGAATTGTCAGTTTTCTTTAGTTAATACATGGCACTCTGTTCTCCTGTTTGTTTACTTTTCATGTTTACATTGTACATGTGCACATATCAATAAATTATCTTTATGGAACCCTCATTTAAGGAATGATTGTAATTGATACTCTCTATTCGAATTATTACAGAATGCTTTCAGGGGTACTATGTTTTACTTTTGTTTCAACAATTTATTCCTTATCAGTACTGCATATTTGTGTTGACACTTGACATTCTTTTGTTGAGAGTAGTCGAATATTTTCAAGATTTTGCATATTATTTTCAACTTTTATGAGTTTTTAATTGATAGGTTCTAAGTTTGTTGTTATCATGTAAGATAAGCTCTTTCTCAAAATACCTTTGTCTCAATCATGTGCCAAGTTGATTAATTCAACTAAGACCCTCTTGTTCGTAACAAAAGGCCATATTGTTTGGAATCATCTTATTTCTCATGCTTTTTAACATTTATTCTTGTAGTAAGATTCTTTTTGCTACTATCTTCTTGATAATTGTTGGCAACTTCATCTATAATAGAAATGAGTTGCATTGTGTGGATTTGCAACAATGATCATATTCTCATTTTCTGAGCACTAGTAGCATAACCACTATTACGTTATATTTTGGTTTTGTTGTCAATCAGCTATTTAGGCATTTGATACTACTTGTGGGAAACAGTGCTTAGATGACTGGTTGCATTTGGGGGAATTATATATTGTAATCTAAATTGCTCTAGGTTGGAGTCTATCTTACATCTTGAGGCATCAACTTTCAATGGTTGGAATTATGTCTCTTTGTTTGTGGTTAATGTCAACAAAATTAATCTCAGTTGTAACCCTCCAAGTAACATTTCGACACGCTTCTTGAGTGAGATTTCGATGATGACAATGATAAATTTTTACGCCCTTTAGGCGAAATTGGTCTGTAGGACCTAAAAAAGTGTGTATAGAATGCATATTGCTTGTATCCTCTCTGCAAAGTGTGACCTTGTAGTTATCTTTGTTGTTGCCAACCTTGATATATATGTTAGCTAGTAGATTGAATCGTATGCAAATTTCACCTACAAACACTTCCTGTTGATGCCAACAAAGTTTTTTGAAGTAGCTGCTTTCCCATTGCCTCATGGATTGTCATGAGCTTTTGCCATGACATCATATTTCTGATCTGGATCCTACGAGGTCTCCTGTAGACAACTCTCTACGTTCTGTACATGACATTCGCCCATAAATCCAAAATAAGTATATAGAACTGTACTAAATTTTTATTAATTTGAACGTTCTGTACATGACATTCTCTCAAAGGAGATAATGATTGTCTCTCTCCTCCATCTTACTTGAGCTATATATGTACATATGTAATTGGTGATGCAAAAGGCATAGGAACCATTATAAAATATGAATGGTTGCTTTTGCACACGTGACTCTTCATCTTCTGTTCTTTACGGATGAGCTGTGTCAAGAAGTAATGGTCATTCCTGGCCCGTGGGGCGCCACCCCCCCAATCCCATAAGGGGAACCTCATGAGTCATATGGGGGGCGGGGCTCTCCACCACAAGGTAAGGAGACAAAGCTGAATTTGAGATGTAGCATTTGTGTCATGGTGTGCCAATGAAATTTTTGGTGTGGCAGGGGATGGAGGACCATATAGTCCTTGACTAAGTAGGAGGTTGATTGTAGTGTTGATTTCAACCATAGCTTTAGAACTGCCACCTGGATTGATTACCCTTTTGCTTTTTTTTCCATTTTTATGGTTATTGACTCATATTTTTAAGTTTGGAACATTTCAATGAACAACTCGGTATGCTGCCTGGATGAGATATTAATAAACTTGCGATTTCATTGAGTTGATCTACGATTCAAGTCAATAAAGTTTATGCTTTGCCATGACTTCGTGAAATTTCTAAGGAAGATTGTGATGAACTCTTGCCATCAAGCCATATCAGCCTTTTCTTTTTGATTCTTGGAATACAGAGTTAATCACTCGCATGCTCTCCCTCCTATGTGTAATATTGCAGTTACTATTTGTTTTCACTTTTCAGTCATCTCCTATTGTGTGCATAGCAAAATCCAACCCCAAGATACCTAGCTTTTTATTGGTATACATTGCTGGGTGCTATGAAATCCAGGAATCAATATTCTTCGTTGGTCTCTGCAATTAAACATCCTTCTATCCATAGTTCAAAATCTCGTTCTCGACGATTTCTTGGGAGGGAAAAATTTGAACCGGATCTCAGATCTCGGGAATTTCTCAACATTTCTCGGCAACTTTATCACTCCTTTAAAAAACATATAAATTCATAAAATAAACTTAAATTAAGTGTAAAACATTGTTAAATGACATGAAAAATGAATGTAGAGAATGCCATAGGGCCATAAGTATATTTTCTATCAATGTGAGATCAAAAAGAGTACAATAGTAACAATACTACAAAGTTGCAAACTACAAACTACAAAGTTACTAACTGTAGTCTCGGTTCACCTTATTCAAAGCAGAGGATATATATTATTATATTGTATACCATATAGTATGTAGTTATCCTATAAAGTATATACATGCTACACAAGTAGTAAGCCTGCAGCCAACAACTCTATCACTATGCACAGTCCAATAGACTACAGTGTAATAGGCCAATCGATTCTCAATCGATTCTCATTGTGAAGTGTCAACAATCAATTGATTCTCACTGTGAAGTGTCAAGCTGCAAAATAATATTACAAACTACAAAGTTCAACTTCAAACTTTAAACTTTAAATGCGCCCCAAAGTTTAAATCGCAGAGGCTATGCACAGTGTAGGGTTTGGCGTCGGGCGGCAAACTTGCAACTTGAATGAGGGCGGTGGGCACTGTAATATGCATGAGATGACACTGTAAAATACTAATATGAGGGCACATTTTTTGCTTTTCACTTAGCACTACTGTTTGTGGCCTGTGCAAAAGAAGAATGACGAATCACGATAAAAGATTTCGTAGTTTACCTTTAATTTTTAATGCATCGGTTTTTTTTTAGTATCCGTCACTATGAAGTGTCAATAGTGAATCGATTCTCACTGTGTGTCAACAGTCAATCAATATTCACTGTGAAGTGTCAAGCTGCAAAATAATATTACAAACTACAAAGTTCAAATTCAAACTTTAAACTTTTAATGGGCCCCAAAGTTCAAATCGCGGAGACTGTGCACAGTGTAGGGTTTGGCATCGGACGACGAACTTGCAACTTGAATGAGGGCAGTGGCACTGTAATATGCATGAGATGACTGTAAAATACTAATATGAGGGCACGTTTTTTGATTTTCACTTAGCAATATTGTCTGTGGCCTGTGCAAAAGAAGAATGACGAATCGCGATAAAACATTCCGCAGTTTACCTTTAATTTTTAATGCATCGGTTTTTTTTGGTATCCGAGAAATGGGATTTTTTTGGCAATTTTCGCCGAGAAATCACTGAGATTTCTTGGCAAAAATCGCCGAGAAAATCAGGGATTCTCATCTTGTGAGATAGAGCTTGGTATCTCGGCAGGCTAGTATACCACAATATCTGCTGAGAAACGGCGAGAAATCGCCGAGATTTGATTCTATGCTTCATCATTTCCTTTAGAAAAATGTTCCATCATATTGATCATTTCACATAACTGTTATTCCAACTATTATAATGAATATAGTTGACACTATTTTACTCATCACGTTAATTGCATCTACATATGCCAATGAAATTTTATATGACTCTTAGAGTTTATCACTTCTTTAATTGAGTGACCTCTTTTATATATAGTTGTTTGTTAAAAATGAAATTTGATAAATTAGTGATCTTTCACCTCTATAGTTTTGTTTTTACTAACTTGTGTTTGAACCAGTCTACTGAAAAACATACACTTACTGACTAGAGTGACCTTTTTTATATATGGTTGTTTGTTATAAATGAATTTTGATAAATTAGTGATCTTTCACCTCGATAGTTTTGTTTTCACTAACTGGTGTTTGAACCAGTCTACTGGAAAACATACACTTACTGACTGGTAATGTATCTTGATCCACAAGATTATGTTCCTCGATACTGACTGACCACTGTATGTTGTCATTGATTGGTTTGTTTATTCGCATTCTCTCGTGTATCTTGGTTATCAACCGGAGTTCAATCTTTCATGGCTTGCAAATCACTTGGTTTTTTGATGAGTCACGAGCTTTATACTTGTGTTATTATTGTTTTTCATTTCAAGAAGGCTACGAGATCGTAAAAATTTACTGGAATGTAGCATATCATTTTGATTTATGCATGTTCACAACCCATAGCTAACGTGCCTACAAGGGAAGGGAATGTACTTTCAAACAATTTACATAGTTTCTCATTATTTTTGTTATGAGCATATGGATTATCTTTTTTAGATTGGCATTGAAATATTAGAATTGAGAAGGTTGGAACTGCTATGGGGGTTAGATGTTTATGGGTGATAAGTAGAAAACTAAGATGAAGATGACTCGTTGGATTATGTAGATGCTTAAATTAGGTACCAAATTTATAATTAGCAAAACATAATGATTCCAGGTTTCTATAAGTGATAGGCTGTTATATTAGTAGGATGCTATAATTAGAAGGTTATATATTGAGAGCATTCCATAATTAGTACTTGCCATATTTAGCAGGGTATAACAAGTATTATATTTATCAAGATGTAAAAGATAATATGTTAAAATTTACTATATAAAGCAGGTTCTAGGTTTATATAAATAGTAGGGTACTTAGTTAGAAAGTATTGAGTGGGACCAGAGAAGGTGGGCTCTCGCTTCCTTGGAAGAGGAAAGAAAGAAATTATATTTCCATCCACGAATGGCCAAAGTAAATCGATGGAATTTGAATACGTACAGTTACAATAACAAGGATTCAAGAATGAACTTCGACATCTAAAACAAAAGTAAAGGCTAAAAGATAAAATAAGAACACCAAAAGATTCTAATTAGAGGGGGTGAACCCAAAACAGCTAAACTCTAAACAAGCTAGAAAAAACTGCCATATATTACATTTAACCATGTGAAAGGAAGACCCATTGCCAAAGAAGACAAGGAATAAGGTTTTAAAGCCAAAGTTGGCCCTATTCTGTATCAAAATCTTTTTGGCAGGGGATCAAAATTTGAAGTGGGAAGAAAGTACACCTAGCACTGAGAGTTACACTCAACTTCTAAAAATAAGTTGAAATTATTAGTATGCATTATGGCACATTTAAGGGGAAGGTAATGTTACAAAGAATTGCACGAGGGATTTACTTTTAGAAAGTATTTTTGAGTAGAAAGTAATGTGCTTGCCAATAATATGTGTAGATAATCTACAAAAATATTTCTAGCCAAGGTAAAAGGATTACCGGGACACAAAAGAAACTTCATCATATGAAGTAACTTTTCTAGGAACAGGAGGGCTATGCAAGGGGAAGGAAGGGTGGGCAAAACAATGAATGAATAGACCAACTCGATGACCACTTGTGTTGATTTTGAAACATAAATAAGGTTGTTTGTATTGTGAAATTCCAAGGTAGTTTGATTTGATTTGTAGGTTGGTTTTTGCAAGGGTATGTTGTTTGCTTTTGGCAAGCACATAGATTAATTGTTAATAGAGAACAGTTTTTTTTTTTTGATGAAGATCACAAGTTTGATTCTCGGAAAAAATGCTAATTTGCTAATACTTTATGCTGACTGAAGTTTTGTTGAAGTGAAGTGTTGAGTTTGTGTTAGGAATTGCCCTTTACTTGGGTAATGTTTAGATCCTAACTGTCCTTATTTATTTGTCTTGAGTCTCAAGTGTGAGTATTGTTTATTGAATTGGTGTTTCTTACTACTATTTTGTCCTCACACGAGGAATTATTCCCATAATTAAGGAATATGGGAGTTTGTGACTCCTCCTACACGTCCAACACACAGAAAGTTGGCCATTAATATGAGGGAATTTAATTAGTAACTGCTACTTTTTTCACTCTGTATATAGAGTTCAATGTGTAAATTCTCTTAAGGGTAATCGTCTTTTTCCTAGTCTCTCGTGTACTTCTTTGGTTCTCTATTGAAAATTTTAATTGTGAGATCATTTTAATTTGCCAACTTTCAATACACGTTCTTCTGTCAAATGGTTTCCCTACTTGGCAACTTGGTGTCTTTTCATGGTTTTGTAAGTTTTTTTATTTATCCTATGTTTACTTTCTTAAATGGTTAGATTTAAAAAAAAAAAAAAAAAAAATGCTTATATTACTCCAAGGAACAAATAATTACATCATTTGAGCATAAAGCTAACAAGAAGAAAAAATAGCTACTTCATCTGAGCATAATGCTAACAGGAAGATTCTCTCCCTACATAGGCAAGGAAAGCAAGCACCTGAGCATAATGCTAACAGGAAGATTCTTTCCAATGGGCAAAGAGTTCACATCTCTTTAAAACCGCTCAAACTTAGCTTGTACAATCAACGCCAACTCTTGTCTGAAAAGCCTAAAATTCCCCATACTGGGGTAGATATTAGATTCTTTTATTTATGTATCTTATCAGTTTGCTCAATCGAAGATCTGATTCTAGGAAAAAATTGTGGGTTATGGATCAGATTTAGAGGTTAACTGAAGGTTACCCATACCCAAATTATTTGCATGTCTTCTATATGAATAATTCCAGGTCATATTTACTAGTAAATTTAAGTCAATTTCGTGTCAATATGGAGCAGTCCTAGAGCTGATTAAAGGTGGTATTTCCTTTCTGTTTGTAGGCCAAACCTAAGACAAGATCTCTGGTGTGTTACAGATTCATAATTGATAAAATTGTATGCTGTAATTGATAAATGTTGTAAAATATCGAAGAGCTATTTTGCAGTTGGCTGGGATTGAGTAGGAATCTCTCTTTCTGCTTGTGGAGTGAACAACCAATGTAATTCTTGAAGACATCACAATAAACATAACTTATCTTTTGAAATTTTGTGCCAGATCAAGTGATTGTGAGTATTGCTTCCCTTTTTACCAAAGGCTTATGTTTAAATCATGGTAACAAAGTAATTCAGAAATTCCATACAAGCACTGCAATTATTATAAACTAGGAGATGGTAGTTATCTCATCGTTTCTGCAATTCTAGTTTCTTCTATTAATGAAAATTGATTTTTGTCTAGGGAAAGCATACCATGTATGCATAATTATATAATCTGCACACATTTTCACCAACGCATAAGCCTTTAACATCATAACTAATATAGACTTATTTAATTTTATGTTTAAACTTTATCCTAGATGTCTCATAGTAGTAATATACTTTAGCCTATTGCCATTTTATTTCGACATCCCAGAGCTTGCATTCAGAATAACTGTAATGGAGTAAATTGAAGTTTTATCTCTTGAAAGTTGAAATATCTATCTAACATCTCAATTTTTTGGATGCAAGCATATACTTAAGAAAAAAACAGTTGCTTTTGTGTTAAAAGTAAGATTTTGACAAAATGTTTACCAATGTAAATTTTCATCAAATATTTCATACAAGTAGGTATCAGGCATGTTCAATTTCTCATTTCGAGGATAAATCTTTGTTAACTTTTTGTTTCTCTCTGAATGCGCACTTTTTAGGAGGGACCTATAAGGATTGAAGTCACAACAACAGGAGCCATGTCCACAATTTCGAAGATCATTCAAATGGTATGAGTTGACATTCATTTGGGTAAAATTAAAAGGATTTACATATTATGTTTTGCAGAAGCTTTAACTTGAAACTTAATGAAACTTTTGGGATTTCTCAAATTGAACTTCACATGAACCAGTATTATGCTTCCAAATTTCACCTATTTTAAGTTTCTTTGTCAGTATGCACATTTTACATTGCTTTGTTAGCATGCCTTATTTTTGTTTTTTTTATTCTTTGTGTGTTTTGGCACATATTAGTTGGAAATTTAATGAAGTTCCAAATCTTTGAGAATGGTGTCATGCCTTCCGAAATAACGTGTATAAACCTAGAACCATGCAAAGCTAATGCTGAAAATACAATTGACAGCTTAAAGAATTGTTTTTAGTATATAATCTATTTGTTGACCAGGCAAAAGAAGGTTTAAATCATGAGAGTCGTGTGGCCCAGGTTGTTACTTGATCAGCCTATTTTCAAGATCTTTTGGGCCAAATTTCTATAATTTGTGCATGCATGCGAAATTTTGAATCATGATCTTGATGTGCATGATGTGTGAACCTTTAGATCTGTATTTGTGAATGACATGTGGAAAAAAATGTAAATTTGTAGTATATATTAGTGTTTTTATATATAAATACAAGCATTACCATTTCCTACGGAAACCTCTCCAACCCTGTTTTCCATCATGTTTTCCTGTTTCCTATTTCTAGCAATCTAATGTTATATTGTATAATCTATACTTAACATTTTATGTTTCATATCATGTTTAAACAATCTTTACTGCTACATACGTGTGACACTTGATGTTTTGTAGCCCTTGCACTAGATTCCTTTTGGTTACTACATATGTCAACAAAATAGGAGTGGATAAAACTCTATAATATTCAGTATTTTTTTTTTTTAATGTAAGCTATCAATTATGGATAGTAAATATTCCCCTTAATCCTTTTCTTAATTCTTTGGTGATCCATGGACATTAATATAATTTCTTTCTTTCTTTCTTTCTACTATACTTCTGTGAATATGTCTTTAGGACCTTGCTCACATCACATTTTCATCACCGAAATTTCACAAATATTCTAATCAAATACATCAATAACAGTGGTGTTTTAAATGGTCCCTTTTTTTTCATCTTAACTTCTGCATTTGTGTTTTCTTGTGTTTACTTTTTCCTTTGCAATTTGGTTCATATCTAACAGCATGATGAATTTTCTTCATTTCTAACAGGTTGAAGAGGCCCAAGGTCAAGAGGCTCCGGTCCAACGATTAGCTGATGCAATTGCTGGACCTTTTGCATATACTGTCATGGCTCTTTCAGGAGCAACACTTCTATTTTGGTGCGATTGAATTCTTTTCTATCCATTCTAAAACCTCCTAAGCACATGCATGAGATTTTTCTAAGTATTATAACTAAGTCCACGATCTTTAATCTCACTATACTAAATTTGAAAGCATCAAGAGAAATTGTAAATTGAAATTCCTGGGTCTGCAGAGTCCCTATGATTTATAGCATGGAGTGAAAGCAAAGTATCTGTCAAATGGTCAGCATAAGTTGCGAAGATGATACATTATCAAAACAAATGCTTCTTGAACATAACTCAATAACCAACTAAACAAGAATCGTAGGTTAAGAATTATGAATAGTGAAAAATTAGCTTTTGGTAGCCTTCTAGATTGTCATACAAGTTTTTGCAATTGTTTTCAATGCTCTTCAATTAACTTCTTGTTTTGTGCTTGACGCCCTGTTACAAACTCTAATTTAGCATTAGATACTTGGTAAGTCCATATATAGCCTAATTGCTTTTCTGAGTGGTTCTTAATAGCATGTACAAGATTAAGTGAATTCACAATGTGAGAAGGAATGTCCTTGGAATAAATAAGCAACGTAAATTAAGAACGATGAAAAGTCCGAAATTAGCTTTTGGTAGCCATCTAGATGATTACAAAAAGTTCTTGCAGTTGTTTGCATTGCCCTTCAATTTGATTTTTGGTTTGTGGTTGATGCTCTGTTGGAGCCTCTTATTTAGAATTGAGATATAAGTTACCCAGATTAAAATTTATGGAAGTCAGAATTTAGCATTGCTCTTTAACTTCCTTTCTGGTTTGTGCTTGATACCCTGTTACAACCTAAAATTTAGTATCAAGATACATGGTAAATCCACATATAACCTCAATGACTTTTCCAAGTGCTCGATAGCATGGATTGGATTAATGGAAGCCACATTGTGAGAAGAAATCTCCTTGAGGAGTAGATATTTCACAAAGGTGTGACTAGTTAAATCCACTTTCAACATTACCTGATGATGTGTTTGGTGATAAGTTGAAATGAAAACCAATAATTACTAGGAAGCCCCCTCCCCTCGAATTCATTAAACTAAATTTCAACGGACCTGCAAAAGGAAACCTCATTCCAGCAGGAGGTTGTTGTGTGTTTATAGATGACAAAAAATCAACTGATTCTGATTTTTGCACTAGCTAATGGAATTGACACAAACAACACTACAGTTATTAGAGGATGGAGAAATCTCATTGTTGAAGGCGACTCACAATTTCTAATACATGCTATGAAGGATGGACAAGTTTCTTCTTGGGGATTGAAGGCAAATAGTTCAGGAGGAAAAATGTTTAGCAAAAAAGCTAACTGTAGTATCCTTCAATCATATCAAAAGAGAAGGCAATCAGGTGGCAGATATGGCTGCCAATATGGGCGTGGGACTAATGCAACGAATTGTGTCTCCATATCAATTTTTGGGAGAACGGATTTCCACAAAAAATGCAATGACTGATTGGAAGAGATGCAATACATGCCTCCTCCCTCTGTCCACTCCCCTAGCCCCCCTCCCTGTCAAGCTATATCTACCTCTAACCCTCTCCCCACCCATTTCCATAGAATTCTGATGCAGTTGCGGTTAGGGTCTCAATGAAGAGATACCTTCAACCACACAACCCTCAGAATTACACAACAAAAATAGTGCAAATAAAAGCAACAACAAACAAACTTTATGTATTAGATTTTAGTGGTTGGAAATACAACGTGCACACACAATGTCAGCAACATAGCACTACATGATCCCAAATGAGATGCATTTACAATATTAGATCCGTAGATCTCTGCTTGCTAACTCGCGGTCTTTGCAAGTATAGCTCTCTCCCAAAATATTCATTATGATCTTTATCCTTAAGCTCATTGACTAGCTGGTTCAGGCGTAGGGGCATGTTTATATAGGCACAAGACCATCTATTATAATGTCCCCTTTCTAGACATAGTGTTAGTCCATCATTGGTTTCCCGTGGACTAGTAGTTTGGTTAGGGAACCATGGTGAGTTGGCCTTGGATGGGCCATTTGGATGTGTAGTTTTGGTTTGGATCTAGTTGGCATGATTAGTGGTAGTTTTGGGTGCCTTTTGGAGTACTTACTATTTTTAGTAAGTTCGGGTTCAGTGTCAGATTGAGATTTTCAGAGTGGGGTTAGATGCGTCTCGTCAAGACCTTTCTAACGAGCTAAAGATCAAGGCATTCCGACATCATCTTCATATTTATTTTAAAGTCCGAAGTTATATAATGTGTATTTGACGGGATTTTAATAAAGTGATTTAAATAAAATAAAATAATATTCTAGAATTGTAATGTCCCTTTTTCTAGCTCACATTGTATGGTGTTGTTGTTAGCCTATTTCTCCTTGGTTCCATAGGCTAATCAGGGCTTTATGGAATCTTGAGGATTTTTGGCCTAGGTAATTTTCGTTGCAGGTCAATCTAGGGCATTTGGAGGCAGTTTGGTATACTTACTAATTTTAGTAAATCATTAATGCTATTAATAGTAATTCATCTGGTGGGCCGTGATCTCCAGTGTCAGTGCCTTCTCAATGGAAAATTGGTTATTATCGTGAGATGATTTCAGCTCCATTGGTTTAATTCATCCCCGCATTAATAAAGTTTAAATTATAAAGTTAAATTCAATTATTTAACTTTATTAATGTGAGTCAAGTTAAGTGGGAAATGAATAGTAAAAGGGGCCCCTTGTTTTAAAGTACATGAGACATCAAAAAAGGCAAAGGGGAAGTTATGTTTTATCCCACATTGGTTAAAAATGTGAGTGAGCTCTTATAAGAAGTTTATAAAAGTGTTGCAAGAGCTCACTTTCAGGGATGCTTGGTTTATGCTTGGTTATTATTTTCTCTTAGAGAATTCTGGGAAGCTTTGGCTTTCAGCAGGTTTGAGGACAAAAACCCTCGAGCTTGGAGGCAGTGGACGGAAACCCATTGTCTGTTGGTGCTTCAAATTCATACTTCTGGTTATCCAATCCGACTATAAGTTCTGTGGCTACGATTGAATATTTCTGCTGTTATTCTATTGAAGATTAGAAAGCAATATTCCTATGTAATTTCAGAGCCTTGTTCTAAAACTGTTATAATATGTTTTACATTGAAATTTGCTTGCAAGTTATTGGATGAATAGAAATTAGTTCATGCAAACGGTTTGTTTAAATTTTCTGTGGAACATTTGAAAAAATTGGGGCAAATATCCATAGGGGATGTTACAAGAAGCTTCTTGAAGGATGGAAAAAAAAGAATAAATAGAGGGCTTGGCTGAGCTTCTAATCATCCAGTATTTGACAATCGCTTGATATGTTCATTTGTGGAGCCAAGGGTTTCTACAGATTTCTACATTGGTCATTGGGAATGGAAACTCCCATTGATTTGCATGAGGTGGTGAAATATTTTTCGAAGGGTTGCAGCTATTGGAGGAGATAATTCAGTCTCTTCATTGTGCTTCATTTGGTGGCCATAGACCAGATTTGTTGAGGACGATTTGCATATTTTGTTACGATTTCATTGGTCGCATCGCCATTGCATCATTTGGTAGCATAGAAGGCATATTAAAAGTACATTAGAAGTCTGATATACATTTGCAGAGGTCTGATCAGAAGTTACAGTCATATAGAGACACCATTGGAGACCACAATTTCACTCATGGAGGCCAAGGTTGGCATCGATTCCTCCTAGCTTGAGCGCTCCACTCCTTGGGACTTGGCAATAATGTTTGAGGCTCGATGGTGGACAAAGAGGCTGCAAATTATTTTATTTTGGCATTTTATATCAGAGCAAGGGCGGCTGGAGTAGAGCTTTGGTTTGGCTAGGAGGAAGCATATTTTGGGACTGTTTTTTTTGCTACATCACCTCCAGCCCTAAGCGCTTCTTTTCCAGGGTCTTTGCATTTTTTTACATCCAATTCTAAGTCATATTACAGTTAGTATTAGTGGCAGCCATTGTACTCATAAATTAGGAACTCATGAAATTGTAAAGCCAAGAGTCTTGGCTATTCCATCTGCATCGTAATCAGTTATTTGAATTGAATAAGGTGGCATAAGGTTGCATTCACTTAGTAGATTGCTTCAATCTTAGGTTGCATGACAAGTGTTTGTTAAAATGCCTTATGGCTGTAGGTGCACATTTTTTGCATGTCTAGATTCTATATATGCATTTGAAGGGACCAAAAGAATTGCATTTGCTTTCTAGTTCTTTGCTTAGACATCTTAGTAAACATTTGCAAGCATTTAGTTCTCGTTGACATTATTCCAAGCAAGTATAAACAAACTGAAACTCAGAACCAACAAGCAAGAGGGTTGCATGACAAATGTTTGACGATATTCCTTGGGAATTTAACTAAGCAACTTGAGGGTAGATTGGACAAGGGATACTACATCTACTTACAATAATGCTCAACAACCCACCGACATCATTATATATTTGTAACACATCATGATGCACCGCAAACATTAAATGTGCATTACAAATCCAATGCACCTTAACACATCACAACATAAGAAATGACAAGCACATCCCAAGTGACAATAAATGAATCTGAAACAACCTTCCACGATTCAAGGAATTAAATGAAAATGGTTAGGAATTGCAATGGCTTTTTACCCATAACACATCCCAAGAACATTTGTGCAAAGGACAAGTTGCGTGAAACTCACAACTTCACAAGGCTAAGTCGCAACTCTTTGCAACCAAAGGATGTACCAGAGAATCCTTGCATGGTGATCCTCATATTCGCATGGCTGCCCACCAACATGTTACATAAGATGTTGCAATCTTGCGCACTGGAACTCGCAACCCTTGAATTAAATTTTGTGGATCTTCTAAATTGGTGCTAAACCAAACAAGGAACTTCAAAATTGTAGATACTAAAACTGAATATTTATGACATCTCAGTATTGTACATTTGACAAATATCAATTAGGACTCTACCCTTCAGTTCTAGACATCCTTGCTGTCGAAAGGCTCACATTCACCATCTCACTGAGTCTAAATGCTTATCTCTTAGTTTAATCCATATCATTTTGATGACCCAGGTCTCATGTACTACACAAAAATCTTAAAACTTGATAAACATCTTTCACTGTCATTTTCAAATCCATATTTGTTTTCTAGCCTCTTAGACACTACCGACCACAGAGGGACACTACCGCCAACGGTGGCGGTAGTGTCCATATTCTTATCTAATGTCCAGTTGCCAAAAGTTATCCAAATTACAAATGATTCGAAACCTATGGGTCGGCCTATTTGTCTTATTGAACTCTACCATGAGATATTTTCAAAAGATGTGGTATGAATACAAGTCTAAGCCTTCTCATTTCTTATCTAACAAATACCAAGTAAACACCTACTAAATCTAAATCAATCAAGTTCACAATCAAGCCATTTTGCTCTATTCATCCCTATTTTCATATGAAGCATAAGAGCAATCATATTATAGGTCTGAAGCATTCAAAGAGCAACCCACGAGCGGTATTTGTCAAATTGTAAGTTATATCACTGCATGCATCATCATATAGTATATTGCATCCTTGTGCACACACTTTCTCACACATAGGGGAGAACTACATAAGTCTGAGGCCCTCCTTGGAGTATTGTCTATGTAGGCAGTGCCCATTGACAGAGGGGTCTTTGTGGTCAACTTGACACCATGAGCCAACTAACCCATTTCTAGCAAATTCATTCCAATGGTGAAGAAAAATGAAGAGCTAGGTTTGATCAATCAACACAGAACAACCACCTATATCCTAGATCTGATTACATTAGTAGAAGCGATAGAAAACCTAAAACAACAAATTTGGTCACATTCAGATCCAATCATTATTCCGTATTGGACACTTGTGTCACAGTCTGTAATGTCCTCCTTTTCGAACTAGTCTTGGGAGGAGACCCTTAGCCTTTTAGTTCCCAAGGGCTAAGGAAATTAGAGGCAAAAAGAGGAACATTTGTGAGCTTCAAAAGCATTTTATGATAAAGTACTTTATTATCTAATTTTGGGACCTTTTTGAGAGTCTTTCTCACGTAAGGCCTAAAGTGCTTTTATAAGGAAGCTTTTTATAATATATTTTTTTAATGAAAAAAGTAAACTCTCCCCCCTTATTTTGGGTACCACACTTGGAGGAGAGATATAAAAGGAAAGGAAAGGCTTATTTGAAAATGTTATGCAATTTGGATATTGAATTTGTTGATCAAATATGTCAGGCTTGATTACCACAACTTGATGACGAAAACCTTCAAGTGTGACAAAGGTTTGGAGACCAAAACCTCCATTCCTACATTTAGGGCTGTTTTATTCAAGGGTTGCGATTGTGCTTGAGATTTGCATGGTTGTATGCAATTGGACCTATAAGGGTGTTTTTGAACACCACTCCATTATTGACTTCACTTTGTCTGGGTCCATCTTCAGACCTTGGGATATCACAAAACCCAAGTATATTAACTCAGTCTTCATAAAGTTGCATGTCTTCATATTGATGAGCAACTTTTCCTTGCGCAACATTTACAACACATTCCACAGATGCTTCATGTGTTCCTCCATTCTGCTAAACACCAAAATATCTCCCAAGTATATGCTGACATAATTCCCCATAAATGGCTTCAGTATTCCATTCATCAACCTTATTGAAGGTACTTGGTGCGTTTGTCAAACCAAATGGCATCACCAGCCACTCGTACAGTCCTTCCTTCGTCTTGAACGATATCTTCCATTCATCTCCTTCCCTTGGCCTGATTTAGAAGTATCCACTTTTTGGATTGATTTTAGTGAAGTAATGCACACCACTCAAGCAATCCATCAAGTTGTCGATGCATGGCATTGGAAAATTGCACTTGATCATGATCTTGTTGATCACCCTCAAATTAGTGCGCATGCACCATTCTCCTGCTTTCTTCGGCACCAATACTATAGGTACTGCACAGGGCTTAGGCTCTCTCCGGCTAGCCCCTTATCTAGAAACTTGCGAACTTGCCTTTTGCACTTCCTCATTCTCTTGAGGGGTCATCTGGTATGCGGCCTTGTTTGGAAAACTTGCTCCAGGTATAATAATCATTGGTAGCAATCCTTCCTGTAGGTCACTCAAAACAATGTCGGCAAACTCTTGCTTAGAAGTTATTCCTTTTCTTTCATGACGCATGTGTGCTTTTCTTGCACTAGTTTTGGTATGATTGCAAAACATACCTTCTCTCTCCACCTCTCGCAAAAACTTGTGTGACACCATCAACATTCATGCGCAAACACTATTGTTGCACTCATCTTCATTGTCCTTCTATGAACTTAGTTTGAACTTTTGCCATCTTTTTCCAAGCGATAGATGTTTGCTCATCCGTCATGTGCAACCTTCGGGTTATATTACTAAGGCCTCCCCCAAAGCACGTGACACATGTCCATTGGCATCACATTGCACCATACCTCATCTTGGTATGCACTTATGTTGAACTTCACAAGGCACTGCTAGTTGACTAGCCCCTGATGGCCCTTCTGCAACCATGACACCTTGTATGGATTTGGGTGTACCAACTTCTTCAAACCCAATTTCTCCTCCATCTTACACGAGGTTTCTTGTGCTATTGTTGTTTGCAACCACCTTACAACACTTGCCTCTTGATTTACATATCCTTTGGAATAGGCTCTTCCTTTGCATTGGCTTGGTGTCTTCCTTTGATGACTTCAACAATACTCTCTTTACCTTGAGGTTTTCTTTGCGCTTTGGCTGTGGACCTTTTGCTGCTTTCCCCTTGTACTTGTGGACATTTGTACGCTTGATGTCTTGTTGTAATGTCCCCTTTTTGAACTAGTCTTGGGAGGAGACCCTTAGCTTTTTCGTTCCCAAGGGCTAAGGAAATTAGAGGTTAAAAGGGGAACATTTTTGAGCTTCAAGAGCATTTTATGATAAAGCACTTTATTATCTAATTTTGGGACCTTTTTGAGGGTTATGTTCACTTAAGGTCTAAAGTGTTTTTATAAGGAAGTTTTATATAATATATTTTTTAAAGAAAAAGGTAAACTCTCCCTCCTTATTTTGGGTGTCACACTTGGAGGAGAGATATAAAAGGAAAGGAAAGGCTCATTTGAAAAGGTCATACAATTTGGGATATTGAATTTGTTGATCAAGTATGTCAAGCTTGATTACCACAACTTGAGGACGAAAACCTTCAAGTGTGACAAGGGTTTGGGGACGAAAACCTCCATTCCTATATTCAGGGCAGCACTATTCAAGGGCTGTGATTGTGCTTCAAAATTGCATGGTTGCATGCAATTGGACCTACAAGGGTGTTTTTGGACACCACCTTCATCAATGATTGTTTTAAACCCTATAGAGAATAAGTAATTGGTAATTTGCAGGTCAAAGAGGTGGGCAAACTTGATTTGAGAAGTTTGGTTGATATAGGAAGCCATCCCTTGTGTTGCAACTTGATTTTGGAGAGTGGTGACCCCTCTCAAGAGGGCTATTTGGCTTCAGAACCCTCTTCTAGGGTTTAGAGGTATTTTTAGCAATTTATTCCAGCTTGGCAAATTGTTTGAGGATTGATTTGCAAATGATTTAGGGTGATTTTTTTTAAAGATCACATTATATTAGAAGGAAATCAAAAGATACATAATCTGCTATGCCAGGCCTGAAAACTATTGGTCCAATCTTGGGCAGTATACAAAAAAGGAAACATATTAGTACTCATAACCATAAGTCTAAAGAAATGATGTTTGTCATATCTTTTTGTATCTTGGTCGATCACTGTGGAGGGGGCAAGCCATAACAAACAATGTTATGGTTATCCAACCCAATTGGGCAACCCATCTGTCACTTTATTTGATTCTCTAGGAGTATGAATGAATTGCACTTCTTGAAACCTTTCCTTCAACTTCTTGATATTATCCATCTCTCTAGCAATCCTCTAATTACTGCTTGACCGTTCTCTTTAGTGGAAAGAAGACCAATAATCACCTTAGAATCTGCCTCAATTTGAATCTTTTGCTATCCAAATTTTAAAGCCTCTTGCATCCCTTTCTTTATATCCTTAATCTCTGCTAAAATATTAGTGGCACATCCCAAATTTTTAACAAACAAAAAAGCTACCTTTCTGTTCGAAGTTCTGCCAATACCTCCAATGGATGCTAATCTCAGATTACCTCTGGATGCACCATCTGTATTTATTTTACCACACCCCATTGTAGGATGTGTCCAAATTCCATCTATTTGGTGTTTGATTTTATGCTGAAAACCCAGCATAGAAGAATTATGAGGTTGCAGAGGAAGTTTTTTGCAAAGATTCTGCGATTCAGGGGTGAGGAGTGGGAAGAGAAATCTTATGTTTGATAGTTTCAGCAATATTGATTTTGTTTTTCTCCCAAACATAATCTATATCTCTACTAACTTGTTGAAAAATTATGTTGTTTCTTTCCTTCCATGTATTCCAGAGGAGAAGGGAAATACCGGACCACAAGGCTAGCATGAAGTTTTGATATGTCGGAGTATGGCATTTGCATTCTCTACATAGCATCTCCAAAGACCAAAAACTTATCGAACGAAGGTTAAACAAATTAGACAACTGGTGCCATAAAGAGACAATCCATGAACATTGAAAAAACAAATGAGAAAGGGATTCCTCATCTACCAAACATAATACACATATAAATGGATCATAAAAGCCAGACTTCTCAAGTCTATCACTAGTTAGGATCCTCCTGAGTCATAGCAACCACACAAAGAAGATGACTTTAGGCCATAGAGCAGGCTGTCAGATATTTTCAAAAATGCTTTGAAAGAGGTGAGGAGTCCTCCGCAGTAAAGAGGCATATCCAGAAGCCACAGTATATATTCCCGTGGAATTTGCACCCCACACTAATGTGTCAGCCTGAGGAAAATAAGAAATGGGACGAACCAAGAGAATATTATCTATCAAAGGAAGCTCCGTCTGTCCAATATTCACAGGCCAATCCTTGCTAGCAATCCAACATTTTCTAGTTTTCCATATCTGAGTAACAGGGTTGCAATAATCTGCCACTTTGATCCATCCTTTTTGATGTAGATCCTTCACAATTGTTTCAAACTCTGGGTATTGGGATATAAGTGGGGGCTGTCCATCCCACGAATCACTTCAAAAATTGGCATATTTGCCATCTTTAACTATCCAGAACAAATGTTTTTTAATAATCTCTTCACCAACTCGGAGAACAACCAAAATGGGTGATCCTTTGAAGGGAAGAGTCAACCTTATAATTCTGTGAGGGGGATTACTTTCCACATATTTTGCTATGACATTATGCGCCCATAAATCATTTGGAGATACTAACATTCTCCAATATAGTTTAGCTGCAAGGGCCTTATTTTACTTAGCTGAAGCCTTGAATCCTAACCCTCCTTTCTAGGATTGGCAAAGAGTGTCCCATTTGACTAGAGACCACTTCCTTTTTCCTTGCATTCCACTCCATATGAATTTCTGGCATAAAGAATCCATTTGTTTCAAGATGGTACCTGGAATATTTGAAAGAGAGGCAACATAGAATGGCAACGCTTGAAGAACAACCTTGACCAAAGTTATTCTACCTCCAAAAGATAACCATTTATTGGTCCATTTCATCATTTTTGCTTCAGCTTTAGAAATATGCCAGTTCCAATCTTGAATCTGTTTAGAAACCAGTGGAACCCAAGTGGAAGAGAACCTTTCCTAAAATGAAAAATGTTTAGAATTTGCTCCTCTTGTCTACTAGAGCAATGGAAGAAAATAATACTAGATTTATCATGATTAATCAATTGACCAGTAGCTTGAGTAAAAATCTGAGGCATTTTGTGAAATTGTTGGGCTTCTAGGCAAGTAGCTTTGCCCATAAGTGTAGAGTCATCCACAAATTGCAAATGGGATATAGGACGAGTGTCTTTTGCCAACTTGATCCCAATAATCCATTTCTCCTTACATGCTTCAGTTGCCAATCTGCCAAGACATTTTTCCAAAATAACAAATAAAAAGGGAGATAAAGGGTCCCCCTGTCTTATTCCCTTGGATGCCAAAAAATTCTGAGTGCCATTGATCAAGACTGGAAAGGAAACTATAGATAAACAAGCTTTAACCCAAGCTATCCAATCCCCAAAGATTCCAAATTTAGCCAAAACTTGACATAAGAAATCCCAATCCACTCTATCCTACGCTTTGGATAGGTCCAATCTAATAAACATGGAAGAAGATTTATGGATTTCCATAGGATGCAAGGCTTCTTGTGCTAAAACAATCTCATCTTGGATTTGATGTTCAGGAACAAATCCCCCTTGTTCTAGAGAGATAATTTTGTGAAGTAAAGGATTCAACCTTTCTGACATAATTTTAGTAATAATTTTATACAGGACGTTGCACAAGGCTATTGGTCTAAAACCAACAATATCCTCCACTTCATTAGCCTTTGGAATAAGAGCTATAAATGTTTTATTAATTTCCTTCAGCATGGTTTTGGCTGTCCTTACCTCTTCCACCACTTGAAGGAGGTCTTTAATGGTGTCCCAAAAATCTTGGTAAAATTCAATCGGAAACCCACCCAGTCTAGGTGATTTCCTTTCTTCATAGAAAACACTACCCCCTTCAATTCAATTTCCGTAACAGGGCATATAAACTGCTGATTATCAGGGTGGTTTATAAGATTTAGGGTGATTTTGTGCCCTAGATAATATTTTTAATTTATTATATTATTTCAGCAGTGAACTAGGGTTTTGAGAATTTTGGGACAGCTTTTGGTTGGCTTCTCATGATGGGAAAATTCTGATCCTAATGTTGTTTGATAGCTACTAATTATGTGATCATTTTGAGCTATCTCTTGCTTTAAAATTCCAAGTATTGTGGAAGTCGTGAATTTATGAAATTCTACTCTAATTTTGCAATGATAAATTCCAAAATTTTGAGTTTCAACTTTTGAGTGAATATTTTGGACTTCTAAAATTAGTGGCTGCAATACAAAACTCAGTTCATATTTTTTGGAGGGTTAGAAGTATCAAATCTGAATTTTGCCCTAATTGCCTAAGGGTTTGGTGGAGGAAATTGGTGAATATTGATTCATTTTTCGATGTATGTTATTGGCTGAATTTGTATTTTTAGATTCTTTGAAGGATAGGGGTTTTGGATTAGGTAGGGTTTGTTGGAAAACCCATTTTTTGCCTAATTGTCCCATTTGGGGACATTACACCTGTTTGCTTGCTTTTGAAGTAGGGTCTTGGGAATTTTCTCCGTCTTCCTCGACCGAATCTTCATCACCCTCTGGATAGGTAAGATGTACTTGCTTGCGCATTCTCTTGCTCATTTTTGCGAGTCTCACCTTGTTCGTGTGTTTGCGCATTATGCATAGCGCTATTTTCTCGTCTCTGCAGGTTCCTTCCTGCATTGCTTTGCCCTCCACTTGCAAATTTTTCTCTTCCTCACACATTGCTCTGTTGTCTGTGAAACAACTTCTCCTCAGCCTTTAGTGCGAATTGATAATCTTCCTCCACCATTTGGATTCAAGTCATGCTCAATTCCTCTTGGATACTAAATCTCAACCCGTTCAGGTACCTTGCGACCTTCTGGTGGAATTCACTATAATCCGATTTGTTGATCTTGTAGAATTCCTTAGTGTACTCCTTGATAGATAGCTCCTTCTGCTGCAAGTTCTATGCTTTCTTGAATAAATCTATATGATAGTCACTAGGCAAAAACTTACCTTTCATCTTCACCATCATTTGATCCTATCTAGTTATCTTTACCTCTCCTGCGCCGTTCGTTCTAAACATCTTTTCATTATAGCACTGCGTGACCCTTCAACTTGGTATGTGCAACCTTCACGCGCTGTGGATCCTCAACATCATCAAACCCAATATTCTTCTATATCCACGAGCTAGTCAATGAGATCTTCCAGATTCAAACATACCTAGAAACACGGTATTTCCATCTTGGTTCCTCGTTCAATTTGTGAGATAGCTCTCAAGAGCCTACCTTCGCCTGCATCCATTTTCTCTTCATCATGTTCATCTCTTCTAGCGACTTCTATGCACTGTTCTTCCTCCTCAGCATCACTTTGGTTGTTGCTTGGTATGAACCCACGCCATTTGTATTTTTGTGTGACATCCAAGCATGTTTGCATAACACAACACATCCAAGACTTCGTCAAGTCTCCAACCATGCCGACTGCTACTGTGCCTCTACCAACAGCTCTTCTCGGCAACATCTTTACTTTAGGTATGAATCTTTACTGTTACAAGTTGCTCTGCTCTCAGTCCTTCGTAGGTGGCCTTTCTCCACACTTACTAAGGTTCAAATCCTTGCTTTGGTACCAGATGATATAGTCGCAGTCAGGTGATGTCTTAAACCATGCAGTCGAGTGATATTTTCACCCTAAGCTCTCACTAACACACAATTGATACCCAAATTCAAGCTTCTATTAATAATTAAACCCATATTACATGCATCTTTCACTAAGCATAAGCTTGCTGGGCCTCGAGCTGCAATAAGCAAGATTTGATTACAATCATAGAGTCACTCAAATCCCCATTCACATGTTAAGGCTACAGGCCTTCTTATGAGCTTACTCTCTCTATTCTGCAATTGGGTAGAGTCTTGTTTTTCTAAGATAAGTTCTCTATTCTCTTGTGATCTTTGTTAATGCCATTTAAGCCATAAGTTGTCCTTATATATTAGTCGAACTCTCAGGTGATTGGATTCATGATCCCAAGGTACA
Source organism: Torreya grandis (assembly GCA_037957365.1). Lineage (NCBI taxonomy): Eukaryota > Viridiplantae > Streptophyta > Pinopsida > Cupressales > Taxaceae > Torreya > Torreya grandis. Next base: position 1,900,756 of record JARHVA010001697.1, read on the forward strand.
ACTGATATTCTAATTTAAGAATGTACAACGTATCTATGCCTGATTTGCATCAAATCTTGGTAGGCCTAGCTAATAGTAGCCTTTTGAGAAGATTTGATCTGCTGAATCTCAACTACCTGTTAGGCAATTCTGATAGAAGCTACCTTTATCAACCACCGTTACTTGCAAGGCTTGTCCCTTATGTGATTGGCTAGAGTCTATGACAGCCAATCGTAGGCATTTGTGGCTTCGTAACGGATGCATGATGAAACCAAATATTTTTCCACCTACGTTAAATCCCTGAATGCCTGCGTTCTTCACACCATCCCCTGTTCATGTGCAATGCCTTTTCCATTGTGAGATATTGCCTCGAGTCCATGTCGCACCATTTTACACGTACCGACAACTTGCTCATGCCTTGTTCTAAATGTGCCTCGGAGAAGAGGTGCCGCTCACAACTGCACACCGTGCGAACCCTTGTGCAAAACTTCAAAACCTTGGCAATGCAAGATTGCCTTGTGCATGGGATGCTCTTGCATCAGTGTATTATGCAGGAGCATCTAGGTTTACGTGCAATCTTGCATCAACCAAAAAATTTGTTAGTTTAGGAAGACTATCCAAGTGTTGTTTTGCGTAAGTTTCTTATTGTGCCTTTGTCTTTTTTGGTAAATTTGTGCAAGCCTTAATCTATGCACAAGCGTCTTTGTGTAGTTTTGAGTCAGATTAGAGTGTGCGTTTGTTTTGTGTAGCCTGTGAGTACGCATATGTTTGTAATGTTTCATGGGTTTTTTGTTGCACACAGTTTTCTTTGTTTGTCTCAACAAGCTTGTGAATCTTTGCGCAAGAAGTGATATTGATATTTTGCGTAAGTGCAGTTCTACGGTGATTTGTGGTGAATTGCCATAAGTTTGTGACAACTTCTAGAACAACAAGGTATTCTTTGGGCCACTAGAAAGTCTATTTCTTTTTCGTATAAGCAGGGGATTTGATGAGATTTCTTGAAGGAGTTTGTTCTTCATTGAGCCGTGCTTGCTAGTAATTTGGGGAGCGCGTTGAGTAGCTGATCTTGGTACTGGTACAAATACAAATACGTTGATATGATGGTTTTTTGGGGCTTGGATACATTTTTGGATACAATTGTACAAAAAATATACATAAAATATTAAAACTATAGCCAAATAAGCAAAATTAACCACAATTAAGCTAAATAACCACAAAACATATTGATAATTCAATGGCAAATGTCATGATATTCAGTGGTCGAACTTAGATTAGTCTTAGAACCACTATGTAGTGCAAATGTCACAATTTATGGGCAAAAATGATAGGATTTATGCCAAGATCAAAAAATTAACATTGATAACAAGCAATGAAAAATGCTTAAAGGAACAATGTTATCTTGAAAAGTAAGCAAACCACAAAATGCAAGAGACAAGAATTGGCAAGTGGGGAAACCGTCAAACGGAGGAAAACCCCACATCTATTAGAAAGCTTGCAAAGCATTGATCTTCAAGTACAATATCAAATAGAAACAGATAGAAGAATGGCCTCAAGGCTAGAGCAAGATGGATGAAGAATGAGAGAGGAAAACTCAATAAATAGAGCTAGAAGGAAAAAATGAGTTACACAACCTTCATGTGTGTGTCAAATGTCTTTAATCCCCTTATGGGTGGGGGGCATGAGTTTGTCAAATGTGGGGGGAGTTACATATGAATGTAACTCCAAGATTTCTTACAAGAGGACAAAAAAGGCGTGACATCTCATAAATCTGGGATAGAGTGAATTTCTTATAATAAGAAATGCACACCAAAAAGATAGACTTAGGATTAATCTAAACCATAGTAGCAAAAATTGTATGAGAAAAAAATCGTTTTTTCAAAAGTGTAAGCGTTTTTAAAAAAATCGTGATTAATTGAGAAAAAATCGGAAAACTTAAAACCGCTAGAAAAATGCGGAAAAAAAAAACTGTTTTTTAAAATTTAAATGTATTTTCATTGTATCTAGATACATATTAGGCATTTCAATTGCATAGAGAATAGATACATCATACAATTGCGTCATCTATGAAAGATAAATGAGATTGTACGCCATCCAAATTAGTCACCTTGTTTGGGTTGCCTGGATCGACTTCGGTGCAGTAGTTCCATGCAAAATCTTTAACACATGGCATGATGATCAAATCTGCAGTGGCATAAAATTGTTTGTTTAGGTACTAAAATATTTTGAAGCTGTTTAGTTTTTCCTTATCACTCCCAGAAGAAACCCTTAACACTCCAACTTATCACTCCTGCCTTTCGATACACCTAAATCTCCAATAGCCAAACTGCCCCTTGAGAGGAGCAATTCTCTCGACATACCCCTCCTCTCGATATACCAAACCTTCCTATGTACCCGAAGGTACATGGAAGAATGATAGTACGTCGAAGAGAGATATACGTGAGAGCAGAATGATACGTGAGAGTAGAGTGGCATTGAAATAAATGGTACATGAAAGGTCTCGGTTCTGTCTAATGGAATAACTGCTCACATTGGGGTAGTTCAAAGCTTGTAGGCACGGTACTCGTCTAACACTGCGATCCCCTCCGTGTCGGATATACGGTCGAATGACAGATCCCAGAAGAACAAAAAGAGAAGAATAGAAAAGAATGTGTTTTAGAGATGCTTTGTTTGGTTTTTTTTTTAATTATTGTTTTGAACTTTTGCATTCTTGCAATCGTTAGCAATAAATACATATATAATAAAATCATATAAAAACATTATATCGAAAGTTATTAACAAATTACAAAAATTCTTTAGAATAAAATATTGTTTTTAAATATTTTTTAATTTTATATATATATAGTTTTTTATTAATTACAAGCTAAAAAAATTTATTAAAAAATCTAATATTTAAAAAAAAAAATTCCTAACCATAAAAATAATCATATAAAAAAAATTAATATTTAGGGTTAGGTTCAAATTTTAATTTATAATGAAAAACCCTAACCCCAACACTAACTGCATGGTTAGGGTTAGGGTTAGGGTTAGTATTAGGTATTTATTTCAATTTTGTAATTTTTTATTCACATTTTACAAAATTTATTAAAAAAACTAAATTTAGGTGTTAGGTTTTTTTAATTTTTACAGTGTTTTTTTACATTTTAAAAAGATATAAAATAAGAAGTGAACTGTTAGGGTTAGTGTTAGGGTTAGATTTTTTTTATAATTTTTATTTACAATTTAAAAAATATATAAAAAATGAACTTAAATTAGGGTTAGTAGGGTTAGGGTTAGCCTTTAGGGTTGGGTATTTTTTTATCTTTTTAGTTCTTTAATTTTACATTTTAGAAAATATATAAAAAAACTGAATTATTAGGTTTAGGGTTAGGGCTAGGGCTAGGGTAAGATATATATATATTTTTATAATTTTTATTCACAATTTAAAAAATATATAAAAAAATGAACTTAAATTAGGTTAGTAGGGTTAAGGTTAGCCTTTAGGGTTAGGTATTTTTTTAGTTCTTTAATTTTACATTTTAGAAAATATATAAAATAACTGAATTATTAGGTTTAGGGTTAGGGCTAGGGTAAGATATATATTTTTTTTATAATTTTTATTTACAATTTAAAAAATATATAAAGAAATGAACTTAAATTAGGTTAGTAGGGTTAGGGTTAGGTATTTTTTTTATTTTTTTAGCTCTTTAATTTTAGAAAATATATAAAAAACTTGAATTATTAGGTTTAGAGTTAAGGCTAGGGCTAGGGTAAGATATATATATATATTTTAATTTTTATTTACAATTTAAAAAATATATTAAAAAAACTGAAATATTAAGGTTAGGGTTAGGGCTAGGGCTAGGGTAAGATATATTTTTTTATTTTAATAATTTTTATTTACAATTTAAAAAATATATAAAAAAATAAACTTAGATTAGGCGTTTAATAGGTTTAGGGTCAGGTTTTGGCTTAAGGTTAGAGATTTTTTAAATTGTATAATTTTTATTTACATTTAGAAAATGAAGATATAAATTAAAAAAAATTAACTTGGAATTTGGAAAATTGAAGGGTGAAGACCGAACTTGAAGACGTTTGAAAAAATCTTCCAAAAATCTCTGAAAGTATTTGAAAATCTCGATCAAATGCTACCAATTTGCTTGAAAAAAGTTGAAAACGAATTTTTGCTCATAAAAGCGATTAAAAATCTCCAAACTGCGTTGTTATTTCGCCATTTCTTGCACTTATAAAGGAAAAAAATAGAAAAAATCGCATTTAAAACTCGTTTAAATCGCATTTTTTCGGTAAATTGCGATTTTTTCCTGCTTTTGTCATTGACTCGCGATTTTTTCACAATTTTCAACACTTTTGGGAGGTTGACCCATTGACTTGCAAAAAATCGCGATTAAATGTTGGAAAAACGCGTTTTTCTCGGCGATTCAAGAGTAATCGTGATTCCTGCTACTATGATCTAAACAAGCCTAAAGTGAACCCAAATAAGGTTAATCTGCAACAAAAAATAAGACAAATCAAGAATTCATTTTATTCATGTTGGTCTTCAATGTCTTCATGGAGAGCATCATCACGTGGTTCATTGGAACCATAAGCAGTAGAAGTACCACTCCCGCTAGCTCTGTTTATATAGGTTGTGTGAAGAACCCGCTAACACTCTGTTGAGCAATGAAAGGTAGGCAATTGAGGCATCCATGTCAATAGTCTTTGGGGCAATTGAAAAAATGAAAGTGAGAGCAAATGTGCAATGAGAGGTAAAAATGCAGTGAAAGGTAAATGTGTCGTTTGTAATGTCCCCACTTTAGCAGTTGACCAAGTGTGTGTGTGCGTTAGCCTAGTTCTACATGGTCCCGAGGGCTAACGAAGAGTTTAAAGGGATCCTAGAGTGTTTTGGCCTAGTCATTTCTAGTTTGGCCAAAACGGAGTTGACTTACTCAGTTTCAGGCATTCTTACTATTTGTAGTAAGTTAGCAGGACACAACGGAGGCCAGTTTTGATGATTGGATTTGATACTCCTCGACGAGAGCTTTCCGGCGAACTATCACTTGCGCTATTCGGAGTCCGATTGCTATTATATTTTAATCCCCGAAGTGTTATAAAAGTAACATTTAACTTAATTGCAAGATATTAAAGTGTTACTTTAAATATTTACTTAATGGGGATGGTACCCAAGGGAGACATAAGTAATATTTTAATATATAAAATGTTGCACATCTTTTATCCCACATTGCTCATGAGAGTTGAGTCGCCCCTTGGAGAAAGAATAAAAGGAAGTGTTTGTGGCTTCATTAGGCATGTTGGATAAGAAGAAAAAATTGATGCACTTGCAGTTTGCAGGTTATTTTGGACATTTGGAAATGTCCTTCCCAACTGTAGCACTCTAGACATCAATCCTTGGGATTGGTCTTTGGAGTCTGTGCTTTCAGCTTCATACAACGGTGCCACTGTAGCAGCCACACCATTGTAGCAGCCGTGCCATTGTAGTAGCCGTGCCACTATAGTAGCCACATCACTGTAGCAGTCGTGTCACTGTAGCAGCCGTCACTGTAGCAGCCATGTCACTGTAGCATCTCATAGCAGTCGCTATCTGCAGTAAGGGTCGGGAGAAACAAGCCTGCGGAGTTCGTAGAACCAAGCCTGCAGAGTCCGTAGAAACAAGCTTGCAGAGTCCGTAGAAGCATGTCTACAGAGTCCGTAGAAACAAGCCTGCAGAGTCCGTAGAAGCAAGCCTGCGGAGTCCGTAGAACAAGCCTGCAGAGTCTGTAGAAATCAGCCTACAGAGTCCGTAGAAACCAGCTTGCAGAGTCCGTAGTTCTGCTGGACGGAGAACAGAATGATCGCACCTTCGGTATTCGCTAGGGATATTCGCTTGAAACAATGTTCATTCCATTACTGGAGTATTTAGTGAGTTATCACATGGCCGACATTGTACTTGCTTACTCATTTTGCAATCAATATAAATACCGTGTGTTGCTTGTTTTCTTTTGATAAAATGAATGTGAAAGTTGCTTTTAGGTTTTTCCCTATATTTTATTTTATTTTTATTTGTTTTTTGAAGTACATATTTGACTTTTTTTCCAACGAAATAAAAAATATATTTTTGGGCCATGGATCCTACTCGGGTATGGCCAGGATAATGCAGGACTGTGGATCCTTTCAGCTGGGATGTATTCGAGAGGATCCACAACCCTCACGCAATATCCTAGCCGTATCCAGGTAGGATCGGACTAGGATCCGTATCCAAAAAGGATCGTACTAGTATCCACGGGTCTAGGGTGAAGGATTCAGTAATGTAGGGCGCGTGTGGTAGTGAGCGGTAATGTTCTTGTGCAGACATGAGGATCATGGCATGAAGGTTCTTAGCGCATTTGTTGGTTATGAAGTCTTGTGACTCTGCGTTGCAAGGTTGTGACTTTCTTCGTGCACTCTTGGTTTGGGTGCATATATCCTTGTGATATGTTATGAAGGAGCCATTGCTGATTGTTTGGCATTTAATTTCGTAAGTTATGGAAAGCTTATAAGGAATCATTTAATATTTTATGCGATGCTTGAAGTTAACGGGTTGGTGCCTTGGAATTGTGAGAGACATTTAATATTTGTGGCTCACTAAGGTGTGTTAATGCTTCTAGTGGGTGGTTGAGCACTTAATGTAAGTAGGTTGGTCATGTGCCTTTATAAGCATGCCCCTACACTTGTGCAAAGGACATACGTTATCGGATATGCCCCTACGCCCCCTAGGTACGGGTACACAATGTCTTGATATGGGTGTTGGGGGCGGTACGCCTAGCTGATGCCTAGGGTACACCCCAGCCCCTACAGGTACGCCCGAGTATGTCTCTTGGGTACAGGTATGTGACATCCTAATATGAGTACGAGGGGTGGTACGCCCAGCCAATGCCTAAGTACTCCCTTGCAGGTGCGCTCGGGTATGTCAAGGACATACCCGAGTGTACTTGGGCATTGGCTGGGCATACCGCCCCCCAAAAAATGTTTTTTTAATGTTTTTCCTCCTTATTTCACTTAATAAAAAGTCAAACATGGACTTCAAAAAACAAGATAAAGTATGAAAACCTCTCCGCAGTTTCAATGTTTGGCTATGTTTTCAAAACGTGAGCCTCAATTCATCTGTATCTTCTTTATTAGGGGTATATAACAGCTATGAAGGTTGCCAGAGCAAGTCAGCAAGTCTTCCAGTTATTTGATCGTGTTTCAGCCTTGCCAAAATAAAGGGATTAAATGTTTATAACATGATCAAGATGAGGGAGAGGTTGAAATCAATAATTTCTTTTTTTGCTTATCCTCTATGTCCCAAAAATATGGTTCTCCAGGACTCTTTTTGTGCAGTACATACAGTAAGATCATTTGCACAGGTATAATTTGAAAGCTCAACTTGTGAATAAGCTCAAAGAAGAGAACAGGGCATGGTCTTAAGATGATTTAACACCAGGTTATCTCATTGTAATCTTCACCAAACTGCAGAGAGTGCATTTTCTTTTGTCTTTATTTTTGTCCATACACTGTAACATTTGCACTATGTACTTGTAATAAGACTAATCTAAGTTTGAAAATTGAATATTATGATATTTGGCATCGAATTATTAGTATTTTTTGTGGTTATTTAACTTATTATGTTTCCTCTATGCATATTATGTGGTTCATTTTGCTTATATGGCTAATATATATTTTTGTACGGCTGTACCCAAACCCCCCCCAAAAAAAATCACCTGTATCCATGTACCCCATACTTGTACCTGTACCCGTACCCATACCCATATTGGCTACTTAGCAAAGGACGTTGGCCAGAGTATGGGAGCTTAAGACTAATGCCGAGTGATTGATCTGAGAGTTAGGCTATACTTGCAAACACTGTGAGTTATCAAGAAGAGATCTACGGATCTAGTGTTGTAACACATCTCATTGTGAGATTGTGGTGTCATTGTGTTACTGTGCCTGTTGTAATTCCATGCCATTGAAATCTAATAAAGATCTGAGTTGTGTTAATGCATTTGATGGCATATTCCACTATGTATTCTGAGGGCTGTGTGGTCTAAGGCATCTATTAATTGAGACCCCTAACCGCAGCTACATCACTTTAGCCACATTCAATTGAATAATCACAATCAAAACATTACCACACATCCAATCACAGTCAATGCTCACACAAGTTACATACAAACATTATGAACAAAGTTGACAAGTGACAAGGAGACCTAGAGCAAACCCAACAGATTGGTATGGATGAATTTTTTTGTGTGAGACATGTTGGAACTGCAGTATGTGCTCATTGGGCAAAGAGTTTACTCAGGTGGCCCAGTCCCACCATGACCCGTGCTCAGTCTGTACCTATACCTACACACACTCACAGCCAGATATCCATCAATAGCATCTGCTGGGTGGTACTAACAAGTATCAATAGTAATTTACTGAATTTAAATACATCAATATATCAACAAACATCATCATGATTAAAATCAAATTTCTTTTCAAAAATATGTAAAATGCTGAAACAAAATAACTTGTGACAACAACACGTCAAATTCTGAAATCATCAGCAAATACAGTTATACCAATTGTCACCATGCCAACTGCACATTTAATGCCCCACAATATATATCCAATAATCAAAATAACCAAGTTGGGCTCTTACAGCTGTCAGCAGCAAGTATAATTTTAGACAATGAGTCACAAATGCCACAACCAACAAGAAAATCCTGAAATTAAGAACGAACAATCAAAGTGTCACAAGGATCTCCAGAGGGGATATTACAAAGGGTCTAGATAAACTATAATATGATAAAAAGAGAAGCATAGAGGATGGTATATCTCATCCAGAAGTTTAAGCATTATCTCCTAGCAAACCCCTTTGTCTTCTAGGTGGATCACCAAGCGTTGATGTACTTGGTGAATAGCTTAATAATTTAGGGAAGAGTGAGTAGATGATTGCTTCTATAAGAAGAGTTCATGTTCAAAATAATTGTGATGAAAACTATTGAGGATAAAGTCAGGAGAGCCACCAAATAGAGTAATGGATGAGTTTCCAGATGTGTAGTTGTTCAACATTGTGGTACTACCTTTGCGGTATTAGATCATAAGAAAGTTTCTTTCCATGAGTAGCTTCTGGGAGAAAAATATGACTAAGTCCAAATCCTTCCTATTGATACATGAAATGTTGTATAAGATGGGTCTTGACCAAGTGCTCCAAAGATGGTGCTTCAAGAAGAAATCAAAGGAATCTTAAGAGAAGCGCAGGAAGGACTGGCCAGGTGCAACTTCAAAGAATGTCCTCACAGGTCTTTGGTAGCCTACCTTATTCATAGATGTGAAGGAATGGGTCGTTATGTGCGATGCTTATTAAAGAATGGGTAAACCATTGAAGAGAGACTTCATGCTTATATATCGTATGCAATTGCAAGAATTGTTCGACAGATGGGAGATGGTCTTCATTGGACCATTTAAGAAGATGATTTGATGGAAGTGAAAGTACATATTTGTTCAAACAAAGTGCTTAATCAAATGGCTAAAAGCAAGAACATTACCAGATGACTCACGAGCAAGCATGGCCATGTTCTTGTATGAGCAAATAATAATGAGGTTCGTAATACCTTTGCATTTAACAAGTGACTGTAGAAGACACTTTGTGATTCAAATAATCTAGTACCTAACAAAGGAGTTATTTTTTTTTAAAAATCCCTATCAAGCCCATATTCCTCGAGAGCCATTGGTCAAGTAGAGGCTTCCAACAAGGTTTTGGTCTTGGTAATACAAATCCATGTGGGATACATGGAAATTACTAGGAAGAGTGAATTCCAGCAGTACCATGGGCATACCAAATAATTTACAAAGTCACAATGGGTCACACCCCCTTCCAACAGATGTATGGGCAAGAGGTTGTCGTTTTGATGGAATTTATGGTTCCACATTTACGAATAGCCTTGGGAAACGAGTTAGACAATGAATAGAGCCAGACTGTGAACAACGTTGAGTTTGGCGGGTTAGACGAGAAGAGAATGAATGTTTAGTGGGCTATTGAAGCGGATAAAATATTGGTACGATAAATTCTTTAAGTTGAATAAACCTAAAGCTGGGAACATAGTTATTAAATTCCAACAGTCGAAGAGCAATTAAGCTAAGGAAATTTAAAATTTTATTGATAGGACCGTTTTAAATACACAAAGTAGGAAACAACGTAGCTTTTGTGCTCAAGAACTTTACTGAGGAGGTGGTTGAGGGTGAGATTAATAGTTTGAAATTAGAGTTATACAAAATGTCAAACGACTTGGAAGCAGTAGTTGTGAACGAAATTGTTAATAGGACACAAAAAAACTGAGACAAGTAATGATACACATTAGTTTTCTTCAACATGGAATAGTTGACAAGATGAACAAAATATGGTAAATAAGAAATACAAAAAAATCCCAAAGAATTGGTCAGGAATTATTTTAGAAAAATAAAGGAATTTATATCATTATGGTAAAGCATGCAGTGGTGGTAGAGATGTAGTTTCCGAATTTTTTTATTGTGTTGTAGGGATACGCCCCCCGGCCCGACGCCTCCTGTTTGGAGACGCCTCCGGCACTGGGACGTCCCGGGTACTCCCGGAGGCGCCCGCTGGTGTGCGCCTCCGAGACGCCTCCGGGAGTACCCAAGACGTTTCCGGCGCGTACCCGAGGGATTCCGGCAGAAAAATGGCGAATTGTTTTAAAAAAAAACCTCAGAAAATCCTTTAAAAAAACCCTAAAAACTAAGCAACCCTAAATGTAAATCCAGTCCGAACCCAACCGTATAGAAATAAAATAAACATTTAAGTATAAGAAACTAGATCTAGTTTCTTATACTTTAAGTTATATCTTATTTATATACTTTCAGGATGTTTGAGAGGGGTTTCGGACTGCTAGGAGCTATAATGCAAATTCTAGGTTTTGGAGGATCCTGTCATATTTCAGAGTTAGTCAGATTCCAGGGTTTCAGGGTTTCAAACTTAGCCATATTTCAGGGTTTCAAGATTTCAAGGAGACATCATAGGAGGTATGAAGGCTGCATGAAGGGATGTATGCGTGATAGAATAGTATGAGAATATCTCTGGCAAAGTGCCACAAGCCGATCCCACCATTCCCTGTGCACCCCTTAAGGCATGCACTCGTGATATTCAATGCACTGATGAGCCCTTGTGAGAGAAAGTGTCAGTAAATGATAAAGTTGAAAAATAATGGGAGTGGCATTCATGATTTTGTGGACAATCGAGATGATTTATTCTAGATTTGAATGTACATCTTGTCTTTGAAGTAATGAATGAATGAATATTATATATTTTTAAGTGTTTTATCATTTATAGACAAATATTTTCACACTATGTAGTTTCAAGTGTTTTACTAAAAAAATGAGTAATATACTATATATATATATATATATATATATATATATATGTATGTATATATATATATATATACACAGACGTACCCACGACGTATCCAAATCAAGGTTTTTGAAAAATGACGTACCCGCGTACCTGAGACGTTCCCGTATCCGTAACCGTACCTGTACCCAAACAACATAGGAAATACACTCAAATTTGTTGGAAATTATTATGAAAATATCGAAAATAGGGTTAAGAGCCAAAATATTGTTGATAGCTTGAAGAGTTTATTTAAATAATCATTTTAACCATCTGGATATTTGCATCAGATAACTAGTTTGATTCTTCTATGTTCCAGGACAGGTCATGTTCTTTTGAATGATCTAAAAGAGACCGAGCCACCAAAAGATTTGAAAGAAATAATTATGAGGAGATTCTGTCAGAAAACAGTATCATACACTTCAAGAAATTGAAACGTGTAAACCTTATGGCATTTTTTCCAAATTATGAAAGATTTTTTTTTGCTGTCTGATTAATAATTGTTGACTTGCCAAAACTCAAGTACAGAATGAGAAAAAAAAAAAAAAAAAAAAAATTTAATGTAGCAAGTCAAAGATAAAGGAAATTAAGGGTTGGAAAACTCAAATATGCTATTATTTTAGCTGAATTATTGTAAACAATGAATATGAAATGATGATGTCGTTTGGGGTAAAGAATGTCAATGTATTCCAAGCAATTTTGTCATTGTAATATTTTTTCTTTGTTGATTGCTCTCAATGTTACTAACTTGAATTTGATTTCCAATGTAAAGATTTGGACCACAGTTTACAATCAAAGCTTTCCTTGTTCATAATTAGTTCTTACATTTACCTTGATGCAGGTATTACTTTGGGACAAGCATTTTCCCCAATGTTTTGCTTAATGATATTGCGGGACCTGAAGAAAGTTCTCTCCTCCTGAGCTTGAAGCTTGCTATCAATGTTCTAGTAAGAAATAAAGGCGCTAGACTTTAATTTGTGGGGTCCATGTTTGAATATTTTGCTGCTCTGTTATCATCATAGGACACAATATTTAGAATATATTTTTTTAGAATGTCTTAGCTATACCAAGGCTTGTGTATGATAAGTTGTAATTTCAAGAAACCACCGAGATCATACTATCATTTCACATTCCCAGTCAGCTCTTGCTAAAATGGATGTAAATGAAATTCGGAATGTAAGTTTGTCTGCATGCATATCTTAACTATCTACGTAAACTTATAAACATCATTCTTCCAGTAAATGAAAGGTCTAGCTAAATGGTACCACTGGTATTTGATGATGTTTTCTTTACTAATGTGAATTATTCCATGAAATTATGCTTTACTACTTTATAAAGTTCATATTTGTTGGGCATGATGTGTTATCTTCACAAGGTATAATTCAGTGACCCTAATTTGTAATGTTTTTCTGTTACTCTTTGTTTGGGTAGGTAGTTGCCTGCCCATGTGCACTTGGTCTTGCAACTCCCACTGCTGTCCTTGTGGGAACCTCCCTTGGTACGACATCTCAATACAAATATTGAAAGGAAAATCACATAGCTTCAGTTATTGTGTATATGTTTTCATTTCAATCAGTCTATCTTTGTCTGGGCCATGGCCCATGCCATTTGAATTTTTTTTCTTCCTTTTTTGAACTTAAATGATGAGCTGCTATGGTATTCACTATTACTGATATCTATTATATTTATGTACTCACTGATATTTGCTTGTATTGAAGGAGCAAAGCGTGGGCTTCTGGTGCGAGGGGGGGATGTACTTGAACGCTTGGCTGGTGTAGATGTAGTTGCACTAGATAAAGTACTCATTACTAACCGATACCTGCATCAATAATGTGATTTCAGTGTCATTGTTGAGCAATTTTGTTATTTGTTTGTTCATTTTGTGCTTTTTGTTTCTTTTTTCCATTAAAGTTAACTGATCTATGTGCATTTATCAAGAATAGACAGGAACTCTTACCGAAGGGAAACCTACTGTTGCTGCTGTAGCTGCATTGCATTATGATGAGAAAACAATTCTAAAATTTGCTGCTGCAGTAGAGAAGACGACTAATCACCCCATTGCAAAAGCTATTATAGACAAGGCAGAGTCTTTGAATTTGGAATTTCCTTTTACACGAGGACAACTTACAGAGCCAGGATTTGGGGCTTTAGCAGAAGTAGATGGAGCTCTTGTGGCAGTTGGTTTGATGGAATGGGTTAATGGATGTTGTAAAAACCCAAATGGAACATTTGATTGTAATGATCTTGAATCTCATATAAGAGAAATGTTATTGAAGAACAGACAATCATCTTTGGAGCAGTCAAAGTCATTGGTTTATGTTGGGCGAGAAGGAGAAGGTATCATAGGAGCGATTGCAGTAGCTGATGTTTTGCGTGACGATGCAAAGAGTACAGTTTTCAGGTTCTTTTATTGTTTCTTTTTCCATAAATGATAGGTTGCATTTTCTATTTCATTTCTGGGTTATCCATCTAGGAGTATTTATTCTGGCATGTAAAGATATTCACGTTAACTGGCAGCCAAGGAAATTCCATTTGCTTATTTGAACTGATTTTCCAGCATACTTTTAGCTCCACATCAAACGACCAAAATATAGATTAAACTACTTGAAAGTTTAAAACTATGGAACATATTTAGAACAGTTTATATCAACTATGACGTCTCCATACATAGCAAAACATAAATAATTGGCCATCAGATACCAAGAGTAGCAATTTAAGTAGCTTTGTCCTCTGCATTTGCTTCAATCACTGTAAGTGCATTTACTCTTTTGGAGGTGAACTTGTTTCTTCAAATCTTTCAATCCGTGAGATACCTGCAGCCAATACGTCAGGAACACTGCAAGTGACGGGTTACAGTTGGTCAAGTGTGAGACACAGTGTCTTCTCAGTTGATGTTAGGTGACCAGGAATTCAGTTTGATAATACCATTAAGAGCTTCAAAAGATGAGACTCAGAGCTCACTCTGCGCTATACCAGGTTGTCTTAGACTCAAAAGAAGAGGTTGGGAGGAGTATACATATGTTCCTTCAGCCTCTGTTAGTATTGGACAGGCTTGGTAAACCAGGCAACAGGCTTCCATTGATTGTATCTTGTGTGCACTATGTCAGAAATGCTTCCCTTATGCTGCATAAACCTCGAAAGAGGATTTGATAGTATCTCGTCTGCTCTCTGTCAGCATTGTTTTCCTTCCCTTCTTATGTCTTTCACCCATTTCTGTGCAGCCAATTATAGGAATCACTGCTTGCAGTTGTCATAAATGTCTTCATTGACCTGTTCAACCGTGCTATATTGTGCCTTATTTCCATGATACAAGGGAAGATGCAATATTAGATGCAGTGGGCAGGGAGAATTTTAAGGAATGAAAATTATTTAGAATTTTAAGGAATGGAAATTATTTACAAGTGTAGAATGGTTGGCGTTTTTTTCTACTTCAAAAACTAAGAAATATGTGTATTATATGGTACTTCTGAGGAAAAACATAGGGTTTGCTATTAAATCTATGCATATTTTGGCGAATCTAGTAGCTTGATGTATATTTAATATGAAAATATGGCAAATATTTTTGTGAAAATTAGTCAATTAGTGAAAAATAGCCCATTAACAATACCCTGATGAGTGGCAAAATGATACCTAAAACCCATCACTTCTTACCCTTTTATGTCATCTTTTTCTTGTATAACATACTATGTTTCGTATAGTGTATGTTATATTAGTGATTTCTTGGGAATTGTGCACTAATAATAAATGGATCCCTATTTTTGTCAAGGACTTCAGGGTTACTCCTTTGTATAGCAGTATTTAAGTGTGATGTCCTCCTTTTTGGCATAGCTCGCTTGTAGACCCTTAGCTTGGTTTTGTTCCCACAAGGCTAAGGGAAAGAAAGAAAGGGGAACGATGGTGGGGGCGGGGGCGGCGGCGGCGCATTCAAAGAATAAAAAGGTGAAAATGTACTTTGAGTGCCTCTCAGTGCCTTGAGATGTTCAAATTTAATTCTATATTTTATTCCCAAGTGTGGTGACTTCCTTGGGAGACTTATTAAACATTTTGAGGCCATAAATGTGTTTATTGGAGATCTAATATTTAATATAATTTTTGCATAATTATTTGGGAGTGTTTGCAAGGGTTACAAACATATTTGAAGAGAAAATGCAGTTGTATTGGCAAACAAAAATCAGAATTATTGCAAGGGTAAAATTCAGTCATATCGCCATTTCTACCTTGCCAAAAGAGGTATTTTATTTCAATTTCATATTCAACAATTTTGGGGCTATATTGAAGTGTGTGTTGTTTGGAATTTGGTTATTCTTTTCAGCGAGGGTTTGCTGATTTATAGGTTCATATTTTAGATTATTTTTAGATTGGGTAGAGTTTGTTGTAAAACCCTTATTTTGTGGATTTGTCCCAATTTGGGACATTACAGTCGTATCAGAGCCATATCTTGGTTGTATTATGGGTGTGAAAGTTGTTGATACATGAGTGACAGTAAAGAGGGCAAGTATTATCTAAGGAGTAATAGGAGGGGAGTAGGACTTCCACTAGTTGAGCCATTAGAGCAGGAACAAGTAATGGGTGACATAAATCATCAAGAGTTAGAGAGAGAGAAGAGGGATAAGATAGTTGAGGAGAGGTTTGAGAGATATTCTGTCTCAGGAATGGATGACAACAATGATGGAGGGGTTCCTTTGTACCCTCATTGGAGATAGTGGTTTAAAACCACCCAATGGAGATAATGGTGCTTCAAGGAGCAGGCCAGATACACATATACCCCCCTTGGGGAATGAAGCATCCACACATAGGCCCACCAAGCCTATATTTGTTCAGAGGGGGGAGCCCGTGCCAGTGAGGGAGGGGTTACCTAACGCACATGAGGTGTTGGATAGGGAGATGGACGAATATGCTACTTTATCCGCTACATTGAGAGGGGCTATGAGTTTTTCCAAGTATGCAGCTTGGAAATGGGGTTATAGTGGGCCCATGATCGGTTAGAGGCACAGGGGCAGCCAAGGAGATCTCTAACATGCGTTGGGGAAGGTATCCCTTTCCACTTTCGATGGGTCACAGAAGAGCTCGACAAGGTTTTGGATTTAGAAGGTGGAAACCTTTTCACTTTGACCTATGGTAGAGGAGGAGGCCATTCAGTTTGCCACATTGAATTTAGAGGGAGCAGCCCACGATTGGTGGTACCATAGTTTGATCACATAGGGACATCAACACATACACTCCTATGAGGAGTTCAGTAGGAGATTGATAGAGAGATTCGATAGGGCAAATTCAAAACTTCATTTCCGTGATTTAGCTCAATTGAGGCAAAAGGCCTCAGTGGATGATTATGTTTTAGAGTTTCAAAGACTTTTAGTCATGGTGACTGACATATCGGATAGGAGATTGGTGGTGTTGTTCATTGAGGGCTTGGTTGATTCGTTGAGGCATTTGACCCACCTTCTTTGAGAGAGGCCATCCAAAAAGCTTATGAGTTGGAGTCTTCTACTCTGAGGATCAAAATCACACCTTTGGGGCAGCCAAAGGGTGCCTTTTTCCCACCTACAGGGCAACATAGAGGTGGCGGTTTGGGACAGCCAAGGGGCAATTACATAGGGCCTCCAAAGGCCACTAATGAGGGATTGTTGATTAGACCAAACCAACCGGGTTTTGGGCAATAGAAGGAGCTACCACATAGTAGCTATGATGTGAGAAATGAATTGATAAGGAAGGGTATTTGCTTCACATGTAAGGATCCTTGGGAAAAGGGTCACAATTGTCGTGGTAAGGGGAACGTTGGAGATAGGAGAGGAGTTGAGTGGCACTTTGGTTTCACTTTCGGGAGCTCCTAGGTACTATCCCTTTAAAGTGAAGGGATCATTAAAGGGTATACCGATCACTATACTCATTGATAGTGGGGCAACCCACAACTTCATTGATAGAGGGCTTGTGGCATTATGTGGCCTAAAACCCGTAGAGTTCAAAGCGTTTAGAGTCACAATAACGGATGGGTTCACCATCCCTTGTACTACCAAGGTTACAAAGCTTAGTCTCACTTTAGAGAGGCATGTGGTAGAGGATGATTTTTTATGTGGTTGGCATTGGGGAGATCAATATGGTCCTTGGTATTCAATGGTTGCATTCTCTTGGTGAGTACACTCAAAACTACCAAACCATGGAGTTGAAATTCAAAGTCGCTGGTGATGAGATCATTTTGCATGGTTTGAGTGATAAAGAGTCCCCTTCATCTTCATCAAATAACATGATAGGAGGATGTTTCATGAGCATGAAAGTAGAGAAAAGGAGGATTGAAGATAAGGCTGCCACAAGACATCAAATACAGCCCCTTATTTCCAAGATAGAACACTCTACAAGGCAAGTGATAAGTTTGATAAATTTTGTTTTTTGTCATATGTGTTATGGGAGGGTTGAAAAGGAACTTGATTTCCAAGGGCAGTTGTAATGTCCCCAAATAGGACGATTTCAACCTAGTTGGGGTTTACCTAATAAACTCTTGAATAAATTACCAAACAACTGAAATTTTGCTACACAAACTAGCTAACCTTAGCTAGAAAAATTATAGAATATCTAAGCAAAAACACATCTAAAATAAATCCACAAATAGCTGAAAGTTATTCGGGAATAAAGTACATTTTTTGGACCAAATAAATTGAAGCAGCTGAAAATACCCCTGTCAATAATCTGATTTTTACTTGAATGTACAATTGCGTTTTTCAACCCCCAAACACCTCAAAAATCTCCACAAGTGGGTCGCCACACCTCAGAAAATTAGGGAAAATAATTATGAATATTATTCCTTGGAATTGCCCCTCAAGTCACCTTCTGGGTCTCTCCAAGCAAGTCACCCAAGTGCTAAAAATATTATAATAAATTTTGGAATATTTTAGGGTCTAGATTGACCTTTCACGCATGCAAATTGATCCACACAAATCATCAAATGGCTGAAATAAATTATGAAAATTACCTTAATCCTAGAAGAGGGTTCCAAAGACCAAATTGACCTCTTATGAGGGGTCACCACCCTCCCAAAGGAAGTTGCCACCCTTGAGATGGCCTTCAAGCTTGTTCCAGTCTCCTCCACTAAGATCACCCACCTCCTTGACCTGCAATTTGAATATTTTCAGCTCTCTGAAGGATTATACTAATTCTTTGTTGAAGGTGGTGTTGAAAGACACCTTTGTAGATCCTCTTGCATACAATTATGCACAATTATGGTGTAATTACAGCCCTTGAATAGAGATGCCCTGGTAGAAGAACGGAGGTTTTTGTCCCCAAACTCTTTGGTGCACTTGATGGTTTTCGTCTTCAAGTCACTTGTTCAAACTTACCATATTTGCATAACAATTTCAATATCAAAATTGCATAACCTTCTCAAAAGAGTCCTCCCTTACCTTTTATATGCTTCCTCCAATTGTGGCACCCAAAATAGAGGGAGAGTTACTTTTTCCTATTTAAAAAAGATATATTACAAGCTTGCTTATAATACCGCTTTTAAGTGACCCTTTAAAATAGGTCCCAAATTTATATAATAAAGTTCCTTAACAAAATATATCCTTGAAGCTCACCAATGTTCCCCTTTTGTCTTAGAAGACCTTAGCCCTTAGGAATGCACAAGCTACAAGTCTTATCCCAACGACTAGCTTGAAAAGGGGGACATTACAACAGTCCCAAAATTACCTTGGGTAGCACCCTATTCCATTTTGCAAGGATAATAATGAGGGTGTTATGAAGGGCATGAGACCCCGCTTGATTTTGGAGAGGGCTCAAGTTGGAAGTCGCTGTTCACAAGGTCTAAATTTCAAGAAAGGATGGTTCTCTTTCGGGAAAAATTTAGAATCAGCTTGGCATATTTATGGACCTTTTCCAGCATCAAAGGCAACTTAATTTACATATGGCAGCCAAGGGGAAGAGCTGAAAATTTTGGTTTGAAGTCTGAATTTTGTTGCTCAGAAATTTCTGAGACAAGGCAATTCCAGCCACCAAACATGATCATAAAATTGCACTTTCGGGGCACTCTACAGCTTATGATAGGAAGGATATATGTTGTGGTAAATTTTGAATTTGATCACTCAGAAAATTCTGATTTAGAGTGGCAAGTAGAGCAACATTATGAAAGTAAGAAGTCTGATTTTTTTTTATGAATTCCAGTCCATAGTATGTTCTGAAAATACTCATGATGGGCCACACTCTTTGCTTGAGAATGAGTGGGTAGGCATGAGGAAAGTACAACCCTATCTTGTATGTAGATAAAGGCTTTTATTTGATTCTTATGATGTTCCTCATATGCACGAAGGGTTGGATATAGGGAAGTCAAGGGGAGGATGCGTGGCACATGTATTGAGACACGCCCAAGGGAGATTGCATCTCTATGTTACTTTTGCTCAAAGTATGTTTCAAGGTGAGCTTCTTGTTGTTAAACATGTTCAAGCTTTAGAAACACTTTTTAAGGGCACATTGATACCCATTGGAAGCACAAACATGAGGGGTTCTGGGTTTCATCAAAGGCAAACCGGTATGGCATATGTTATTTCTTTGGGGACATGAGGAGTCTTTGAAAGGTTGTTGTGTCACCTTTAGTTCGTGAGGGTAGCCTCCAAAGTACAGGTATAACAAGATGAGAATTCAAATTAGAGCTTCTTTTCAGTGGAAAGCAATTTTAGGTGGTGATTGTATTATGAAGAATGTGGGTACATCCACATGGCTTTTGCAATTGCTTGATGACAAACAATTTTGGGTAGGGAGGACTGTAATGTCCCCGTTTTTGACATAGCTTACTTGTAGACCCTTAGCTTGGTTTTGTTCCCACAAGGCTAAGTGAAAGAAAGAAAGGGGAACTATAGGGGGGCCATTCAAAGAGTAAAAAGGTGAAAAGGTATTTTAAGTGTTCTAATTTTTAGTTGAGTTGTGCAAAAAGTGCTTTTGGTCTGTTTTCACTCAAGTGGGAGATCTTTAAGGGTCATGGGAGCCCAACCCCCTCAAAAAGGTAATTCAAAAAAGGTAATTTTCCTTATGATTTGAAAAGTCAACTCCCTCCAATTTGGGCGCTACCTTGGGGGATGGATATAAGAGGGAATTGAAGGTTTATTTGAAGGGATCATGCATATTTGGATATTGAATTGTTGATCAAGTATGTCAAGCTTGTTCACTGTGACTTGAGGACGAAAACCTTCAAGTTTACTAGGGTTTGGGGACAAAAACCTCCATTCTTTCATCGTGGGCAGCTTTATTCAAGTGTTGTAATTGTGCTTCAGATTTGCATGGTTGCATGCAATTAGTCTTACAAAGGTGTTTTGGAACACCACCTTCATTCAAGGGTTGAATGAACTCCTTACAGAGCTGAAAAAACACAAATTGCAGGTCAAGGAGGTGGACAAATACCTTAGGGCAGCAAGGAGGTTCCCTAGGCTTGGCGACTTCCCTTGAGGGTCGGGCAAGTGCCTTAGGGCATGCTTTAGCTTGAGCTGGTGGTGAAAAACAAATCAAAAATTGATAATAATATTTCTAATATTATTATTATATTTTTCTAATAATTTTGCATGCTGAATTTGGGGTTAATTGAGGGCTAGATATAAGGAAATTAATTCAGAATGAATAATATTATTTTTTCTAAGTGGAGTGATTCACCTAGGAGAGTTTTTAGGGTGCTTTTGGGCTCTAAACTTGGAAGGAGTATATATATATTTTTTGATTTATATGTTGCTAGCAAATTCAGAAGCTTGGCGAATTGTTTGTGAGATAACTTGTAGGTTTTGAGGGTCACTCAGTGGCCTAAGATATTCAAATTTAATTCTATATTTTATTCCCAAGTATGGCGACTTCCTTGGGAGGTTGATTGGACATTTTGAGGCCATAATTGTGCTTATTGGAGGATCTAATATTTAGTATAATTTTTGCATAATTATTTGGAAGTGTTTTCAAGGGTTACAAGCAGATTTGAAGAGAAAACGCAGCTGTACCAGCAAGCAAAAATCAGAATTATTGCAAGGGTAAAATTAAGTCATATCGCCATGTCTACCTTGCCAAAAGAGGTATTTTATTTCAATTTCATATTCAACAATTTTGGGGTTATATTGGAGTTTGTTATCTGGAATTTGGTTATTCTTTCCAGCTAGGGTTTGCTGATTTTTAAGTCCAGATTTCAGGTTGTTTTCAGTTTGGGTAGGGTTTGTTGTAAAACCCTCATTTTGTGGATTTGTCCCAATTTGGGGACATTCCATTAAGCCTACATTTCCCATTGTGCGCGAGCATGGACAAACTAAAACAAGGAGCAATTTTTTCCATTTGCTTTGCACATCAATAGGATCCTTATTGCTGCCTAGAAGGCATCTGGGGGTATTGATGGAAGCTTGGCCCCTTACCAACACAGTGCAGCAGTTCAGGACCAGTGTTGAAATTAGGTTTTTATTTCTTGAAATTTATTTCTGTTCATTTAATTCGAGTTTGATTTCAATTCAATGCAGAAATATGATTTAATTGTTGTTATGCATATCATAGTTTTGTAACTAAACATTACTTGCTTAGCCTGCCCTTGTAGATGGTCATTTATGATGCGATTCGGGTATGCGTGTGATTTATTCACCAATGTTTTATAAGATAGGATCTTCAGTTCAGTAATTAAAGATGTATGATTAGATAACACCAGGCTTACTCTCATAGAATATTATCACACAATATAATGCTGCAGCTCATAACATCAAACTTGATGAAGAGTTAAATCATTTCAAATCCAGTAATCCTGCACAATGCTCTGATGATAGCCAAATCAGAGCCCAATAGAATTTGATGTGCTTTTGTTTGAACAAATATGGACGAATTCAAATATAACAATTGCCGAGATAATCCACGGCCCTTCTCTACTAGTGGCTGTCCAATTTGGTGCTTAGATGCCCAGTTTAGCTACAAATTTGCAACTTTGTTTCCTTATCTTTGAATGTGAAAATTGTTTGATTTGAGAGAAACATAATGGAACTCAGTTTGCCTTAAGTAATAAGCAATGTTGATGACGTGGTGGGTTGAATTTTTGATAGGCAACTCACAGCCGTGTAAAAGTACAAAACTCACAATGGTGAGACAAGAATATGCACACAACACAATTCATTCATTGATTCACAAAGGAAAATGGAGGCATTACATCCATACTCAGCTCTGTGAACTTGCAGACAGCCTTCAATCACTACTTGACTGGCTCAGCCTTTTTCTTTGTGCACTCCTATGCAGACTACACCCATCTACTATGAGCTACAAATGCTCGACTAACAACTCTACTCTATTGGAACCTGCAATATTACTGGAAGACTCTTCCAGCCCAGTCCCTCTCTTACAATGGTGAGAAACCTGTGTCTCATGCCCGGGACTGTTTCGGAACCCCTTTACATGGTCTTTCTAGAACTTCAAACCTCTACGGCTGGTTTTTGAATACTGCAGACTATTGATCTAAACTGCGCACTACTCCGAGTGAGCTCTCAAATACAGGATAATGTCTGAGATCTATGGATGCTCCCACATCATAGTTCCCTGGAAATTTTATTGTAAGCATGGTGCTCACAATTTGGGTGCTACAACTGTTGTTCTTGGGAGACCCATGCGGGCATGTTCCTCTGAAATTCGCGAATCCTCTTCAGGTTCTTTGTTGTTCTATTGAACTAAGTACTCTTTTTACTCCCGCTGCCTTATCTTCTACCCAACTCTTTCTTCTAAGATTTTTTCAACCCATTCACACTCCTCAGGGTTATGAGTTTTCCAATCCATAAGTTTTCCTCCCTCTTCTTCAATGCTATCCATCTCATAATAATGATAGAAGTTTGCAGTATTGAAAATGGGCGAAATATTTAACCTCTCTAGAAGTTCTATCGCATGTGAATTGTCTGAAAACTTTCTCAGATTCTTGCAAGAACTGCTCTTTTTGTACTTCAAATTATCATACATTCCTCTTGGTAACCTCTCCTTCCTTAGGTGCACTAGCACTGATTCTCCTTCAGTAAATGATTCCCCTCTCCTCTTTTCATTTTCTTTCTCCTTATACTTCAGGCTATTCTGTTGTAGCTTCCTTTGCACTTCCTCATGCAACTTGTGCATATACTGTACAAAATCCTCTTCATCCGCATTCTTCTTCTCTGCTGTTACCGTAAACATATCAGTCACTCACTTGGGTGCTCTTCCATATACAATCTGAAATGGGATCATTCCAACTGTTTTGTTCATTGAATCGTTATAGAAAGATTCTTCTTGAGCCAGCATCATATCCCACTTTGCTGGTTTACCCCCAACCAAACGTCTAAGCAGATTCCCTAAACTTTGTTCACAATTTCTGTTTGTGAACCCATTTTTGGGTGGAACGCTGATATATAATGCAGCTCGGCGGCTAACTTCCTCCAGAATGTTCTTTGAAAGTGACCCTAGAATTTGGTGTCTCGGTCTGAAGTATTACTCTTTGACAATCTATGCAATCTAACAACATTCTTGAAGAACAAACTTGCAACATTTGAGGCATCACTGGTTTTCTTGCAAGGAATAAAATGTGTCAGAGCTTTAAAAATCTATCAAACACAAAAAATATAGAGTGATTACCTCTTTGTGTCCTTGGCAGTCCAAGGACATAATCCATAGCTCTTCCCATGGTCCTTCTGGGACAGGCAATAATGTAAATAATCTCATATTCCTGTTTGTGCTGCCAAGGACATAATCCATAGCTCTTCCCATGATCCTTCTGGAACAGGCAATAATGTAAACAATCTCATATTCCTGTTTGTTCCTTTTGGCATACTCTGCACCTTCCCACATATCTGCTTACATTCTTAGCCATACCTGGCCAATGGTATCTCTCCTCTAGAAGTAATAGGGTCTTATCTCTTCCAAAGTGACCTGCTAATTCGCCGCTATGTAATGCCTTGATGAGGTTCTCCCTCATTGATCCTCGTGGGATACACAACTGTCATTCCCTGAACAAGAATCCTTCTTGGTTTATGCAATCCTCATATGGGCTCCTACCATGGCTCTTTGCAAGCTCTCATGGCCTTTGTGAAGTTTGCATCTTCATACAATTCCTTCAGGTTATCTGATCCAATCATCTCTACAGCCATAATATTCAACAACACAACTCTCTTGCTTAAGGTGAAAAAAACCTTATTTGACCAAATTGATCTATGGTTAAGAACAAATGAGTAACTCTGCAAGTACTCAACCCACTTCATGTGCTTTTGAGTCAACTTAGTCTAGATTTTTATGAACTTCAAGGCTTGATGGTTTGTATACAATACAAACTTCTTGGGCAGCAGATAGTGCCTTCACGTCTTCAATGCTTAAACCATAGCAAAGAACTCTTAATCACAAATAGAATATTTTTGTTTTGCCTCATTCAATTTCTCACTGAAGCATGCAATTGGTCTTCCCTCATGACTCAAAACTGCACCAATTGATGTTCCACTTGCATCACAATCAACTTGGAACGGTTTGTCAAAATTTGGCAAGGTTAACACATGCCTCCTTTTGACCTCTGTAAATAGTGCAAAATTGTTTGCGGCTTGGGGTGCCCACTTGAATAATCCTTTTTTCTTGCACAAAGTCAATGGTTCACACAATCCACTCAAGTTTTTCATAAATTTCCTATAAAAACTTGCTATACCATGAAAGCTTATTACCTGAGTAGCATTCCTTGGTGTAGGCCATTCCAATATTGCCTTGACCTTCTTAGGGTCCATCTTAAATCCTTGTGAAATCACAAAGCCTAGATACACTAGCTTTGTTTTCATTGAAATATCCCTTTCAGGATAAAATAAGAATTTTGATTTTTATTGTCCTTAATTTTGAAAATTCATTCAAATACCAAAACAATACATGCAATACGGAGAATCAATAACTCACACGTGTTCTCTTTATTTCAGTCAATTGCATACATAGAAAACATTTTGAAAACCACTGTGGAAGGCACAAATAGCATAATAAAATTAGAATATTAGTTTTTCTTGATTTTTTCACCAAATCCTAACCTGGAACATCATAAAGGTGGATTCTTTCCTTGAAACCTTGGCTGGAAATGTTCCAGAACAGTATGTCAGCATCGAAAGGCATAAAGATTGGATTTCTCTTGAAAACTCTTGCTGAAAATAACACCTAAATAGTATGACAACATCAAACCCTAGTTGCAACAACACGACAACTTTAAAAATGGCACAACCCTAAAAAATCAGTGACCAACTCAACAAAGTCAAACCCTTGCACAAAAAAGTCAACGATTAGGTACGACATACTTAAATAGTTAACGGCTAGGGACAATAGTGAATAGTGACATCAATAGTGACTTGAATAGTAATGTTGTGAATAGTGACGTCAAGCTGAAATGTCACTCTAAGAGATTATTTTCATAATTTTCTAAATTATTGCAGTCCCATACACAACCATAAATTAGCCTTTTTGTACATGTGTGATGGATTTCCTCTAAATCTGAAAGCTTTGGTGTAATCCCTGAATGGAATTACCAAATAGATTTAAGGGTTTTCCTCCTCAACCCTATGCACATGAGAGGTTTTGTCCTTTATGTAAAATATTGAAGTTGTTGCCCCAAATTTGCAAAACAAGGGTTTTTGTAAAAGTGTGTGAATGAATAAATGAAGTGACGTCAAGTTGAAATGTCACTATGGAAGAGTATTTTTATAATTTTCTGAACTATTGCAGCCCCATACACAACCATAAATCAACCTTTTTGTACCTATGTGATGGATTTCCTTTAAATCTGAAAGCTCTGGTGTAATCCTTGAATAGAATTATCAAATGGGTTTGAGGGTTATTATTTTCAAGCCTGTGCACATGAGGGTTTTTGTCCTCTATGTAAAATATTGAAGTTGGTGCCGCAAATTTGCAAAACAAAGGTTTTGTAAACGTGTTCGAATGAATGAATGAGCCTTCACTTTTTCCAATCAATTCTTTTAATAAGATCTTTTCATCCAAACATCTAAAAATAATTAATATTATTTTTAATTGAATATTCACTTTTTTCCATCCTTATAATTATTAATTACCTTTTTGGCCATGTATCCAATATTTGTTTTTGGGCCCCATTCAATAATAATACACTGTCCCTTATTTTTCAAGTTATAACTTAAAGTACCTTTTTGGACAACTTAATGAATTATTATAATATTATTTTCATTTTTAATCCCCCTTAGCCCACAGGAAATAAAAATAGGCTTTGGGTTCTTCAATTTAAATAATTTGAAAAAAGGGACAACTTAATGAATTATTATAATATTATTTCTCTTTTTAATCTTGCTTAGCCAATGGGAAATTAAAATAGGCTTTGGGTTCTTCGATTTAATTAATTCACAGAAAAGGACATTACATTCATGAATGAAAATTTCTTCAAATTTATCAGTATCTTCTATTGCTAAAACTTCTCTAAGACTTGTCTTACGTGTAACAAATGCTCCTCCCTTGTTCTACTAAAAGTTAGCATATCATCTTAGATACTCTACAAAAATCTACCAAGAAATGGCTTCAACACTTCATTCATTAACCTCATAAATGTACTAGGGGCATTAGTTAACCAAAGGGAGTTTTTAATCATTCATACAATCCTTCTTTGGTCCTGGACAGAATCTTCCATTCATCTCCTTCCCGTATTTTGATCTGATGGTAACAACTCTTCAAATCAATCTTGGAGAAGTACTTTGCTCCACTCAAACAATCAACACGTCATCCATCCTTGGAAATGGGATTGGTACTTAATGTTGATCTTGTTGATAACTCTAGAATCGGTACACATACTTCTTTCACCATTCTTTTTACGAGTAAGCACTGATGGAACTTGTAATGTCCCCAAATGGGACAAATTAATGCAAAAGCGGTTTTCTCCAAAATCCACAAATCTGAAAATGCAATTAGCAAACCCTAGATTGCAAAACAAGTTTACAAAACACTTAATGAGCTCTAAAAACCCTAGGCGCCAAAATAATAGGGTTTTATGGATAAAATCCATCCAATAACTTATTCCGAAATAACTGAAAATGTGTAGGAATAATTTAGAATTTAATTTGCACAAATAAGTACTTTTTTTATCCAATTTTTGAAATTCAAACACCTCAATATGACGGCAAAAAATTCTGCTTTATTATCAAAATTGCAGCTGCTGTTCTGCATGAATTCCCTGTTCAAAGCCCTACCAAAAATAGCCATGAACCTCCAAAAATTGTCAGAAAATTCTAGTGACCTGGTTTGGGTATAGAAAATGCCAAAATAGCCTCACTAGATCAATCGCTCCACTTTCAAAGTGCTGGGAAAAATAGCAAAAAATTATAGAAAATATTCTTGCCTTCCGTAAGTGGAAAATTGTTGAACACAACTATCTACTAAGACGGGGGGTGAATTAGTAGATCATCTAAAACTAGTTCTTTAAACCTTTTAGAGAAGATACATATGCATATGCATATTAAAGAACAGATGCAAAGATCACACACACAAAAACACATTACACTAGATTTATACATGGAAAACTCAAAGGGAAAAATCACGGTGAGAATAGCTGCTAAAATTTACTGTTCTAATCCAGTCTCACTGTTAAATATCTCATTGGCAAAACCACACTGGTTACAAGATTTAAGGGCACCAACCTTAAGGAGACACCAATCCCCTAGCCGAGCACCAACTCAGTTTGTTTGACGCCACCAACCAATCAGAACTATGGAGCTACAACTCCAATATACAAGACAGATTCATAAATGAACCCTGTTCTATTTTTCTGTTACAAGTCTGGTTTGTAACTACTCAATCTCTACACATTCTCTATGTGCCCTTTCTTCCTCTCTGCCTCACTCTCTTTGTGTTTGGATATATTTTTATTAGACACACTTCACTGTTCCTCTAACTTTTACTCTGTGTTTGCATTCATCACTAATCGACACTCTTCGAGTCGCTCTTGTAGCTCCTTTTGCAATTATGACAACCACTTATGACAATGTTCTAGATGTCGTATATATGGACAATGAATCTAGGGTTTCATGTCTTCAATGTGTTCACATTTTGACTACACTCATTTATCTCCATTCTGGACTTTTCTCCATTATGACTTGACCTGTCGATTTTCCACGTCTCGGTTCATGCTTCACGCTGTAATGTTCAGGTCTCTTTACTATCTATGGCAACTGCTAGATTCAAGTCATAAATGCGTAGCCTCCTTAATCGTAGATTGTTCGGTTGGATCAATCATTCTTGAGCTCCGTGTAGACATATCACTAGTTCTGTCTGTTCCTCCACTTGACCGTTAGAACATATTAAATGCGAGCCTTTAATTTCTTTCTTCGTGCCATTTCTAGGATCTTTTATTAACCGTTGAGCTCCTTTTTGCATCTCGCCATCTCCTATATAATTGGGTTGCTTTTGCTCCTTTCGATTATCTCAAATATGCTTGATCTTTAGCTCTCTATTATGCCGTTAACCATAGGTCACTTTGCTTCACTAACTTCACTTCGCTTCGTTGGATCTTTCTTATCAAGCTTTCCACGTGCCATTTGATCTCTGAAGATGCACGATTTTTATATTAGCTTGGTCATTAAACTTCGACATGTTGACCTCATCTCATTTCTTTTGGCGTCTTTGAGATGCTTCCAGTTCGTTGATCTCTTTAGACTTGCTCGATCTTTAAATTGCCTTGATCCTTCAGCACTTGTGAAAGTGCCCTACACTTCTTCCGAATTATCCTTCAAAGACTTTGTAATGGTCCTTCAGAGCTTCTCAAGGTGCCCTTTGGAACCTTTTGTTGCGGCCTTTTTGTCTAAGGGGCTTCAGGACAATTTCTTCGACAAAATGTCTTAGTGCCCTTCGGAGGTTTTCAAAAAAGCCCTTCGGAAACTTTGCAAGCATCCTCTGCTCCATTCGAACTATCCTTTGGAACAATTGCAAGTGTCCCTTTGGAAATTTTGCAATAGACCCTTTGGAAATTTTGCAAGTGTACCCTTTGGAAACTTTGTTCAGGTCACTTACCTTTGGCACTTTAACAAAGCTCCCTTTGGAATTTTTGTTCGGGACCCATTTCCTTCGGAACTTTTGTTTGGAACAATTTTTCCAACAAAGACTTAAACATTTTTTCGAAAGAATTTGCCAAACCACTTTCTCCGAAAGAATTCCAAATTGCACCCATTTACTTTGGAAACTTTGTTGCGGACATTTTGTCCTACAAAGTCTAAACCATTTTCCCGAAAGAGTTTGCCGAACCACTTTCTCCGAAAGAATTTCAAATTGCAAAAACGACTAAGTGTGGAGACCAAACATTTTCCCGATAAAATTCCAATGCTTCGGAACAATTGTTGCGGGCTTTCTGTGCGACGAGTCTTCAACATTTTTCCGAAAGAATTGCCCGAGTCACTTCTCCCGAAATAATTCCCAAGACAAATGTAAAGGTGCAAAATCGACTAAGTATGGAAACCTAGTAGGCTTTTAGCTGAGAGACAACCTCACGCATTTGTAACATTTGCTCTACTCATTTTTATGACTTAGAACTTAGACCACAAAGAGTAGGCACAAACCTAATAATCATAGTGATCATTTCCTTTAGATGCTGCCATACGTGCAAATGTTGTTAACATCAACATGTGTACTCAGCCATATCAGTCAAGATAACCATGTGAGCAAAGGCATTCATATGACTGTTCTTGTATTTTCATAGTCATTCAAAGTACACACACAACTCCATGGGGCTCTGCAACAAATACGTTCAACTCAACACCTTTGTTATTAATACATAACAGCACATGATGCCTTTGACATCAATGACAATCCTTCATACATCAATGACTATGTCCAACAAAAATCCTTTAGAAAACCTACCAAATAATTAAATAATAATTTTTCAAATTATTACTTAATTTTTCTCCTTCAAACCCTTCACAAATCATCTAAAACTTCACACGAATAATTAGAAAAATAACAAATAAAAATAGATTATTTAATTTGCGAATTTTAGATCAATTGAAGCCTTCAAAACCTAGATCCAAGCTTCCCAAGTAGTTCGCTCCACTTGCAAAAATAGCATAATAAATTAACGAACTCAAAATGCAAGAAAAAGACCACGAAACCCTCATAAAAATGCACACAAACCATCTAAAGCAATTCGCCTCGATCCTTAGGGCAAGAACAAGATATCTTTTAGCATTGGTGGTGTCAAACGACACTTTTTAGATTGATCAATCACCAACAGTAGTGAACCTCTATTGGGCATGCATCCCAATAGTTTCTTCAAGCATGAAGAACAAAATATCAAATTCAACATATCCTCCCTTCTAGCCTTTGGCATGTATTTATAACTTTCAAAGAGATTGAACCACTTTGGAAAGACAAAACACCTTTATTTTTCCTTGCTTTAACTCTCATGCCAACATCTCCTTTTTGAATAATATATTAATTAATTGCCTTAATTAAAATAGTAATTAAAATTATTTTAAAGCAAATAAATTAATAATTAATTTATTTAAGCATTTTAATGGTAAAAACCACTTTTTAAATATTCTATTAATTAATTAATAATTGTCTTATGATAAAAATCACGATTTCAACAATTAATAAAATAATATTCCTCAAAAAAGGGTCCTTTAGTCTATGAGAAATAGACTAAAGGTCTTCAAGACTTATTTATTCATGATGTGGAAATGAGGACATCACAGTCCTCCCCACCCAAAATTGCTTGTCCTCAAGCAATTACAAAATCTAAGTAGGTGTCCCAACACACCTTATCAAGCAATGCCCACATTTATTTGTTTCCCAATGAAAAATCCTCAAATGGCTTCTTCATACTACTGTACCTGTACTTTGGGGGCTGCCCCCTCGTGCTAGAAGTGCCTTCATAGCCTCCGAAGGATCCATATGCTCCCAAACATTCCCACAAGAAGGCTTTACCCTCCCATTGTGAATGCTTCTTACATCACCTTCCCAAGGTGCCAACATAAGTATGTTTTCAAAATCTTGTATGAGTTGAATCAAATCAGTTTTTCCTTCTATGGTAACATGGTTGTATATGCAAATAGATTACTGATATTTCATGTGGACAAACACGGAAATAAACATACTTATACATTTTTTGACCCAAGAGCTGGAACATAACATAAAATTCAGAATTTTCTCCTTCCATCCATGGCTGTGTTTGACCTCATAAATCTGATTTTTCTGGATGACAAAGTTCAGAATTAATATATGCATTCATGCATCCTCTTATGAGCTGAAGCATGCCCTGATCGTGCAATTTTGTGATCATGTTAAGTGGTTGGGATTGCTCCTTTGTCTCATAAATTTCTAAGAAACAAAAATCAGACTTCATACTATTTTTTTCAGCTTTCTCCTTGGCTGCCATGTGCAAGATAAGTTATTCTTTGCATAAAGTAAGGCACATGAATGTATCCAAATATATTCAAAACTTTTCAGAGAGAAGGAAAACTAATTTTCCACCTCCTTGATCTTATGACTCAAATTATTATTTCTTGCAATCATTGGGCTCAATACACATGGAAACAAATAGTGCTTTTGTGATGTCCCCTTTTTAGCGTGATCCTATTTTATGATGGTTTAGCCTATCACTGGCCCTCGTAGGCTAACTCAGATGGTTAGAGGGTCTTTTGTGACAAAAACCTAGTTAGTGGATGGTTTATTTCTTCTTCAGAGTTTAGTAAGATTCAGGGTTGGCTTTTGCAAGGGTTTCAGGACTCTTTCTCTCATACTTACTATTTATAGTAATTCATTTAATCAGGGTTACTATTTATAGCAGGACGCCTGAATGGGATATTTTAGGAGTGTCGATTCCGGTATTCAGTTGGCTTGGAGAAATAAGGTGTTTAGTCTAAGTTATGATGTTTAATTATTATTAAAGGTCACTTTAATAATAATTAATATTATATTTTAACGTTATATTTGCACTTTATGACTTGAGGGGTCATGTGGCATAAAAAGGAGGCCCTTTCAATTTATTATTTATAAAGTCATATTTTAATATTATTAAAAGTGCAAATAAAATATTATTTTTCTAGAAGCTTCTTGAAGTGGGATTGAAAAAGTATAAAGGGGCAAGGCAAGCTTCCAGGCATCAGATTATTATCATTTGCATTTGATGAGTTCTGTAGAGCCAAGGGTTTCTGCATACTGTCTACTTGGTCTTTGGGAACGAAAATTCCCATAGATTAGCATAATTGAGGTGGTGAAATATCCTCCGAAGGGTTGCAAATTGGAAGGGATATTTCAGTCCTTTCATTGGTGCTTAAATCTGAAGTATTAACCAAGGGTTTGTGAGGTATTAATTTGCAGATCATAAGTTTTATTGTTGGCTGCTACAGTGCTGTGAATAGTGCTGCGCCACAGTGCTGTGAATAGTGTCACGCTACAGTGCTGTGAATAGTGCCGCTACAATGACATGAATAGTGCCACTACAGTGTCGAGCTACAGTGATTGCTATAGTACGCTACAGTACCGCGTGAATAGGGCAGCTGGGAGAAGGTTACAATTTGGGTTTGGAAGGGACCCCTTTCCTTGAATATTGCTTGATTCTTCATCAGCACTTTTGGCACCATTATTACCAGCTGGGTGCCGTACACTTTACCACGATTTTTCCTAAAAGGCTGCGATTTCTTCTTGAGGCTGGGCACTTCCGTCAAGGGCCAAGATTTCATCTAGTTGCAACAATTTTTTGTCTTGAAACCTAGTTGAGAGGAAATGCCTTGCTTCAGCATACATTTGTGTGGAGAAAGGTTGATTTCTTCAAAGGATAACATCACTAACTTGTCATAGGCGATTGGGAGATAGAGGTGATTCTTGCAAGCACACCACAACAACATATCTTTAGTCTTGATCAGCATTTCTAGGTTCCTTGTAGTCCAATTTCTAGTTGCATGTTTACATTCTATCATTATTGTAAGTCGTTTTCCTCTTGAAGGGGGCGACTAGTTGCATTGTCTTCATAGATGCATTATCATAGGAGAATTGGCAATCTGAAGTTGTAAGTCATTGAAATCCGATTTGAGGAACATATAAGCGCAATATCAAATACATTGAGGGTGCTTGCCAATTGTATGACAAAATGTCTTTTTGCTGTAGCTAGCTGTTTGAGTCAAGTAAATTCATATATTTGCATTGTAGCTACTTGAACTTCATAAAAGACAGATTGGGGAATGCATACTAAGTGTTTGTCGAAATTTCCAGAATGTTGTAGTTGCATATTTATAATTAGTTTCAGTCTTATCATTGCATAGAAAGTCTGAAAAATACTTGCATTTTATCTTGATTACAATAGAGGCTATTTGGCATTGTTAGAGAATAGTTCATGCATCATCTCTTCATTCAAAACAAGAAAACACAAACAGAGAATCATTTACCAACAAGTATAGAAATTGCAAGACAAGTGTTTGACGGAATTCCTAAGAGCCCGAAACTGAAAATTAAAGGCCAATTCAGCAGGGGTCTTTACAGCTTTTCATACCTTGAGGGTTGTTCCAGCTTAGGAAAGACCTGGTTCTTTGCTGCCCTTATCCATTTCTTCTTGAGAAAGACTTTTTCCATGGTTTTTGATGTCACCTCCAATGCAAAACAAAATTTAGATTTAGTCAACTTACTGATTTAGTGGAACGCTGAATTTTCTTTGAAGTCATTCGCTGTCCATGATCGAAATTTGCAACCTCTTGCCATGGCCTAAAAATCACACTTGCATCCCACAACAATTCAGAACCTTGATCTACTTCCTTATCCATTTCAAACAATGGATTGTCCATACAACGAAAATCACTTGCATTCCACGATAAGTTCGAACCTCAATCCATTTCAAACACTGGATTGTCCATACAATGCTCAATTTCTATCTTTGTATCTTTTGGTTTTTTTGGAAAGCATCTCAAATCAAAGTCTTCTTGGGGCCTAAGGAGTTCATTAATCACTTGTTCAATTTCCTTAGCCCTTGCCTCATCCTCTTGCTCTCTTAACTGTTTCGCCATCACAATCTGATTTTTCGTCTCTAGAAGTGCCCTTTGACTACCTTTTAAGGACTCCTTGGTTGATTCTAGCTCAAAGGTGAGCTCCTCCACCTTAAGCTTCATTGCCTTATGTGCATTTAAGGCCTCCTTTGCAACTTTGATGGCCACATCCTTGTCCTTGATCATGTGAAGATGATATGATCTTGTTGTCTCCATTGGAAGTTTGATTGTGTGCAAGTCTATCATAGTGACCTTTTTCTTCAAGCATTCCCCTTTCACATTGTGCATTAATTCATCAAGAAGCCTTTTTGTGCTATCCCACCTTGTTAGGGTTTGTACTTCCCTCTCACTTGTGATTAACAATTGTTCTTTCCAATCTCCCTCATCCACTCTAGAGTCATGCCACAAAAATGAACAATTATTAGAATCATTGCAAGAATCAATATTTCCATCCACAACATACCTCTTCACGGGGTCATCCATGAATACCTCGGGTTCTATGTCTTGTCTTTGAATTTCAAACTTTGTGATACTTGGCTGCCCCAAAGTACTTAGCATTTCTCCATGTTGGCCAATCATTTGCAGCCCTCTTTGCTGCTTCAAAAACTCAGATTTTTGATGCTCACAATCTTCCACTCTAGGCTGCCCTAGAGTGTCACATTTTTGTTGCTTACCTCCTCTCAAATCTGATTTTTTTGTTTGGTTGATTTCTCCATAGGAATCCTCATGAAGGGCTATCCATCCACTCTTTTTGTCTTGTACTTGCAACCCTTAGTGCTTATAAATTTCTTATTCTTGTGGCACAAAAAATTTGGTTAATAGCTGCTCACAAACTTTTGATTTGTCTATTCCTATATGCTCCCTTATCTAATATGGCCTTAATTTTTCTTCACAAATATTTGCAACATTTTCAAAAAACATTAGGGCAGCTAAAAATTTATTATTTTCCAACCTCAAACCTACCAATAAGATAGACAACAATGGCTCGGAAAGATCATCACTTTCATTGAGTGTTAAGGTCATCACCTTTTGTATGGAAGTGATCATACCTTTTGTTAGGATTTTTACTTGCCAATTTTTTCTTTGATTTTCAATTATCAGATTACAACATTACAATCAAGTACCCGTTAAGGTTAGAAGATAAACCCAAACGTACTGAAATAACTCTAACCAGTATGGCGCCGATGATGGCGAGCATTGGTCAGAGGATCTAAATGCAGAAACAAAACTGGAATGAACTCTAACCAAGAATGGCGCCGATGATGGCAAGCATATGGTCAGAGGGTCTTCTACTACAAGTGCTGAAAGAGAACTCAACACCAAGTATGTGCTACCCAATCCGAGATGGAGTTGAGGCGACCATATGGTGGAGTAATAAAATTAACAGTACTTAAAAAACTCAACACCAAGTATGTGCTACCCAATCCAATATGGAGTTGAGGCGACCATATGGCGGAGTATTACAATAACAATGCTTGAAAGAGAAATGCTGAAAGATGGAACTACTCAACACCCAGAATGTGCTTGCTAACCCAAAGAGGGAAAGTAGCTACCATAGGGCGGAGCTATAACTATTACAATGACTTTAATTGAAACTGAGAATTACAACCAGATTTGAACAAGCAAAGAATGACTGCCAGTACTACTGTCAGCTTTACAAAATAAGAAGGATTCGCCTGCCAATGTCTTAAGAAGCTGAAAGATTAGCATTACATCATAGAGTACTACCCATATCTTGGATAGTCATGCCCAAACAATAATTCATTCAAAGAGCAATACAATAATTTCTGATTTCTGATACAAATCTGCTCTTAAAAGAAATAACCAACAACCTATGGAATTGCTCAGATGCTCATATCTCACTAAAAACTTGTTCAATTGACCTGATTTTTTATTCCCAATACTTTCCTTATGATAGCGGCCAAACTAACACCCAAAACAGACCCAAAAATGCAACCAATAATTAATGCACGAATTTTAATGCAAATCTGAAATGTACAGCCAGCTGAAAGGGGCGATTTCCTTTTAAAAATTAATGCAAATTCTATAAATTCTACCACTTTGAGGATAGTGGCGCCCAAGCCTAGCAAAGACAATGGGCTATTGCCCGGAACACTGTTTTTGGTAATTTCTGATTTATGATTAAAATACGGATCTGCTGTACCAAGAATGCAATAAGCTGAAAACACTAATATGCCAAATAAAACTAACAATGCAATAAGCTGAGAACAATGCACAACTAAATGCAACTCACAAGGATTGAATCACCACTAGATGTTATCTTGCAAACACGAAGCGATGCCCGAGCTAGGAGGCCTTCATTCCTCGAAGCGATTCCAGCGCCAATACGACAACATAACAATGTAGTAGACAAAAGATCGTGAAATGAGAGCACTCTTCCTTCTTTTATATTTTTCCAACTGGGAGTCTCTAAAATTCTCTTGTATATGGGATAAAACATGAGAGGGAAAATAATATAATCCTCTTTAATTCTTTTTTTTCAACCTCAACATTAAGTCGTTGAGCCTAGGCACCAAGGTCCAAAATTAAATAATAATGTTTAATTTATGGACTTTAAAACGGAGACCAAGATGATGTCGGAAACCAATGATCTATAGCTCATTGGAAAGGTCTTGACAAGACGAATCCAACCCCACTCTAAAAATCTCGTTCCGGTGCCAATCCCGAACTTACTAAAAATAGAAAGTCCCTGAAAGTGCTCTGTGTGCCAAGTAAAACATATCACCGTGAAGCTTTCAGAAAACCCAGAAAGAATCCGCCATCAAAATCACCAACTCCGAGCAAAGACATCCTCAAAACTAGGAAACCCTAATTTGTACCTTCTGACTAGCCTTCGGATTTTCAAAAAAAGGCCAACGGTCACTGTGAAGATCAAGTTTGAGAAGGGGACATTACAGTCCGCCCTTCCCAAGATTGCTTGTCCTCAAGCAGTCGCAAACTAGGATGCTGCAATATCTCATCATTTTCCCAAGTTGCATCCTCCATAGGCAGGGTCTTCCACTTTACCAGGTATTCTCTGATGGTTCTTTTCCTCAAAGAGCGTTCTCTGACATCAAGTATCTCCTCTGGAATTAGAACCAACTGTCCCTCTTCATCCATCGGTGGCAACTGTGATGAAGCAACCACATTATGTCCAAGTGCCTTCTTGAGGCGAGACACGTGGAAGACGTTATGCACTCTGCTATCAGAAGGTAGCTCTAATTCATAAGCTACTGCCCCCAACTTTTCTGATGACCTTAAATGGCCCATAGAAGTGAGGTTTGAGCTTCTCAGCTCCACTCTTCTTGAGAGTAGACTGTCTATATGGTTGTAAACGAAGATAGACCATATCCCCAACCTCGAAAGAACGCTCAACACGTCTTTGATCAGCATACTTCTGCTGATTTTGTGCAATCTGCAAATTATCCTTCAAGGATTTCATTATGTCTTCACTATACTGCAACAAATCTTTGGCTAGGGGTGCTTTGCTGTCACCAAACACCAAATTTGCAAAACTAGGTGCTTCATACCCATAAAGTGCCAAGAAAGGAGACATCTTAATTGACATATGAAAAGTAGAGTTGTAGCAATACTCGCCTATATGCAGCCACTTGACCCAAGCTCTCTGCTGTTCTGACACATAATTTTTCAAGTAGCCTTCCAACCACTTGTTCACCACTTCTGTTTGCCCATCTGTTTGGGGATGGTAACTAGTGCTTGGGGTGAGCACAGTACCACTCATTCTGAAGACTTCTTGCCAAAACGTACTTAGGAACTTGCTGTCCCTATACTCACAATGTTCTTTGGCAACCCATGTAGCCTAAACACTTCTCGAAAAAACAGATCTCTGCAACTTGGGCTGCAGAAAAAGTGCTGGTAATGGCGAAGAAATGAGCAAATTTGGTTAGCCTATCCACCACTACATAAATATAATCCTTCCCTTGGGCCTTGGGCAACCCTGTGATGAAGTCCATCGAGATACTTTCCCATTTTTGATTGGGAATAGGAAGTGGTTTCAGCAAACCGACTGGTAATATATGCTCATTTTTATTCGCTTGACAAACAGGACACTCCTGAATGTAGCGTTGTACCTCTCCTTTCAATCCCTTCCAAGAAAACCTTTCTTGGATTTGCCTATATGTCTTGAAAAAACATTGGTGACCAGATATTGGAATATCATGAAAAGTCAAAAGAATCTTCTTTTTCAGCTTAGAATCAACCACCAGGAAGATTCTTCCCTTATAATGAATCAATCCCTCAACCATCTTGTACCTTTCATCATGAAAAGTACCCTCAAGAATGCTGGTTGCGAACTGATTTTTAGCATAATCAGCAAACAACATGTCTCTCCAATCCGCAATAAGCTCGCACAATGTGCTAAGATGAGGTCTCCTGGAGAGAGCATCGGCCACGATATTATTTTTCCCTTTGACATATTCAATGTCAAAGTCGTAAGCTTGAAGCTTACTCACCCATTTCTGTTGCCTCTCATTTAGGTCTTTCTGGTGCATGAAATGCTTGAGGCTATTGTGGTCAGTCTTAACCACGAACTTGTTCCCCACCAAGTACTGCCTGAACTTGGCTAATGCATGCATAATGGCAAGCATTTCTTTGTCATAGATTGAATATGTCCTTTCAATACCCCGTAATTTTTTGCTCTCAAACACGATAGGGTGTTTGTCTTGCATCAGGACAGCCCCCACTCCTTCACCCGATGCATCACATTGCAGCTCGAATGGCTTGGAGAAATCCGGAATAGCCAAAACTGGACACGAGCTCATGATCTTCTTGAACTTATCAAAAACAATTTGAGCCTTTTCTGACCAAGAAAGGCTCCCTTTTTGGTGAGATCAGTAAGAGGAGCAGCATTCTGTGAATACCCCTTTACAAATCTCCGATAAAAACCACAAAGACCCAAAAAACCTTTCAACTGAGTCAAGCTCTCAGGAGGTGGCCAATCAACTACTGCTTTGATCTTTGCCGGATCCACCTTCACTCCCTCAACACTGATTATGTGGCCAAGGTACAGTAACTCCTCCATACCAAATTCACATTTGGAAGCTTTAGCGAACAAACTCTCAGATTCCAGGATACTAAGCACTTCCTCCA
The DNA here is from genome assembly GCA_037957365.1 of Torreya grandis. Classification (NCBI taxonomy): domain Eukaryota; kingdom Viridiplantae; phylum Streptophyta; class Pinopsida; order Cupressales; family Taxaceae; genus Torreya; species Torreya grandis. The sequence goes on from JARHVA010001697.1 coordinate 1,940,152, forward strand.
AGTGCTTAAGATGATCTTCCCAAATCTTGCTGTAAATCAGAATGTCATCAAAAAATATCAACACAAACCTCCTTAACTGACTCTGAAAAACACGATTCATGCAAGACTGAAAGGTAGCCGGAGTGTTAGTCAATCCAAATGGCATGACTAAGAATTCGAAATGGCCATAGTGACATCTTAAAGCTGTTTTCTCCACATTAGATCCCCTCATTCGAATCTGATGGTAACCCGATCTAAGATCAATCTTTGAGAAGAACTTGGCCCCATGTAGCTCATCAATGAGCTCATCTATTATGGGTATGGGGTATCTGTTTTTGATGGTGCTTTGATTCAAAGCACGATAGTCCACACACATGCGCATGGTACCATCCTTCTTCACAAGAACCACTGCAGATGCAAAGGGGCTCTTGCTTGGGCGTATGAAACCCATCTCCAAGAGTTCTTGAATATTCTTCTCGATCTCATCCTTTTGCCTCTTCGGATACCAATATGGAGTTGTGATCACCGGTTTAGCCCCTTCCTTGAGCTCTATGATGTGTTCTGACCCTCGATCAGGAGGTGGTTCAGGGGGTAAATCAGCAAACACTTTACTCTTCTTTGTGAGTAAAGACTGAATATCTGGAGGATACTCTATTTTCGTTTCAGCTGGACTAGCTGGAAGAATCATGCACTCCGCAACCCACTCCACTTGGTCATGACGTATCAACCTTGCCATCCTCTTGAATGACACAATCCGAGGGCCACCATTTGACATTCCTCTCAACACCACCTTCTTTCCGTCGGATTGAAATTTGAGTTCCATGGTTTGCAGATTTAAAGAGATCTCTCCAAGAGATCGCAGCCACTGAATGCCAAGGACAGCATCCGTATCTCCAATATTAACCACATAGAAGTCATCCTTGACTTCGTAATTGCCCAATTGCATTGACATGTTGGGAATCCTCTTGGTACATGAGATGTGAAACCCATCAGCAACCATAACTTTGAAACCTTCAAAATCTTTTGTTTGCAACCCTTTCTTTGCCACCACAACTTCGTCTATGAAGTTATGGGTTGCTCCAGTGTCAATTAAAGCAACAATACGCTGCCCTTTGATCATCCCACGAACCTTGAAAGACTCATTCTTTTGGAAGCTCGAAAGTTGAGCCAATGTACCACCACTTTCTTTTTCACTTTCGGACTCTTCTGGAGCTCTTTCCACTTCACTATCTTTGGGATCAGACTGCTAGTCTGAAAAATCAGAATTACTTTCACCAGCTGAATAGTACTCAATCTGGTGAAATTTGACGCCCTTTGGGCAAACATGCTCTGGAGACCATTTTTCTCTACACCGAAAACATAACCCCTTTCTTCGGAGTTCATTGATAGTCTCTGGATCCAATCTTGTGCCATGAGGTTTCTGCTGTTTAAACTCCTTATGGTAAGGCTTTTGATGAAACTTTTTCCCTCTATCCCCCTTGTGAAATGATGGTTTGGAATGGAACTTTGCTTTTGGGAGCAGCCCACTCCATGTTTCTAGCTTTCTTCATTGCTTCTTGTAAGGACGGTGGATCAAAAGCTTTGATCCAACCCTTGAGTGGCTCCATCAATCTTTCGCTGAATAGGATCACTAATCTTCTCTCAGTGATTCCAGTGACCATAACTGAAAGTCTTTGAAACTCAGCGATGTAAGCATCAATAGTGCCATACTGCCTCAACTGTGCCAACTCCCTAAAATGCACTTCTGGGTCCTTCTTGAACCTCTCAATGAGTCTATTGGTGAATTCATCGTAGCTAGTGATAGACCCATGACCCAAGGTGACTAGGCCATGGTACCACCACTCATGCGCCACCCCATCTAGGTGTAGCATAGCGAATTTAATCACTTTTTCTTCAGCCATTGGCCTAAGAGCCAAATAGTTGTCTATCTTCTGTATCCAAGCTCGAGCAGAATTATTATCACTTCCATCAAAGTGGGGAAGCGTAACCTTGTTGATAGCTTGATGCAAGTCTCCTTGTGCTGGAGTTCTTCTTTGGTCATAATTTCTCCCTTGTCCCTTACTCTTTCTCTTATGATCCATAAATTCATTATAGGACATGTCCATCTTGATGTCATTAGGGAGAGAATCATACTCTGCATGGCCACGTCTCAATTGTTCCACAAATGAAACATTCTCTTCAGGATTAGGTTGGGTGTTTACTGGTGCTAAGAAGGTGGGTTTGAAGGGCTTTGACGAAATGTATGTGTTGTTTGAAACAGGCTGAGCAGCACTTCCATCAAATTGATTTGAGGCACTATGCTCTCCTCTATATCCTGGGTTGTTCTGTAGAGTTGTGTTCTGGCCCACTTTCCCCAACATGAGAGATACC